>JAOXJM010000023.1:19704370-19716785 GCA_026413425.1 Tringa solitaria | reverse complement strand
CAAGCTGACTGAACTGTTTGATAGGAATACACATCATGACAAACAGAGCAGTATTTATAGGTTTATAAGCTCAGAATCAGTGCAGCAGTTTCAGTGTTACAAGTTCTGGCTCTTTTTATGGTCTCGAATTTATGGTCCTGAAGATGTGGCATCTAGGAAAAAAATTAGGACATACACTTCCCAACCATTCTTTAAGAATGTATAAGTATTATTTCTTGTTTCATTTGTTTATAGAGTAGAAGGTAGATGATAACTGACCTGCCTGGGGCACGCTGGCAGTTATGTTGCAGAACTGTGAAGTACAATCACATATCTGAGCGCTTCTCTTGTGGTTCAGTCAGGCTGGGCTTTGCTGCTGACTGCATGTGTCTTTAACGACCACAAAAATAAAAAGCTTATATAAAAGTACTACCGTACCAATCGGATTCATGCCTGCCATTCTCAAATACTTAAGTCTGTTTCAATGAAGTGATGCCTCTGTGCCGAAGTGGCTTTTAACTTGTAATAAAAGGTAGTTTAAATATGTGGCCTGCTATTTCTTGCATATATGCTATCGGATGCCATTTTTCCATACGTGCTTAAATGAATGAAGTCAGGCCAATGTAAAAGAAATACAAGAACCTTGCTTTGAGCTATGAATAGCAGATGGAGTAGTGTTAGAGTTGATGTACTTGACTCTTTCAGCCTTATACACAATATTCATTCTGATTTGATCACTTTGTAATATAACTTTAATAGGTCTGTAGGGTTGTTGAGACAATATAAGCTGTAAGAAACTTGAATGGATATAGCTTGAGAGTAGTTAGAAAATATTCCTGTGCTGAGAGCTTTGAAAACATGCTGAAATTCAGTTTCAAAATTTTAAAGGGTATTTAAATGGTAGAAATGGTGAATTTTCGTGTTTTATGGCATTTTTTCATTTAAATGTATTAAAATGCATGCCAAAATGCATTCTTATTTAAGTTGTGATGGCTCTAACTGTATCCTTTTGTGGAAAATGCACCTGTGATTGAACAGGAGGCTTTCCTAAATTCCTACTTGAACTGCTTGGGTTTAGCTTGTAGCTATAAAACTTTGCTGGCTGTGCTATGGTTTGAGTTGTGAGGAAATTCTACACGCTGCCCTTTGTGAAAATAAGGATGAGCCTCAGAAGCTACTGTTTTCCTGGCCCGAATGCCAGGGATGTACTCTAAGGTGCTTGGGATACCTTTGGTGCTTGGGATAACTTTGTGATGCTAAATTTGAATAGTGGGATATGTTGGTATCTATTCTGATTTCTTTAAAGGCTTTGTTATTGTGCAGGAGCTATATGGAAGCTTCTCAGGCTTTTGTAAAACCTGTATATAGTTGTGATAACTAACCAATCCATTCAGAAGACTGCTTTTTCTTGGGTGGGTGTTGTGTTCATACTTGATCCTTCTGTGAAAAGTGTTCTCTCAGAAAATGTTAAAGGGAATGGGGAGAGAGATGAGCATAACAAGCCATAGATGTATATGGAAAAATTGGAATGTTTTTTTAGTTACGTGTATTGTGGCTTTTTTTTTTTCCTGGCAGTCATCAGACCCCTTGGTATTAAAAAACTTGACAGATGCAATAATGGTTTCCTTGCTTCACCTACTTTGTTTTTATAGTTTCCAAAAAATCAGTTTCACTGCTCTTTATAAGCTGGCACCACAACACAGTGTTTAAAGTCTCTTAATAGAAGAACATATGAAAGCTACCCCAACCTTTTGTCTGGTCGTGCATTCTTACTAACAACTAATGTACTTCAGCTTACGCCATGCTTTTAGTATTTTGCCAGTGGGACTTACAGAGGTTTTTCTTTTAGTTTTGCTTCCTTGACTTGTAGAAAAAGATCTAAGTATTTTTGGACTTCAAGGTGCCTCTGGCATTGCCAAATGATTCTTTTTCTTTTCTATATTGAAGTAAAAAGTAGTATAAAGCTAGAGATGTGATTGACTGAAAACTTGCTGGCATGTCAGACTTCTGATTCGGCTTCAGACAATATAGAGATTTTTGTAGCCTGAGTAAGAGGAAACAGTTTGTAGTTGCGTGTTTATCTCATTACTAAGCTTATCGTAGCGGTTTTAAAAAAATGTGTTATTTTGTGTTTCTGTATTCTTTATTCTGGATTCATTTTGAAGAGACGAGAATACTGCTTGACCTGTCTTGCAGGGAAATTAATGGTTCTCTTTTGAAAAGTGTATTACATTCCCATAAGTAAATATTAAGCATCAGATCTGTGCCACAGTTGCACTGGAGCCTGGAAAGAGAGACCTTACTACTTAGTGGCTCTGCCACCCTCTGAAGTGATTTCTACAGTGATTTCTGCAAATTTCACCTATTATTTCACTATTTTCTGTACCATTATCTCCCCTTCCCATCCAGCACTTATTTTCCTGTTCTCCACAGTTAGTCACTCTGGGGGAACTGCTCGTGCTGCTGTCTGCCCAGTTGTGTGAGTTGCATGTGTGCACAAGGATACGCGTGTTTCTGAACCCCATATTTCAGGCCACCAGTATTATTAATTATCATTATAAACACAAGTAGAAAAGACTATAAATATCAAGACTCTGGTATTTAAAATAACCCTGCTAGAAAGTATCCTTGTTGGGAAAGCAGATGGCCTTTCAGAGCAAAGACTCCTGATCCTGCTTCCAAGTATGTCCTGTGTTGGGGATCTATTTCAGGTCTGCAAAACATGAGTCCTTAGATCCTGGAAACATAATCTATTATAAACTATGACAGTACTGCCCTTTAAAAATGTGTTTTAAAAGATACATAAAAGTCTAGGAGTAATTTGCAAGTGAAGTATATTTTCCCTTTGGGATGCCGTAATTATTTTGGAGACTTAATTTGTCATGTATTCCCTGCAGAGTTCGTGAAATATTAGTTTGCTTTCTTGAGGTTTCTCTGAAGTGCAAGGGCAAATTCGGATATTTGATCCTCTGGCTATAGCTGCTATTGATATGACAAATAGGTCAATTTATGTTTCTAATCATGCTAATAATGTAGTATTCAAATCCTTGATGACAAACAAACAGTTATGTACATTGTGGAAGAAAATACGAAGTCTCTTCGCAAAAAAAAAAGCGGGATGTTTATGTGAAATTTTTCAGTCATTATACTTTGAAATGTAGCATTTATCTTGGCATTCAGTTTTGTCCTGTACTCTTGAAGGCCCCTCTCTCATTTATTACTGTTAGCATACCAGAACAAATGTCTTTCAGATGTGAAAAATCAATCATCTCAAAAACGTCTCCAGTAGTTATTTGGGTGGATTAACGCAAGGTGTTGGGAGACTAAGGATGAAATGAAATGTCATAATTGAGCAGTACGAGTCATCATAGAAATAATAGTCAATTGATCATGGTTCCAGCTTGAGCAGCTTTTTAGAAAACTAAACAGAAAATAAAAAACTTGCCAAAAAAAATATAAGGAAGAAACTCAGATATTGATATATGATACATTAGATGCTGGAATGAACACACACTTTGTGAGTTAAGTTCACTGAATAAAGCGTGCATTTCTTCTCGGATTTTTGGTTGTTGGCCCTGAATTTGTTTTCAGAGCTACTTTGGAGTCCTCTGGAAAACAGAAAATGTAAGCCAGTAATAAACTTTTTCTGTAATATCTAACACTTGAGTCTTGAGTCCAAAATCTTTCTCATCAAGTCCACTGGGCCTTGGCACCTGCAAGGGAGAAGATGAGTAGTGATGGTCTGTCTTGTCAAATGAGAGTTGCAGAGAAATAATCACATTTGTTTTTTACTAACAGTTTAAATCAGTTGTCTAAAAATACTAAGAGTTTTAGCTGATTTGAGGTAGGATCTTTTGTGTAGCTCAGGGGAGGTTGTCCGGAGAGCAAACAAATTGTAGCAAATCTTTTTTTCTTTTATTTTTCCCCTGTAAAATGCTAAAGAATAACTCTTGTGAATAAGAGATCACCCACGTTTACACTACTCTCTTCACAGTCAACTAAAATTATGGAAAACACGTTACTGATTCCTGCTATGTTCTGACTGTTTTCTTCAGTTACCAAAGCTTCCATGAGAGGGATGAGGAGGGTCATTAATATATTATTAATACAATGATGTATTATTAATATAGCATATTTTGAAAGCAGAAGAACATTTTATTATACATACATAACCTCTTCCTCCAGTATTCTGATGGTCTTAATTTAGTATGTAGATGATTTTCCCTTTGCAGCATACAAACAAACTTGGAAAAGGAGAGATGTATATCGATGTTGGGGTTTCTGCTGCATTTTCAGTGAAGGAATGTCTATGTTTTTAGTGTATGTGGATCAAACACTGAAGCTGATTTTGGGAGAAGAAATAATTTTGAAAGCTAAATGGGTTTGCTTGGGGGACGGGGGGGAGGTTAAGTGCTAGTAATGCTTGGAAACCTTTAGAGACAGAAAAAACATGATGGTCTTGTAATATATAAGGCTCCTCTGTAATATGTCCATTGCAGTGAAACATGGAGACCCGTGAGGAGGATGTTTTGGTTGGTTTTTTTCTTTTTTTTATTAATTTATAATAGCCCATGACATGGGTGAGCTTAATTTGCATTGTAATGAGGCATTCCTTTTCCAGAAAGCATTGGTGAGGGTAAAGTGTCTGTATGCAAACTACCCACAGGTCATATTCTCTGAAATCTGAGTGCTTTTGTGGAAATTGGGAAACTAATTATTAAATGCCAGTTGTCATTGCTGCAAACTCCTAAGACTACAAGAGAAACGAGATTCTAATATAAAACACAAAGTAGGACATGGCAGATGATTCAAAGTTAACCCTGAGTTGAAAGCAGGGGGGAAGCATTGTTTGATAGTGTTTTGACATTAAATTAATTCATGGAACTGAGTTATGCCCTGTGATGTTTTTTAATGCAGATGCAAAAGAAGGCATTGATAGGGAAAAAATTGGAGTGATGCAAGGCAGGAGAAAATAGGAATGTTTATTTGGGATCTCACAGTATTATATACCTTTTCTCAACTTGAGTTTCACAGACCTCTAAAGAACTGTTCTGGGCATGGATGTTTAAGTCAAAATTCGATGTTTGACCAGGCCAATAAGATGGTGTTTTGTTGGTGACTACGTTGCCCATATTCTGCTTATAATATTCACCATAGTAACTTGAATGGGGAAAAACTTCGGAGTTGAGCAGTATGTAAGCTAGTTAAGGTCAGGGGATATAAATTAGACTTTTTGAAGTTCCTGGGCTACTTCCTTGTTTTACTGCGTATATTTAGGGGGGAACCATGGTCCCATTGAGTTAAATGGCAAAATTCATGTCAAGTTTGAAATCAGAATTTCATCCTCATCTTTTTTCATGTTCATTTTTCTTCCCTCAACAGCCATAGGAAACTGAGCTGTAAATACAGTGTATCTTAAAACAGAACTATTGCAAAAGATCTTACAGTGAAGGCTTTCCTTGATGATAAATGATTAAATTAACTGAGAAAGATGTGCAAGTTTGCTAAACGGTGATTTTCTCCTTCCTTGCCCTCAATTCACTTGAACGTGGATGTTTAACTTTGATATCCCTGCTCTGACTGAGATCTGCATTCATTTGGGAACCTCCTCAAAAAGAGAGCACTAAGTGATCTGTATTTAAATTCTATGTATTAATTTGGATTCAGCATTGTCCTGCCAGCGTGCCTAGACACAATAGTCCTATGCAGCCATACATCACACTTGAAAGTATCTTCTTCAAGGTGAACTGTAGCTTCTGTTTATGAAAAGCGTTTATAAATTAGCAAAGATGAAACAATAAAATTCAAAACCACTAACAAATTAAATAGTTTTGTTTAGATGCTAAGTAATTCAGCATGGATCATTAAAATTAATTAGAACTGTGTGCTTATTTTGAAGCTGTAAGAATTCAAAGCAGATGGGATTTTGAAGGAAAGAATAATCACCCTTTCTGTATCTTTCAAGAGTTTTAAAAATAAGTGACTCGAATAACACTCAGTCCAGTAAGGTTCCTTCAGTTGGTATGCTGTACCGTATATACCATAGTGTTGTGTTTCCTTCTATATAGCATCCCTTTAGATGCTTCACTGAGTTTTCTAACTTGGAAGTTAAAGGACAAAGCTTTTGAAAATATTAATCTCCCAATTAATAAACATGATATTTTTAAAGTTTATCAGGAGACTCCAATTAGAGAATGCTCACTGTTATGGGAGGAAACCATGGCATGTGAGCTGGAGTGATGATTTAAGCTTTATAATAAGTGACTAAAACTATAAGAATATTAAGATGCATTACTTTGTGCCTTGGTTGGATTTAGTGCGAACTTGTGCTTTTGGTATGCCATAGCCAAGCCTGGCTCAAGAAGCTGAAGTTGTAAGGTTGGATGAAGGCCAATGTGCAGATTGTATGGGTGCTTAGTAAGCAAAGAAGAGCAATAAAGAGTGTCACGGAGAATACCCACTTCATTGTTTCACGTTTTAGGATTCATATTGCCCACAGTTTCAAATTGCTGTTCTATACTTTTCAGATGTTATTTTGCCCTGTTACTAGTCTGGCAAAGGGCACTGAGATTTTGTTCTTGATATGGTAGTGAAGCTTGGTATCTGTTATGAGTCTTGGAGGTAGCATAAGTGTCTATGGGGGCATGAAGGTCCAGGCCAAGAACATCTGGTCATCCCACAGTCAGGGGCTGACTGGGAAGCGGTGTGATCACACTGGAGTACCTTCAGTGGACTGGATGTCTAAGGAAGCCTTTGGTTTCAACTTGGGTCTAGTTTGGACTTAGTCCACCAGTTGTCCCATTTAGTAGTGTTCTAGTTTATTTGTGGAACATTCTTACACTTTCGTGATTTTGAATTTAAAATATTGAGCAAATATAGAAATAGAACATTTAATAGATATAAACATTTCTGTCGTTTATACGTATGGCTCAGCAGTGCTGAGTCCTGAGGCCTTTCTAAACAAGTAGCCTATGGTCAAGTGGTTTTTAGATGAGCCAAACTCCTTGCTGGAAACCCAGGTATTTGAAGCTCACACATTATTTTCCCTGCTCTACTCAGTCTTACCTCGGTGACTGTAAAGGAAACCTTTGCTGTAGGCCACTGAAGATGTGAGCTGTCACTACATAGGTACCCCTGTGCTTCCCAATGGACTGGAGATTGTAAACTAGAACTTTAAAAGGAAATCGATGGCTCCTATAATCTATGAATTGATACCATGTAAGTTTGAAGGGAACAGTCTGTGAGTCAGCTAGCCAAGTATTAGTGGGAAGCCCTGGGAAGAACAGAGTTTTAAAATTAAACAGCTTTTACAAATGCAGCAGCAGCTAGCCCAGACTATTTCTTTTGCTATGTGCTTGTTGTTGTTTTTTTTCTTTTTTTTTTTTTTCTTGGGGGTGAGGGGGAGGAGGCAGGAGGATATCTGAATTTTTCTGTTTTAAATAATATATGCAGTTAGTTCTCCTTTAGTATGTTGGGAAATAAGTATGCCAAAACAAAGTTCAACTTGAATATAGCTCTTTCTAAAAGCATAATTAAGGTAATTCACTCCAACTGTTGGCTTTTTAACTTACAGTACTCAAAACCTCAGCTGTCAGTTCAAACTATGGAAGTTTACAGGAACTTGGCCCTGTTTAGGTTTGGTATTTACCAATTGTGAATTTCACAGGGTCTGTGCTTCACATAGCATCTTTTAGGTAGATGCTGTACCAATGCTGCATTTCCTTATTGTTTTATAGGGCTACATAGAATAAGCATGGAAGTATTGGTTATGACACCCCACATCCTTTTCTGCAAGTCAGGTTGAAAGATGTAGTACAGTTGGATTGTGCAAACTGATAAGAGTCAAGGGTTGGGCACACCTTGTTCCCTATTGATCTTTGGTGAATGTCTATCATCGTCATGCATAAACCTGTTCAGTATTTTCCTTAATTACCTGGATGATGGAATGGAGTGTATGCTTATTAAATCTGCAAGCGTTTCAGGCTGGATAGTGAGCACACTGAAAGGCAGGAGTGAAATTCAAAGTCATCTTAAATAAAGGAAGCAAAGCCCAAAAGTTGGATGACATTCAGTGCAGACGGGTGTTGTGCCACCAGCTTTAACTAGCAGAAATCAGTCACCCAAATAGCAGATAGGCAGAAGAGCTACAGGCAGAAATCTTGATAGTGTAGCAGATCACAAGGTGTTGAAGAGTCAATGAGATCCTGTTGTTACAAAAAGGACACCTGATTTGAAGGTATAAAGAAGGTAATGGCCTGCCAGAGGTACCAAGTAGTTTCCCAAACTTTGTTCAGCTTTGGCAGCCTCACCTTAGCGTACTGTGCCAGTTTGGAAAGAGGATAACCATTTGAAGAAAACCTAAAGGAGACTGATCAGATGTCTAGAAAACAGGACTCTGCTAGGTATGACCAGGAGATGTTAAGACTGAAGAAAAGAAAAAATGACATGTAATAATATGTTTAGTATGCAGTCTTGCAGTAAAGAAAAAGGGAAGTCTTTGTCTTGTCTTTGTGAAGAACAAGATGAGCAGCAACAAGGTAAAAACTAGGAAGTTAAAGCCTAGGGAAAAACTATCAGTTTATGAAAATAGCCAAAAAGGGAATAAAAGCAACATGGGAGGATGGCAGAGTTTCCATCTTTGGGAATCTTTAAGGACAAGTAGAAAAACACCTTGTTTAATTGACCTTCTTTTAAAGTTGGGAAGTATCTTCCCAAAGTCTCTGGCAGCCTTACTCTCAGTATGTACACTCATATCATATGCTCTTACTGCATGCTGCCTCCGTCTTGTGGAAACGGGATTTATGCACTGGCAAACACCTGGGAATGTGATAAAATGACTGGATTTAGACTTGCTGAGAGTTTGCGTGTTAAGTCACTTTGCAGGTTAGATGCAGAAGAAATGCAAGTGCTTGCACCTCTTATAAGTGGTAATAGCTTCTTGCACAACTAGAGGAGGTCTTTTGTAGCTTTGTAGGAGAGCCTTCTGCTGCTAATCATCCTGAGGAACTACAAAATTGTCACATGCAAGTGCAGATTAAATTATGAAAACTTGCTTTTGAAATATTTCTTCGTTAACACCAACAGTGCGTAGTAAGCTACAAGACTTTTGAAGAAGTGTTGACAGAATAAATTGAATAGCCTTGTCCATAGGTGAGCTCCTGGTGGGCTCCCCATAGTCAGTCAGATATTCTAAAGATAGCTTGAAATGGATTGTGATTTTATTTCATTGAAGAATATGAGATGAAGTTCATTACAAATACGGCAACTAAGAAGGTCAGACACCTTGCTGCTTCACAGAAGAGTCTGATTAATCAACTGTTGATCTATAGTGAGAGAAACAATGTAATTAGAAAAATGGATTAACTGTAAGTAAGCTGAAATCACACAGTTTAAAAGATAGTCTAGCAGAAAATCCTCTCTCACAAATTACAATAAAAAGAAATTTGGTTGGGTTTATGAACAGGTTATTTTTCCTTTAGAGTTAAAGCCTTGTCTACATCAAAAAAAAAAAAGGTTTATCTGTTAGCTAAATGAGGTGACAACCATGTCACCATTCCAGACTTGTGTAGTGTGGATGTTCCTGTGCTGGCAGGAAGGTAAGCTGGGTCGGTGTAATGCATCTTTACAATACTACATCTATTATTCTGGAGATAAAGACAAAACCATTTCTGTTGGGGAGGGGAAGAATCAAAGAAGCTCCACCAACAGCAAAATATCTTCTAGCCCAATTACAACAAAAATGCAGTGTTACCTCAGCTCCAGGATGCCTTTGTGTGCCTGTAAGTGCTGTGTATCTTGGGAGTGGGGATAATGCCACGCTAGGGAGGCTGGGGAGCAGCTTTATCTCAGTTCTCCTGGGCCCAGGAAACGTGGAATTTGAGGTTACAGTTTCTTTGTAACTGCAAGTCAGTATAAAAGCAGAAGGGAATGTAATATGAATAGTGTGTGAATGCAACTTATAAATGAGTCTTTTCTTACCTGTTCTCTACCTCACTATAAGCCATTGCATGTCCCTCTCCCTCCCATCTTCACTCTCCAGCAAAGAAGTGGCTCTTTCTTCTGCCTTCTCATTTCTTTTTTTCTTTGCCCTGTTTAGCTTGAAGCTTGCTGGGTTTAGGAAGGCAGATGGGTGTCTCTTACTGAAAGAGAGAAAAGCTTTCATTTATTTGCCTCTTCTGAACAGGAACATGTGGACATAAATGCTATCCTACCTGACTGCGAAACAACATTGTGTTTTCTCTCCTCCCCGACCCCAAGGTGATGTGGCATGTTCCGTGCTGATCCCCTCCCTTACGAAGAGTGCCATTATGCAGTGAGCAGCCCAGCTGTGGCAAATTTAAAGAGTCACAGGTGCAGCAGTTAAAGCAGTCAGCAGGAACTGAAGCACTAATTTTGCTGTATGAAAGACCTGAAGGAATAGCTTGCAAGCCATTTAAGCTAAAAGCTGTAGGAGGCTCAATTGGCTGTCTCTCTGTCAGGACTTGTATTTCGGTAGCGCTCAGTATTTTTGGAAGCTTAACCCAAGTTTGTTTCTGTTGTCAATAAATGTTTAATTTTATCCATTTTGCATTTGATATGCATCATCTCTTCTCAAGCCTAACCTACTTACTCAGCCACTGACAACGTCCAAACCTTTTAGTGTGTTGTTTTCTCAGTTATCAGCACAGAAGTAGCTGTGGACTGTAAAGCCTTTCTGGTTACTAACGTGTGGCTGAGCTCTCTTTGTGTCTTGCAGAATTATTTTTTTGTTGTTTCTGCTGGTCATTTGTTCCCAACTATCTTTTAGCAGGAGCCTTGTTTTATGTGCTGATGGCAGGACATCTTCCTCACAGTCTGTTTCCTCATATGCTTCACTTATCTCACCGCTTTCCCAGACTCTCTTGCCCTTTTCTTTCTTTGCCTTGAGACGACCTCTTCATCTTCCCCCCCTCACCTTTTTCTATTGTTCTTTTCTCGTTTTTGAGGATTTTTTTTCCTGTTTTGTTGTCTCCCTTGGCTGTTCCCTACTCCCCAGTGGCTCCATGTGTTTGTGATGGTTTGCCAAGTGCAGGACATCCAGTGGGGTTGGCCAACATGTGTTTTTGCAGCTGCTGTGTGAATGCAGAAGGGACATTTTGGATATAGAAGCTGCTGTTTGCTTGCCACTCTTGTATGCATGAGTTACCATCTTGAGCATAGGCCCCCTACGAGAGCAGAGGGAGAATGGGAAAGGGATTTTGAAGCGGTCAGCTCTTTATCCATAGTTTAGGGATTATGCCCACAGTGGGTGGGTTAGATACACAACTTTCCAGCTCTACAACTTTTATCTCCCCTGTATCTAACAGTGCTAAATTCCAGTAGGATTTCAAACAGTGAATACACTTTTATACTGAAGTTTAAGTCAGTTATAGGTTAGACTAAGCCACTTTCTGTATGGAGGGAAAGTATGCAAAGATCTTCAAAGGTCACAGACTGGGAGGTGATCAGAAGAAGAGGCCGTGCTCGCAGCTGTGTGCAGGCACCAGGGGAAGATTGTTGTATGGGTTGACTCAGGGTGGTGGGATTTCATGGTTCCAGGTTTCTGTTTCCTCATAGCTGTAGTCCCTGGTGGATTAACAGTGAGAGCTCACTATTTATTTCTTGTTGTATTTTTCAGCAGTTTGCTGCCCTGGCACCTCTAAGCTTTGGGGAACATTATGTGTTGTTAAGGTGACTGATTTCTGAGAGCCTCTAGCACAAGGGGAAGTCATTTAGTGTGGGGAATCTGGTACATAAGGTGGGGCGGGGGGGAAATGAAATTCAGTGAATGGTTCTGAGATTTGAGCCAACTGGTGTTAAATGGCATTCTGTTACACCTATGAGTTGGTATTAAAACCACACAGTTGGAAATACTCAAACGCTGCAGTCATGGATTGCTCTTAAGTTGGATAGGTTTTTGTCCTGGTCTGTTCTGCAGCTGAATAGTCCTTATTTTGCAAGGGCTTGGTAGGAAACTGTTGCAGTTGCTGCTTAGGAAGAAACTCCAGGTGGTTTCAGGCGCTCGGTAGGTCTGAGTCTATGAAGGTGGGGATGTGACTGGTTGAGATCTACAAAGAAAACAGTTTGCAGAGAGCAGTGGGGGGCCTCAGGGGACCCTGGAAGAAAGTATCAATAAACTGCTCAAAAAGGGAGGTTAGGGGGAAGACTTTGGGGTGGGTTTCAGGTTCAAGTTCCCTTTAGCCTTGTCTGCCCAGCCTTACTGTGAATCGTTCTCCTATTTTAATTCCGAATTAAGACACTGAAATTTCACAAATATGTGCTGTCTGGAACACAGCATATATTTTATTTCTAACTCAAATACAACGTGAAAAGCAAACCTAGTGGCTTTTTTGGTATGAGTTTTTTTATTTATTTTTTTTTTTTTTTTTTAAACAAGCAGAGAAGGTATCTGAAATATATTGAGATATACAGCTGCTTA
>JAOXJM010000023.1:19650438-19667134 GCA_026413425.1 Tringa solitaria | reverse complement strand
TAGATGATCTCCAGAGGTCCCTTCCAACCCCATATCATTCTGTGATTCTGTGAATCCTCCAGAGGAGCCAGCCGGGGGCAGCTGTGCTATTTGTCAGCGGCTTGTCTGTCTCTAGCAGCATCCCGTATTTGAGAGAGCGCGTGGATCTGGATTTGTGTTTGATGCCTGTTGGTGCATCAAAGGCCACGTTGTTTGCACCAGGACAGGACCCAGTGGGGCAAACCTTACCCACATGTAATTGGCTTTGAAGGATGGGGGCTCACAGATTAATTGTGGCTACAGAAGAGTGAGTTTCTTCTTTTCTCCTACTGTCACTTCTCACTTGCTTGGATAGGTGGTGACTACTCTGATGGCCATGCAATTTTCAGCATGCTGCCTAGTTTCTGAATTATTTGCTTACAGTACGTAATAGCTTACTTCAAGCCAATAAATAGTTCAACTAATACATTATTCTATGTTAATGTTCACTTTCAATTTTTCTACTTCTCTTTCATCTCCCACTCCCCTTTTTCTCTCACTTTCATGTAGCTGTGCGAGTTGTGTACCCTTTATAACCATCTAGTAATAGACACATAGGAAATAGTTGAAAATATCTACTAACACGGTATGTCGTTATTTCCTGCTCTTATAGTAGGGATAGAGAGGATAGACAGCAAATGACAGCTTGTTGATGGCACTCAATCCTCTGTCTGCATGTTTGCAGAGGGGGGTGTGGGTAGATGGTCCAGAACTGTACGGGTGTTCAAGCCCCAGACAAGATGTAGTTGCTCAAGCCCAAGAACTGATATAGTTGCTCACCGTCCTTCATTCATCTTCCTTAAGATACTGATGCAAAATTTCATTCCTCTGCTAATCTCTTTACACACCCTATATTAGATCTCGTAACCGCTCTGTAACTTTTACAAGAACTAACAGATCATCAGACACTTGAAACCCGAGTGCTGTTCCCTTCCAGTTGGCTGCACAGCGCAGTCACACAGCGTGAGCGTCGGAAAGCTTTCAGCGAGCTAATGGGAGAGGAAAGGGAGCAGCAAGAAAACGTGCCAAAAATGCGCCGAGTGCGGCAGAAGCACACCTCAGTCCAGTGCCACGAGGGGTAAAATACTGCACCTTTCGGCTAATCATCTGGAATCCCATTATCGCTGAGCTGTAAACTGAATTATTGGTGACGTACAGGCTGGATTATTCTATCTACTTTTTGTACCGTATATCCAAAAGTTGACACTTAATTATCTTGTCCCACAGTAGATCAAGTTTTACAATGGCAACAAAAGATTAAAACAGTTTTATATTGGGGACATTCAGAGGATAAACAGCGTAGTATTGTAGGAGGGAATGGCAGTCAGCTGTGTTGCCATCTGGGAGAGAAGCATTGAAGTGCTATTAATATTTAAACCTTTTAGATTTTTTTAGATTTGGTAGCATTCCTAAAAAACTGATTATAACTCTATAGTAAATTTTAGTGTCAAAGAATGCTGCAAATAGTGTTACAGCAACAATTAACATGGGCAGAACTATAATCTGATTTGCTTTTAAGGTATCTTCTTCAAATACTATTACAGTGAGAGTAACGGGTCAGATTAGGTTGTGTGTACGGCAATAAATCTTCTGTGTTGCATAAATGCTCTCCATTTGACACAGAAGAGGCCAGTGCAGACTCTCTCTTCTCTATCTCAGGAGAGCTTATCCATATTTATTTCAGCTAATCTTTTGATTCAATGTGGTAATCACTTAAATATCCTAATTGGCTAATTTTATTATTACATTCACTGCTAATGTGCTAATTGTTTTATTTCTGGGAAAGTTGTAAAAAATGCCACTCGGTATTGATTTGTTTATCTTCTGCTCCATTTATTTTTATTAAAGCATAGTTTGATTTAATTCTGTATTTCAGAAAATCATTATTGTAAGTAAGCATGTTAGTGAAGAAGGGTAGGGGCAGAATGAAAAGGGGAGAGGCACCATTATATGGGAGAGATATGAATACAAGGTAGAAAATTTGGGTTTAAATTAATTTGCTATGAGTCAAAACATGTCTGGCTGCATTTCATTTATCTGGTTTCCTTGCAATGAATTGCAAAAATAAAAAACAAACAAACAAAAAAATCAGTACAAGCTCTCTGGGGTTTTACTGTCCTGGTTTCTGGTCAACAAGGCTCAATTGCCTCTCTACTTTCTTGAAAGCATCATCCCTTTGAAAAGGCTCGTATAACTGTGCCTAATTGCTGAGAGTGTCTCTCTGCTCAGCCCTGAGCTGTGGCAGGGAATTAGCTTCCCAGAGCGAGGACGCTTCCCTTTTGAGGAAAGCAGGGGAGGAACAGCTTCTCATCAAGATGATGCCAGGTGAAGATAAAGAAACTTCTAATTCCCATCTGGGAAAGGCTCCCTCCCATACAGGCAGGAAACTCAAGTAGCAACACTGATTCATCAGTTTGTTTGCTGTTTTTTTGATATGCTAATTATTGTGATAGATGTGGTAGTTAATCCATAGGCCAGCACTGACACATTTAGGGGTCAAAAGCAAGTAAGCGCAAAGGATATTCTGCACTTGTCTATTTGCCCTGTAGCTTATTCCCATTGAAGTTCCAGAAACACTGCACAGAAATGAGATAATGCTGATGCTTAAAATCAAACCCATGCTGAATGTAGGCGTTGACCATTTTCCACCTTTTACATTTACTGCATCAAAACTGGGAGTAGGACCCACGGTGTTCAGTCTCCTCAGCTGTAGCTGGTTCTGGAAGCTTTATCCAAACATACAGCTTGCAGTATTTGCAGAAGGTGCTCATGCATCTGATGTCTCTGTAGATAGGTTTCTCTTGGTTCAGAGCTCTTAGTGACTATCAATATGGGTAACAGTTTGTTCTTTACTGTTACAGGGAAGGAAAAAAAGAAATGTGTTCTGACCTCTATAATTTTCCCTGTTTTGTTGCAACAAAACCTAGACTCTACACATGCTTAATTCATAAGTAATCCAGATCTTTGGGTTTTGAACTTAACTTTTAGTCATGGAAATAAGGAAGGAATTTGAATTCACTGAAACCACAGATATTAAAGAATCAAATAAAGCGTTTGGAAGGATCAGCTGTATAAAGACTAGACTTGAATATCCAGATAACACTGGATGCTCTTCTCAAACACTCTCTTTAAGAGGTTACCAAAGAGGGGAGGGAGAGGAGAAAAAGCCTCCTTTAATGGGAAGTTACGTTTGGCAATTTTATAACTTATTGGTTAAATTAGAATAATGTTTAAATTGTGCTACCTTTTTTCTCATCTTATAGCACAGCTGTTACATCCCACTTTACATGACCTTAGAGGGACTTCGTTGACTTTTTTGCAGTCAATGGACTTTCCATGTCATCTCTGATGAATCTCTAAAAATCTTATGCTTTTCTGTGCTCTTTTTAAGGGGTGCTGTGTTTCGTTCTCTGAAGGAGATATCCCTCCTCTCTCTGACGTGCTTTACGGTGTTAAAAAATAGCATCATGTTCTCCTAAAAATTGAGGAATTTTTAGCTGAGAAGTTTTCAGGCACAAATAAATGGCGCTTTGTCTTCATAAATATATCAAGCACACGTCTATCCAATGTTTTTCTTTATCATTGTGCCTTTTAATGAAACACGTAGTTTCTAAGTTCTCTCAAAGGAAAAGATTTGGGCAAGTGTGCAAAGAAATTCACTCCTAAGTGAATTCCTCTCTGAGGCTTTTAGTGAGACTGCAAACCTGTCAAAAGGATAGTTTAGAGACATTTAGAGGAATTTGGGTGCTAGTAAGCCTTTCAAGTATTTTATAGAACCACCTGCCTGCCCCCTCCTTTCTGTGTTGCAGTATAAGGTAACATTGCTTTCATAGGAGCACTTCTCCTAATTTATTTCCATCCAAAGCCTATACACTTTATGAGCATTATCTGTTCCTAATGTGAAGTTTCAACAGTATGCATAGCTTATATCCACAGCAGTCATCTATCACTTGAAAGAAAGCTTTAATTAACGGAACCCTAATTTTAATGAGGTACTGAGCCATGATCTTGTAAATTCTGCGACACAGAGAATCACTTAGTTCAGGTTCACTTGTAACAATCCTCAACAGCGCGGTGCTTTTTATGACATTGTTTAACAGATTTCGATGTTAATCTAAGAGCCCTTTTGGAGTAAGCATGTTCTTTACCTTGTAAGCATATTTTGAATTAATTGTGTTATGTTTTTCAAGCAATGATACTGCTGCTTGCCTTCTGAACAAAAACTTCTGCTACGTCTGAACTATTCACCCTGTGTCACCTCTGGGACTCGTGGGGGATTCACTGCTCTCCAATCCCTTCCAAAAGCATCTTTGCTGCAACACCTAGGCCAGTCACATTCCATTATTGTCACAGAAAACCACTCGTGTTTAACAACAGCAGCAAAGTAAACAGGTTGTGCCTCTTCCCCAACCTCCCCCTCTTGCAACTGCAGGGTGAGAGCTGGGCAGGGAGAGAGGGCACTTCTCAGCAGCGTGTTTATTACCCTGGCTGAGATGTGCTGCTTCGAACGTGCTGCGCCTGACGCTAGAGCAGAAGGTGGGAAGTGAGGCAGGGAGGGTTTGGTGCCAGCTTTCTGCATGCCGGCTGCTGAGCCAGCCCGTCACCAGCCCTGGGCTGATGGCATGTGACAACAGCACGTTGAGCTGCTTTAACCTGTGACCACCTCTCCCCTATCCCAAGGGCCGATTCCAGCAGCGCTGGAGATGCTGGGGACAGAACGATGTATCCGGGAGAGCCCTTTCCTGGAAAATGCTGTGCGGGGCGAGGATGGTGGCCCCACAGCAGTGTGTAAATGTTCTCTTTGTGGGAGGGATGGCCCTGGGGCAGCAGCGCCTGCTGCCTTCCCCGCTTTTTCCTAGAGCCATTGCTACACACAGCACGGCAGCCAATTTAAGAGTGAATCCCTATGTGACTTGTTTTTTCACACTTTTTTTTTTTTTTTTTTTTTTTTTTTTTTTTTTTTTTTTTTTTTCTGAAGTATCATCGCTTGCAAAAAGCCATTCAGGTTTTTGCAAACGTTATTTTAATGGGGCTATTAGAAGGACAGGGCTCTTCCACAGAACCAAGAGCCAGAAATGTTGAAATAGGTACCTGACAATGATAAAAAAAGAACATCATTCTGACAGCTTTTAAACACTAAACTTCCAATGACCTGTACATAGCAAATTAGGAAATTCAGAAGGCTCAAAGCATGGGGAACACTTTTCCAGAGAATAATCCAAAGTATTTATTATTTGATTATAAATAATCCAAATGCCCCAGTATTTACTGTTCTTTAACTATTTTGGACCTCTGGTAGCATTTTAAAAAAGACTATCTTTTTAATAAATTGATGTGCTATTTAATATTATACTGACTCACCACTCGCTTCCTTGTGCAGATAACATATTTTTTTTCTACACTGCCAGGATTCATAGGATTTTTGTTTGCATTTTTAGAAAAGTGCATTTCATAGGACTTGAGTTCAACATAACTGCTCAACTTCTCAATCAACCTCTATTTCATATTAATAAAGAACTCCACTTCCAGAATGTAACTGCTGCTTTTGTTCTAGTTATTAGTAAATTGTTTTGTACTAAGAGCAGCAAATGATGAGAAGTAATTTTGTTTGAAACTAAGTAATTTTCCTATTCAAGAGCTTTTAAAAGAAAACTTGAATCAGCATTCAGGTTATTATTCAGACTCTGTTTATTTCAACTGTTAATGCATTTTCATTGTCTTGTTGCCCTACTCATTTGTGATGAGACTGTGGAATTAGATCTTCTGGTATCTGTGGTTTGTACCACAAATAAATGTAATTCCACCTGACTTGTTCATCAGCTGGTAATTGGAAACATCAGCAATGGTTTCCATTTTAGTCTCAAGCTTCAGCAGTTTTGTTTGTGGGTTTTCTTCAAGATTTAGGAGAAGTGAACGTGTGGTTACTTTGACCATCTCATTTCAAGGGACGTTACTAGGAACTTCTTTTTGGAAGCATGAGTGTGTTCTTCTTCGACCTGAACCACTGTTGAACACTTACAACTACTCAACTAGTTTTCACAATCTGTTGTCCTGTAAAGTAATAAATGGCCCAAATTTTCTACACACTAATTAAAATTCCATTTCTCATGAATTCCTTAATCGAGAGCAAGTCATTATGTGCTTTGTTGATTCTTAAGTGCAAAGATAATTGCAATGGGCAGCATGAAAGTGGTTTGATTATTGCCTGTCGACTCTTGTGAATTCTAATAGGTCTAATTGCATAGCATCAATTCATCATCTCAGCATCACTTCTTTTTATTATTAGCTCTCCAAATTGTAATGTGCTCATAAAGAAGTGTGGTAGTATATCAGGGCTGACGTGGGTACCTGGCCTATTGTAATTTTCCTTCCTTACCTAATGTGTTACTATTGAATTAAAAGTTTATTATACGGTCCTCCTTTCCAGAAACTAGTTTAAAAATTTGTCTTCATGAAGAAAAGGATACTGTCTTCCTCTGAATTTGCATTTATAATTTCTCTGCTAAATGATAGTCCTATTTTTCACTTTTCCAAATCATTCCCATAAATCTTGACTGCAATGTGTTGGCTGCAAAATATCTATCAAAAGCTTTATGACAGGGTTCTTTGTTATTGCTGAACATTATTTAGATGATGAGGACTCTGAGGTGAAGTTCTCAGCAAAAACTTTATTGCTTGAGAAACAGGAGAAAAGGAGCACTCAGGTATATTAGAATTTCGTTCTGTGGGAAATCAGGTTTTGTTGGGCATCCTTTTTTTTTCCATTTGCTTTTTTGACCCTTAAAGCAAGGGTATCCATTTAGAAAAAGTTATCTTGAAAGTAGCTGAAGATAGTTATAGAGGAAACCTTGATCTTGTAACTAAAGGGTACAAGGTTCTGGATTAGTACTTTTTAGTCAATTTTACTGCAAAAGTGCAGAAAAATCCTAGGTGAAGTTTTTGTAAGCCAAAGTATTACAAATATTTAAATTTTAAAATGTTTCCTCCTGAACTTTCTTTAAATTGGAAAGATGCCTTTGTGCTTATGCTTAAGCTTTGCCTTTTTCTAAAACTTCATGAGCGTAGCGAAGTTGTCATCCTAGACTTCCTCATCCCTTGCCTTCTACATCTGCCGCTGCAGCACCAGTAGCATCTCTAGAGCTCTGGAAGCACTGGTAGCTCTTGCTGCAGAGTGATCTTCTGAGTCGCACCCCAGCCCAGGCACAGGTAAGCGCTTTACCCTGGAAGGGGTGAAGCCATTGGATTTGTCTTTTCCCAATGCATTGCCCTCGGACGTGGCAACCACAGGGAAAACATTCACATGCGTAAGGTTGGGATGGTTACCATGATGAGTATCAAGCTTTTGGCTTGCCTTGGAAAAAGGAATTTGCAGCGGTTTCACCAAAACGTGTGTAAGCACATCATGTCTAGGTTTTGTTTTCCTTACTGCTGTCTTGCCTGACGTGTTTTTGCCTGCTTGGCTGTGTGTTGTTCAGCTGGCAAGGTCAGCCAAATTGTTTGCTGCTTCACGTGCTCTTGATTTCTGGCTTTTTTGTAAACAATAAGAGCTGATATTATTATTGAAGCGATTGCTTTCACTGTGAAAATATCAGTATGTCTTTCCGACAACCCACGCAAGGGGATACGGCACTGTGAAGTACAACTTTGCACACAGACTTCTAAAAATTCCACCTAATCCTCGGGCTGGCGTTGAAGTGGATAATGTGAGTCTGCAGACATTTCCTCTTTTCCTGCAGAAATGATGCATTGAGCTTGTGGGCACTGCAGGCGGCAAAATAACCATTTTGCTTCAATAACAAGTGCAATAAAATTTACAAATATTTTTCTCAATAGGGTTTCCCAGAAATAGAGCAGTTCCCCCTCAGCGAGGCACAGCCTCGTGTTTGGAAATGGCATGTTGTTCTAACACTTGTCACCCTAGCAAGCTTTGCCATTGCCACATCAGGTTTTTTTCAAAGGCATTACTATGCTTAGAAATTATTGCTACCATTTCTAGCCCCACTCTTTCTGGTTTCCAGTCCCTAAGCCACAATTTGAGAGACTGGAGTTTGAAACTCTCCACTTGTGCTTAGGGTGAAATGCTTGTGAGGGGCTGGTGGGTTGCTACGATGTATTTACATCTGTGTTTCTTTCACAGCAAAGCTAAACTCAAGACTGTCCTTCAGCAGCTATTTTAGGTCATTACATGACTTTCCAGAAGGTTGTTTAAGTACATTTTCTTGATTGAGCTGAGTAAGATAAGACACTGATGTTTTTCCAAGAGCTCTTCCTAGCAACGCTGTCATGGAGAACATGAACATTAGCAGTGCAATAAGCCTCTGCAAGTTGCTAGCAGTTTCTTTTGCAATATGTTTTTTTTGGGTTTTTTTTTGTCATAGCAAAAAAAAAAAAAGAAAATTGTTTCTCCCTGCTTTTTGTTTTGGTACGTTTGCTCCTGCTGCAAATTCAACTGTTTACAACTTCCACTGATGCAAAACACTCTCAAGATGTTTGTCAAAGCTTGTTTTTCACTTGAATCCACACGAACATTACATATTGTACAAAATACCATACCGCAATTTTCACTAAATATCCTTGTTGGATGCATTTCACTTCTCTGCTCAGCTTTTGTATCTGCCAGGGCTTCTCTGCACGTTTTCTGGAGATCATTGGCTCCTCTCCACTCCAGTGGCATTGGTGAACTGAGCTAAGCTGTGACTTGAGTAGGCACCTTCTGTCCCACAGCAGGCTGGTGGCCTGCCCGAGCTGGTGACAGCCCGGGAGAGGGGGTGTGTATATGCCTCAATGTGCAATACCGCCAAGTTCAATGTTGTGACCCAGAAGCGATCTTGGAAAGCAAATGGAATAAAGATGGGTGGTGTGTTCTTGTCAGAGCTTTGGTTATATCCTGCTATTCCTCTCCTGGCCCATGCATCTCTCCCGGCTAGAAAGGGAGTAGAGATCAGAAGATTTCAAAGCGATGTTTCTGTGATACATATAAAAGGTCGGTTCTACGGAGGCTTCTGAAAGAAAACTGATAAAAGCAGGGCCAGCGTTAGGGAGAGAGCTCTGTGTTCAGGCACAGCTGTATCGGTGAGAACAAGGGTTTCTTTTCTCCCCTCACCTGCCTTGAGGTGCATCCCGCTGCCCCATCTATGGACGTGTGGAGCAAAGTGCAGGTCGTAAGCTTGGGCTCGCGTTTAGGAGTCCCGAGTCTGAGCAAGGTGTAGCTGGCAAGTCACGGGCTGTGTCCTGTTTGCTCTGGGCAAAGGCTCTGGTCAGCAGAGTGTGCGTGGAACAGAGCGCTGTCGGGTGACCGTACCCTCGCTCACCGGGGCAATGGATCTGCTCTTGGTCTCCATTCAAGCCTTAATGTTTGCTTAGTTCTGCTAAAATAGTTGCTGCTTTTAATAATAATGTAAATTAGCCCATTTGCTCATTTTGTTTGAAGTATTTGGAGAAGTAATAGCTGTTTACTCATAAAGTATGCAGGTAGCAGGGTTCAGGCACTGAAGTTCTCTAAATCTGTTATTTTTTTTCTTTAGTCTGCACCTACGGTACAGCATAGTTTGTGTAGATATGTGTCTTTCCATTTTCCCTCCCCCCTTAGGTTCAGGCTTGCTGATGCCCCCGTTATCTGCTGGGTTTGCTTTTAAGATGGGTTGCAGAGCAGTGAATTCCAAGTGCTAATGTTTGTTTCGTTGCCAGCCGATGAAACTATCTTTCGAACTAGAGAGCATCTCTGGGGAAGGGGCTGGGAGGAAATGGCCAAAGGAATTTATCAGGTATGCTTGGCATGCACTGCATTCCCACAAGTTGATATCTGGAATATGTTGATATCAGGAGAGCGCTTTAGCGTGGTTTCAGCCACCTAAAATTAAAATAAAATTGATGATAAAAAGCGAGATTCCTCTTCTAGGCATGAAGTCTCATGTTATGGTTCAAAGAGCTGTCTGGTTATTTCACTTATCACACTTTTATGAAGCAATTAAAGTGGCACTGCCAACCTGAAATCTAGTCAGCTTTTAAAAATGAGTTGAACTTAGTTTTGGGTACTACATATATCCCTGTTTCCATTGACTGTGTTTGGTGGGTGAGTTTGGTGGCAATAGTATATCTATTTTTTTTCTCTTTCCATTGTTCTGTGATGGGCTCATAGATGCAGGAGGGGAAACTGTCTCTAAAGGAACTGACTGTAGACAAAGGTCTGTGAAAAGCAACTTGCAAGAAGTACAGAAGATGAATACTTAAGGTGAAGTAAAGTGAAGGGACTATCTGTTTTTCTTCTTATAATAAAAAAGTAGTAAAAGCGAGATTTAAGTGTTATTGCTGAAAAAAAATAAAAATAATATGAAGTGATAAAGGTGCATTCCTTCATCATGGAGAAGGTGTGCTGTCATTCCCCTATGCTAGTGTTTGGACCTTTCCTGTCTTTAAGTGATGGTCTCAGAGATTTCAGTGGGACTACTCCCGGGCTTGAAAGTAGTTTGAAAGTTCAGAAATACAGCCACTATATTTATTGCTTGTGAGGAAAATACAGTATCTTCTGTATAAAATGCAGTCCTGTAGCACGACTCACGTCTCCTCAGTTCTGTCCTTTTTAACTGGGAACATGTATTTTAAAAATTACTTCATGGTTTCAGTCTTTTAATTTCTAACTTTCTCTTTTCTCCGCATCCACTCCTCTTTGAGAGATGAGAAATGGTACCAGCAGGCTGCACGAGGCTCTCCTCTCTGTATTCCAAGAGCAGTGTGCTTGTGGCAGGGGAAAACATTAACTTTCCTAGCATGGTTTCCTAAGTTTTAAGTGTTCAAACTTTAAAGTTAATCAGACTGATTTAGCTACCACTGGTTTCTTTAGGAGATACGTGGAGAGCCTGTAATTTTATGACCTTTTTCTTTTTTTTTCTTAAAGACACCCAAAATCCCTAGCAAAGCATGTGTTTTCTACTCTGAAGGTTATGTAGATTAGAGAAGTGTCATGTGAAGATGTGCTCCAATTTTTGGAGGTGGAAGGAGTTGGTTTATTCTCAAGAAATTGTGTAGAAAAAATGGTAACTTTTTGTAATATGCCACCATCAAGGAATAGATGCACCACAGTGAAGCTGTGAATATAATAAAATTTTCCTTAAAACTTTAAATCATACTTTATTGCTACTTTAAGAAGCCCATAAAACTTCCTATTAAGGAAACGGTTCTTTCAATCTTATTTTTTGAAATCTTTTTATCTGAAGCGATCTGATTAAAAAATCTGTATCCCTCCACTAGGCAGATAAAAACCAGTGCTGGCACTTTTCTGTGCTTGTACCTGAGGTGATTCTGCTGCTAACCTGTGACTAAGGGTGGTTTAGTTTGGTCTTCTGAAAACCTCTCCCTAGAATCACTCGTCCTTTCAAGTGAAGATCAGTGTTCTGTAAATGATGACGCTGATATTCTTAAATCACATGTGAAGGGCAAATATTTTGAGTGATTCAATAACATCATAAAGGGAAAGAAAGCCCTGAAGTATTAGCGTAGTGAGCCCTATTTCTTGACACTCGTCCTGCAACCATCTGGGGACCTGCTTCTGTTCACTGCCCTGTCCAAGATTTTCCATGGCCGTGGCAAACATCACGGTCTTGGGGGTATTTTTGTTAGTCCTTTTACTGTAGTTCCCTGGAGATGCACTTCCTTTGTTCCAGCGTCCCTGCAAAGAACTCAACCAAATAATAAAAAGTGGTTTAGTAAGAAATGTTAGTAATGTTAACAAAACGGAATTTGCGCATGAAAAATCCTTGAAATAGGAAATTAAGGGCTTTCCCTATAGTTTCTTGTTGAATTATTAGAGCGCTGTGCAGCACTGTTTGGCATTCAGAGGAAGGTGGAAGAATTTTGGTTCTGAGTAAATATTTTCTGGATAAAATTAGTCTGGTACAAAGTTTTGTAGTGAGGGTGAGAGGGTTTGGGGGGGGGAGGCAGGTGTCCGGTGTTAATTTTCTGCCCCTCTAATGGGCATATCTGCACTTTCACTGTGCAATACACCAAGAGAGGTAATTAAATCGACTTTACCAGAACTGGGGTGGACACTGAAAACAGCCCAAGAGTGGTGGGGGACGGTGCTTTAAGGAATTTGAGTGTTTCCTTGTTTCCAATTTCTGTGCCCCTGTAATTAATCCAATTCCAAAATGAGACCAGAGGCTAAGTTAAAACCCAACATATTTGAAATATTTTTTGCGTATTATGTAACTTGATTTTTGTTACATGTTTTTTAGGGTAGTATTTGCAAGCTTCTCTATTGAATTGAGTATGGTTAAATATTCTTTGAATTTCTGTGGCTAGTGTTATGTCCTTCACCATGCTGTGTATTTTGAAATGAAATTTTTGTGGAATGGCAGACTGAAATTCTCTGTTCCTTAGTGTCTTAAGAATAAGCACTCTCAATTTAAGGGCAAACAAGGGTTTTTTTGAGTGCTGGAAAGCTGACTGACTGAATTATTAGACAAATTAAAACCAAACTCACTCCCAGACATCTTTTGCTGCTCAATAGAGAGAGGATCTTTGTGGCTCATGTTTTCCTACATGTAGCAAACATAAACCAAAAGACAGATTAAGCACCTTTGTCTATAGCCTTGTCCACTTGTGAAGAATAATAGTGAGCGAAAGGTGGGGAGCATTACTTGGGTCAAGGGGGTTACTTGGTACGTGTTTCCTGAGCCACTCAACAAGGAGGGTGCTTGGCCAAGCTCCTCTGCTGCCACTGCAAAAGGAGGTTTGCTCTTGTGTGATGAGGCCAAAATCTGCGTGGGGGGGGGGTGGGGCGTGGGGTGTAACATAATTTCACCTCTTCAGTTTTCCTCGGTGTATTAAGGTCTTTGTTTGGGTCAATGGTTTGTAGAGGGGAACAAGGATAACATTTGAACATTTCTGCTGCACCTGCGTTAAGTCCAGGTTAAAGAGAACAACAAATCAGAAGTGGCAAGTCATGGATGTCATAATTTCATGTTAAGTCATGTGGTGTTCGTTTCACGTTCATTTGTGTCTCATCGCATTATGAATATTGCAAATGGAGCCGTTGCCTTTTAGCTTTACACGTAGGCAATTATTTCCATCGAAGTTGTGGGGCCGTCTGTATAGTCACTGCTTTGACATCTGTCATCGTAGCACTAAATTGCTTTGTAAAACCTATTACTTTGGGATACAGTATAGTGTCTCTTAATTGCACCGCTTGCTTCTCCTGCCTGAACAGAGCCTACTTTTGTTCCTGAGGCTGATGGCGAGGCCCTGGCGGCATAGCGGTACTGAGAGTTCATGGGTGGGAGGGGGACGGCTCTGGGATCACAAGGGCCACGCTCGGGCCTCGTCGTTTATGAGGAGCACGGGTGCCAAAAAAGGCTTGGGTTTTCACTTGCCTGACTTAATTCTCTGGCCGGCTGTTGAGGCAGCGGTACAACCATTGCGAACAAGCTCTCTGTGTTTTGCAGCTTCCCACAGATGCCGAGCAATCGCTTTCTGCTAAATGCCGGCTATTGAGTGTGGGCTTCTGCGGCTCCCCGAAGGATCCCTCGGGCTCAGCAAATCCTTCGCCTCTCCCTTTGGGAATATTGTTTTCTGACTGTCTCTGCTGTCTCGTGCTTAAAATACACACCTAACCCACAAAGAGGGATGCTGGTTAATCATTTACAATAAACATATTCTTTATCTTTTCTTGGGTAGACGGTGCCGTTTAAGTGAAAAATGGCTTAAATATTTTACACGAATGACTTCTAGGTATTATAGCTTTTGCGGCTAATGGAACATTTTTTGATTCATCCAAAACAGCTCTTTAATCACTGAAGGCAGCTGTAAAAGGTACAAACTACAGATTGAGCAGCGCTTATTGTTTCAAGCCTAAAAAACCTGGTGCTGTCTCTTTAACTGCTGATAAATACAGTATCTATATAAAGCAAAGGAATACTTCCAAACTGAGGAGCTGTGTCATACATAGTCAAGTTTAGCACAGTGTGATCTATTAAAGATGTTGTCTTGCATTTAAAATATTCAACTCAGCTAATCTAGTTTTGGAGACGTGTATTGGTAAATAACTTAAATTAGGCTGTGGTCCCGGGGGATTCATTTAAGTTGAACTTAAATTAACAGTTGTTTGTTACACACTGAAAATGCACATTTTGTGTGCAAGTGCATGTAACTGGAAATAGAAAATGAGGAAGCTGAGCAAATTTGTGCACCAAAGCATATTAGGTACATGCATTCCTTAAGAACAGAGATATTCAGTGTGTATGAGTCTCTGGAGGTATTTCCATTTCCCATCAATTGAACCTCAGCTATCCCTTTTCAGCACCAATATGGTGGGTGTTTATTGTGTAAATCAACTGATAAGATTTACAAATGGAGCCCTAAATGCTCTGACATTTTGTCAGACTTTTTTTTTTTTAATTCAGTGGCACACACAATGTGGTAGCTTCCTTCTTAAAATTCATATGGTTCCTGCTGTGATTGACAGGCTACAGCTTCATTATGCAGTTGGGTAGATGGGCCGATTATGGCTATGAATGCGTGAATGGGATGAAGGAGAGAAATGTGTAATTGATTCTAGCCCTGGTCGGCTGGTTCATTAACGGTGTGAATGTGCTGCAATCCCGTCTCTAAGGGAAGAAATGAGAAAAACTTATTTGTACTTTTTCAGTTGTTTGGAAAAAATTCATTATGCTAATATTTTTGCCATCTAGAGTCACTGACGAAGAACAAGGGAAAAGTAAATTGCATGAAGAGTAAATTACATCAGTCCTGGGTTGGTTTGTGAGGCACAGTCACTTCTCTTCATCCTTTTGCAACTGGAAGTTGTGTTGTGTGTCTTTGCTCACTCTGCCCTTTCTCCGTAGGATTGTAGATAAACTTGTGTGTCGAACAGTATGTTATAGATGCACAGACTGACTTCTTTAATAAAGAAGACCAGAGAAAACAAGCCTCATTGGCCTTTTTACGGGTAGTGTTCGAAGTGTCGATTAAATGTGCAAATTAAATTTATTTTCACTGATGGCTAAGTAGTGACAGGGTTGTTCTTAAATGCTTGGGTACCTGTTATACCTCCAGAGTAGTTTGTGGTTTGCACGAGATTCAGTTGTCTGCTTTTGTTCCAGCGCTTGAGGGGGAAAAGATGAAAGTGCTGAACAAAACCGAGCAGAGATGACACAGAGGGTGCGCACGTGCAAATCGGCATGTGGTTGTCATGGGCCTTGCTTTGGCCACCAGAATTTCTAACCAAACGCCTGGAAGTCAAATAACCAAAAAGAGGGCAGTAGATCCAAAACCAGGCTGGATGGGGCTTTGAGCAATCTGATCTGGTGGGAGGTGTCCCTGCTGGTGGCAGAGGGTTGGAACTAGATGACCTTTAAGGTGCCTTCCAACCCAAACCGTTCTATGATCCTGTAAACTCTTCTTGGATCAACCACGTGTTGCAACGCGAATCTCAGAAAAGCCAGTGTAACAATAAAATATTGTGTCAGCCTTAAAGGAGCTCCAAAACATGATTGTACAGCATAGGTCTGTGCTGCTGCTTTTTCAACCACCCCATCTTCTCTTTGGAAGCCTTTCTGTAGGAAAAAAAATCTCCTTCCCTTATAAAGATTGCTTTAAAACTAAGCAGCTTCATTAGCATTAAAAGCAGTTTGATCCATTGCCGTGGCCTGATCCCAGATGAGAATATACCTTCCTCTGGGGCTCTCTGCCTCTGTGTACTATTAAAACTGTAAGCAAACATCTCTGCTCTGTGTACACAGAAAAAGTGATTTACGAACACATGGATTGCAGCTTTCTTTTTAATGAAGTTTCTTATCAATGTGCTTGGCTGAAAGACTGACCATAGTAAATCAGAAGCTTCAAAGCAGTGCTGGCAGCTTTGTTTGACATGAAAATTAAAATACTACAAATGGCGAGTGTGGCATTCTCTGAGAGCTGACTGCTCCCGGTTTTACTCTGCTTACCTGCTTTTGAAGAACAAAAAAAAACAGATTAGGGGACACTTTAAGAGAAATGTTTGTTATCCCTTACTCCTGTCTGACCTCATTAAGAAATATTCAGACAGCGAACAGCTGCAGGAGCTCCGAGAAGGAACAGGAGCTGTTTGGTAGCAAGAACCTCTAATAGGTTTTTCCAGGCAAATTAAGTCTATTTGGAATTTCTCAGTTTAAAGACTTCTGGGTGGTGAGATCGCTTCTACTTCATGCCGTTGTGCCTCTGCGTGCACAGTGTGTCTTCATGCTTGTCCCCATGGCCAGTGCTCCAGTCTGTATTGCCCTCTGCAATTGGTTTGCCTTCTCCTGTGGTGAAACTCATCCCTGCACATCCTGCAATGGTCCTTTACTGTTGTTGAAATCCGCCCTGGAAGTGCTGTTTGCTTCAGAAAGGCCGTGTGACACTTTTTAGGGTGGATGCTCATTCTGGCCTTGGGTAGACTGGCATGGAAGGTGGTGAGGCAGGGCTTGTGGGTCTGTGTTTGTCTCTCCAGCCCTGCCGGAGGTTTGTGTTTGGGGCTGGCTGCTGTAGGGCGGCTGGAGCAGCAGGGTGGCAGTTCTGCCCCTTCATTTTGTTGTAAACAATAGACAAACGCCTTTAGACGCTACAGGCTGGGGGCAGAGTGGCTGGAGAGCTGCCCAGCAGAAAAGGACATGGGAGTGTTGGTGGACAGCCGGCTTAACATGAGCCAGCAGTGTGCCCAGGTGGC
>JAOXJM010000023.1:19636885-19647176 GCA_026413425.1 Tringa solitaria | reverse complement strand
ATTTTCTTACATTATTATTCCCACCTTTGCGTCTAGATACAATACCAGAATGGATTGACTTGTGATAAAGATATAAACCGCCTTAAGATCTTCAATTTTTCTGGTTTTTATTTCTTGCAGATGTGATCCATACTGTTGGGCCGATCGCGAGAGGCCATCTCACTGATGATCATAAAGAAAACTTGGCAAATTGCTATAAATCCTCTCTGAAACTGGCAAAAGAAAACAACATCAGATCAATTGTAAGTACTCTATAAGAACACATTATTTCTTGTAATTTGGATCTTTGTTTTCTTCCTGTAGAATAATTATAGATATAATAGCAGGCTTCCAGAAGGATTTGTTGCTGTTATATAATGTGAAAAAGCAAGAAATTAGATATCATTTGGCCAAAATAGTTGTAGAGGAAAAGGATAGGCTTATTTTAGGAGTTAAGGAAAGTTGGCCCGGTAGTAATGGGGTACAAACAACTCATTCAGAAAGTGAGGGAGCTGTAATGTGGCTCATTCTTAGACAGTGTTATTTATTAAAAAAGACCTAAGAAGTCACTGGTCAGGAGGATAGCTACATGCAATATTGCTTCCTAAATAGCTGAGAAGTGATAATTTTTTTTGCTTTTTCTATGTGTTAATGTTTCTTCCTAAAAATAAAGGTATTGGTCAAGTGGCACTGTTTATACCACTCGTCACCAGAATCCATCATAAAATAGCCTGTTATGTGGTATTCCACTGAATAGTAAAGGTTCTTTGCTTGAAATACACGTTACATTTTTGTACCTCAAAAGGCCAGATTTTGAGAGTCAACAGAGAAAAGGAGCTGTTGCTTCTCCAGCCCTGGAGCTTTGATTCTGCAGCACAAACCGTTGCAGCTGAAGTCTTTAGATATTTAGTAGGTTAGTTCTCTCTATATATTTAACCAAGTTATCACCTGGGCCTGACTTCACTACTTTTGGGTCATTTTGGCTGGTTGTGTGATAGCATATATATCTGGCAACTTAAAACACACACTTAATATATTAAAAGTTATTTTGACCAATGGTGTTATGTCAGGGTGAAATATTTAATAAGGGAAAGCTATTAATATTGACCAGTCACAAATGGAAAATAAAAATTTTTGAGAAGAAGGGCAGGACAGTCGGCAGGGTTTTGAGCCCAAGTTAGATGTGCCCTTCAGAATGAAACCTGATAAATACTGCTTCTTTCTTTCTTCTCGGTGTAAACTACATTCTTCACACGTTTTCTGCTAATTAAATCCTCTCTATACTTCTCAAAATGGTGTCCAGTGAGTCCTCTTTTTGCCGTTATCCAACTGTGAAAAGAGAGGTGATACCTAATTTAGTTGTTACTTGACTTTGGTTTTTTTAATGTTAGGCATGTAAGTTAGATCTGAAAGCAACCTTGGGTTTTGGGCAACATGTTTCGAACTCCTCTCAGGGATTATTTAAACTGATGAGGATGTCTCTGTCCTGCTGTGATTCTCATTGGAGGCAGTAAGATCTCTGCTGTTGCTCCTACTTTCTTCCTTGTTCCTGCCTTTCGGCTCTGAGCAATTACACGCTGCTTCCTGGGCATTCAGGTTAGTGAGAATAAAGTTCCTAACGTGAGGTGGGGAGGGGGGGGGGAAGAAAAGAAAAAGAAACTGAAAAAAAAATGAAATAGCATAAAAAAAGACTATTGAAATAACAAAGGAAAACTAGTGGGCATTGGTCAATGCTGGTAATGCTTGCATCTGTAAGGATTCTGTAAATTTTAGGACATTCTAGGAGGTAACTTGCTATTTAATGTGGAATAATAAAGAGCGGTCATACTTACGTGTTTCATGAAAACTGGCCTGGTGTTTTAGTAAGAAAGGATGACCAGGGGAGAAATCATCCATGGATTATTTCCTTGTTGGTTAAGAGTTGTTGACTCTGCACCTGTTTGAGATAAAAAATACTCAACACCCAGACTTGCAGAACACAGCTGCACAAGCTGAACAGGAGCCAAGAGCCATTCATTCATACCAGCATTAAGAAGCTTAGCCAGCAATATGGATTTTAAAGTCCACATGACAGATCATGGACTGTTCTGAAAAGCCCTAAGTCCGGTGATTTCAGTGATGCTTTGGGAAGTGAAGGCTACTTGAGTGTCTACCCTAATGAACAGATAAGCCTGGAGCAAAGTAAAATGTATAATTCATTCAATTAAGGAGCAGTAGATTACTGTGAGTCTGAAGAAAAGAATACAAAGCGCAAGCAGGTTTCACAAGATCCAATACAGTAGACACAGAGGGAAAGGAAAAAAAATGAAAAAAAATACACGACAGACTTCTGAGGCTTGCAGAGACCTGGTAGAGGGAACAGAAGTCCTCAAATCAATTTGAATAGGCAACATCCAAGTGTGGACTGGATTATGGCAATAGATCCATTTTCAATAGGGAGAAGATAAACAAAACCTGGCGGGGGAAAAAGTTACCTGTGTAAAGTAAGGAAGAGGATATCAGCTGTGCCGATTGACGGCATATTTTCGTGGTTCATTTGGTGAAATGAGCATCGGAAAAAGGAAAATGAGGAATTTAAAATAGGTACTGAGTACAGGCAGGAAAAGCAGTGTACTTATGTCATGTAAATAAATAGGTATTGATGATGATAAGTTGTAGTATACAAAAGAATCAACTAAACCGAAAACATCAGAGCACGAGCAGTAGTTGCAAGTGAGAAAGAAGCAAGAAGGCATGAAAGGATTGCAACAACATGAACGTGTTGCTTATTTTCAGAATAAGAAAGGTCAGCAAGTGGAAGAATTAATGCAAAAAGAGGGGAAGAAACCCCACCACAATTCAGATTGTTATGGACGTGAATTGTGTGTGCCCTAGGAACTAGAGTTGCTGGAGGCGTTATGAATGAAGAGCAGTGATGAATGGCAGTGTATCGCGTTGGGCAGAAGTGTGCAGGGTGACTCAGGGTGCACCGCTAAACGCAGTTTAATTTAACATCTTTATTAATGATTTTTGAAGAGTACATAAACAGCTCATTAATTACATTTACAAATGATGCTACATTAGGCAGTGTTGCAAATACTAGAAAAGGACAGAGATATATGATGACAATTGATTACAGAGACTGCGAATATAACCTCATCCGGCATCCAGTACAGCACCAGAAGGGAGGTTTTTTGCCTCTACTTGAGTGGAAGAGAGGTCAGAACCGGAGCTGACAGCTACAGCGTAACTCGGCACGGGAAAAGATGAAGTAGCATATGGTGGGGAAAAATCACCCAGTTCGCAAATAGTTCAAGGGAGAAGCGTGCTGCAAAAACCAGAATAATGAGGAAATGGTGTTGAATAATAAACCTCAAGTTAGATATACTTATGGCAGTCACTTGTTTTGTTTCACTATTACATATTGCCGAGCTGCCTATAGAGAAATGATGGATGCCATAGAGGTGGTAGTTCCTGTTCAACATGGACTGAGGAGAACAAGAGTAAGATTTGGAATAGATCAAAACTGATCCATATGTGGATGTGGATGTTGTCCATACTGAGGAAGGAAAGCAATGATCTCGAAATACTGTGTAAATTGTGAGACGCAGCTTTATGGAGGGGGCAGAGAAGAATCTCATTGTGTGCATGACAAAATGGCAATTAAATGGTGCGGCTGATATTAATTTGGGTTGTGTTTGAGTCCAAAGTGTCCAGGCATGGATGAGAGCAACTCTGTGCTAACTCTTGGGGGAGCACTGAAATCTCACCCGAAAATGTTATAATCTCAGTATATAAAAGAAGGATGTGATGGGTAAAACCAGAAATGAGATGAGGGAATATAATGAAATGCCAGTCAGCCTGATTGCCAAGGTTCATAATTCACCAGCAGCTCGGCCACGGGCGAGGATTTGCATAGCCATTAAGACAGAAAGAAGAGCCTCAGGAACAAATTTGATCGTCGGTGGGATTGTTCAGAGAAACCAAACAGCCCCTGACATTTGTCTCCCGTGCCCGTTTTCTCATACCTTATATGCTCAATATGAGGTTTCAAATGCCATATCAGCTATTTTCATATAGGAGTTTGTCTCTCTTGGGTCATCTGCTCCACCTACCTTTACCAAAGTAAAGTTTGTGTTTGTTTTCCGGCGTTGCCGAAATCAGGCATTGCTTTTTCCTCCGCACTTGTTTATGTAGCTGTGCCACTGTCCGACACTTGAGCTGCTGGGACTAATTTGTGTGGCCGCTGGCGCTGGGTGAACCTTTTGTGCTGGATGAGTCTGTTATTTACACAGTCCTCTTGTCTGGTTAAGAGGATTCTTGAGATACCGTTTCTGTTTATCTCCACTTAAGTCGGTACAGATTAAGTGGAGGAAAAATATTTAAGGTAATACAAAGAGTTTATTTTTGGACTAAATAGTATTTAAGCAAATTAAGTTACTTAAAAGTTCAGAATAATTTCCTGATAACGTAAAAAAGTGTATTTTGATGATGGTCTCTTTTAAGAACACACTTGTAACGATTGCTATTCTGTGTCAATTAAACCTTTGCTGCCTGAAACACTGGGGAATACGTTATAGGCACCAAATCTTCACTGAAAGAAGAAATAGTAAAAATATCCCACTGGATGTTTCTGCTGTTTTCCTGTATTGGTTTTCTAAGTAAGAGTCTTGCAGGCCAATTAATTGTTAGGTTATCAGGCAGACTGGGGGAGTTACAATCACTGTTTTCAGGGATTAATTGGTCCCCTGTTCACACATTGTTTGAAGTTATTTACTCTGTGTGCTCTGACTTTTTTGGAGGACCTCCTGTCCTGCTTTATTCTGCATACACTGCTTTGAAGCCATTTGATACCCTGGAACTTTTCTGAACATCAAGCACTTCCCTGCCACATACTTTGGTTGTGGTTGAAAAAAAATCTCAATCAATTGATGTCAGCTGAAGCCGGGGATTGCAGTTAAACAAACACTTTCTGAACTTCATAGAAAATAATAAAAAAAAAAAGATGCTGTGCGTTGTTGTGGCTGGGATCCAAGTCCAAGGGGCTGTAGTGTGTTTGTAGGGAGGGAAGTTGGTGCTGATGCTTTACCCAGAAGGCAAGTACAAGCTTCCTCTGCCATGGTTAGGGAAATGGAGAAGTTTTATTTGGGACTACAGCTCTGCTGTTGTTCAGGTCCGCATTCAGCGTTGCAGTTTTCGTGATCGCTTCATGTTGGCAGGGGGGGAATTGTAAAGCTTTAACAAGGAGCATTTCTTCAGCCTGTGCTCTCTGACCTCCACCTCTAGAGAGAATTATGGCTAGTGTGTGGGGGCTGAAGGAAATCCTCAAAGAATGAGGCTTTGTGAGTTGCAGGAGGAGGCCTGCTTACCACCAAAAAAAATATTAATAGGGTTGAATATAAAATTCAGAAATTTTTCTGTCAGATCCGTAGAGTCAGGTAGGGAAGAGTTCATGCTATTCTAGAGCTTTACTAGATTAGTTTGCTGTTGCATTAAAAAAACAAACCAAACACCGAAAAACTACACACCAAGAATATCAGTCTTTCTTTCTGCCTGGATGTTTGTGTGATAAATGCTCGTCCTGCTCCAGGGAAAGCCTTTTAGCTGAACTCTGCTTCACACCCCCCCCCCCCTGCTCCTTCTGTCTAAGGACTGGAAAGGCAAAAGGCCATCTAGAAATATCTCAGAAGTAAGAGGACCTATTCAAGGGCCGACTTGCTCATCCTCAGGTCGAGTGGAAAAGCCATCGTTTGGCGGTGGGGTGGCCGGTGACCTGTAATGATGGGATATTTCTGGGAGAGTGGGTTGTCTCTTGACTCTGGGTAAAGCGGGTCCCTCCTGTGCACGCACCTTCTGCTGCACTTTGGTTAGCGTTATTAGAAAAGTAGGCTAATAAGGTTAGGACGTGCCTTTTGAAATCCACATTGTTTCTCCATTTCTGGGGTCTTAAATGAGTGTACGTGATGCATATTAATAGCAGTGATACACAGTGCTTTTAATTTAAAGTACTGTTTGAGGCTTTGTTAGATAAATATTCCTTTCATATAATATTAAGTTAATCTACAGGGATTTTCAACTCGTATCCTTTTTGTAGGTGTTTTTCACAAATAAGAGTAATTTAATTTTAATTTTATTTCTTGTATTAGCAAATTTAATACTAATCTAACTCATTTTAACAGAAACACAACCCATTAATTATTCAGAGCAGGAGATAAAAAATACATCAAGAGATGTATTTATCTATTTATAGCACTTAAGAAATAACTGAATTGTCTTTTAATTGTCTTAAATATTTGTTCCCACCTGTAATAGTGGATTTTAAAAATAGGCTTTGTGGCTATGCACTGATATTCTTGGTATTTGTATTTCCCTTTAAAAGGAAGGTGTACTTCTGATGGGCTACACTGTTTCTTTGAGATTCATTTAAGTGGAGACATATTTATATTTAGCTTCTGTGATGCCTGAGTCTTCAATAGTAACTCATGGACTTAAAATTTTAATATGAATTTCAAACTCAGAGCGTTGTCAGCTCCTCTTCTTCTAAATTATAAAATTCATCAGAGGAATTTTGCTTGAATTGTAGAAAGACATGTGGAATATTGTACTATAAGGCATTGATCTAACAGATTGTTTTACAGTCGTGCCTTTACCTGCCTTGTTCTCTCATGGTCCAGAGTTATGTTTTAGGAAAAAGTAAAGCAATTATTTTTAACAAAACTTATTTCCTGCTGAAAATGTTGCCATAGCAATGAGTCTGAAATTCCTAAAGGTTGACTTTATTCTATCATCTGGTTTTCTGATGGAGATTCATGTCCATCAATCGGAAGAGTTACTTTGGAAGGAAATTTCTGCAGTATCATAAATCCATTTAATTTGTTTCTTTGAAACACTTGTTTAACATGTAAGCTACGATATGACTGATCTTACATTTTCAAACTGAGTTTTCCCTCCTGTTTAGCCTTCCTCTTTTTTGCTTATTAATTTTTTTCTCAGGTATTTTCCAGATAATATCTTTTAAAATTAAGCCACTACGTTAAGTTTTTATGTTTGCTTAATTACCACATTGGGGTTTTATATCTTCATCAAATGAGGAGGTTGTAATATTTCCTTTTGGCTACAGAAATTGCTATAGCCGGCCATGCTTTCGTTATCCCAAGGTCAACCTGCTGCTGTGTTGCATGTGCTCCCAACCACATCTTCCAAAATGACCTTGGCAGATTGAATCACAATCCTGTTTCTTCAATAAAGATTTCATTAAATGAGATGTATTCAGCAAGATCGAGTGTAAATGGTTACACCTAAACAGAGATGATTATTCAACCGAGAAAGGTTGGAGACAGACTGTAGCCCTAGGCAGAGGTTCCTTGGAGAATAAGCTGGCGTTTGCAGTGGATCACGCGCTGGAAGTGAGTTGACAACATCACCCTGTTATGGGGAACGCCAAGAAAGGAGCAGCTGTAGTGTGACAATTAAACTGGAAAGATCTGTGCGTTACCTATTGTGCTGCTTCAGTAGAGTGAATGAGACTGTTGTGTCCAGTGGGGGGAACCAGAACCAGGGATGATTAGGGAGTTAGCACCAGGAATAGACTGAAAGAAAAAAGTTCAAGTCCAGAGAATAGAAGACTAAAAGTGAGGAGAGGAAGAGAGAAAAAAAAATTTAGTGTGAACAAAAAGTATTGAAGAGTAAAAGTTAATAATTTGTTTGTCTGGAGACAGGGCAAGAAGTAACAGCCTGAATTTTTAGGAATGGAGTTCTAGGTTAGAGATTACAAGGAATTTCCTAGATAGAAAGATGGTAAAGCATTGTGAAAATGTTTAGGAAAGTTATGGCTCCATCAGGGGCTATATGTTGGCCCATCAGTAGCGTTTGTTGAAACCTGGGTTCTTGATGCATGAAGAACTGCCAAAAGCCCAAGGGTTGCAAAAGCCAAAAGGTTGGGCTCGAGCAGCAAGGCTGTTGCCAGCCTTGGGGGAATCACAGGTAGCCCATTCGCTGCGAGAGCTGGCTGTACCGTGCAGAGGCAGATTGTTTAATGTTGCAAACAGAATACCTTTTAAAAGGAATTAAAAAAAAATATATTTTAATGCTGTTGTCATTTTACTGTTTTGTTTTGGTCACACAGTTGCCCAATTTTTATTATTTTTATTTCTCCTTGCCAAACTGTTTTTTCTGCCTTGCCAGTGTGCCACAGGGACTGGTTTTCCTGTTGAGATAAATGCCTTTCTTTTCTGTTTCCCCTGCTATCTGGCTACCCTTCTTCTGTGGAGGGTTTGTGCACACACTGAGAAGATATCCAGCTTAGGGTGCACATGCAACACATGCAATAACATTGTGGCTTGTGTACGCTTCTGGGGTTTTTTTTTAATAATCCATTTGAATTTTTTTTTCTGCTACCATACAGTAAAGTATTCAGTATATATTTCCGTGGAGGAAGCAAATTTGTTTTATTTGGTGCTTGAAGCATATTACAGTGTTTGTTTTGTATGGCCAAGAGTGGCAGGAGCAGCTCGGAGGAGGGTTACATGGATCAGTTGTGAATGTTTCATGGTGACCAACTACAGAGAAATTATCTGTGTTAAGGATGACGGTGGGACCAGATGTGATTTTTCCTTTTTTTTTTTTTTAAAAAAAAAAAAAAAAACAAAACAAAAAACCAACAAAACTCCTGGATAAGGGATATCCCTTTTTCCTCCCCCACCTATGCCAGGTGATCAGAAGTGTTTTGAGTACAGACAGGGTCAGGTACAGCCCCAATCTGAGTGAGTGCTTGAGCTCCTGCCGACAGACAGGTCTCGGGATGCTGGAGCTTACATACTGACCAAATGGTATTAACAGAGGGCAAAAACCACTATAGCCCTTCCATCTGCCTGGTGGTTCTTCTGCCTGGCCACAAACAGCTGTCTAGGTAGTATAAAGAATGAAGTATAAAGAAATAACAGTGGTGCTTTAATACAAAGATTGTATTGCTAGGGCGTCTCAGTTCTTCGTTTAGCTGTTCTGTGATATTGCTCTTGTAGCTGCTCTGCAACATGGTGATTTTGTGACGGGAAGAGAGAGAAAGGTTAGTTATTTTTGTTGGGTTTAATGAAACACTGAATATACACTTCAAAAAAACTTGAATTGGTGAAATAAAGGAAATGGCTTGTTCAGAAATAAGTTCTGCAAGTTTGTGCATGTGAAGGGTGTAACATGGGATAATTTGCCCATCACCCTGTGGGAATCCTGTGCCTAAAAGGGGGAAACTTTCTAGAAACACTGCCTGTTGGCTCAATAATTGGGGAACTGTCTCATTAGGGAAGGACAAATTACAAATGTGTCAAGACAGTGGACCAAGATGCTACTTATATGAGACAGCTCATAAAAACTAGAGATTGCTGGGAAGTCTACACCGTTAAGTGCGAGGGAAGAGAATGATTTATGTTTTTATAGAGAGGAAATTGTACTGGAAAAAAAAATCTTCAATTTGATTGGAAAAAGAAAAAGATTATAAGAATAGACTAAAGGAATTCTTATTTGCGTGTAAATCTTGGCTGGCTGGAGTCAAGGTTTTAAGATACTTGTCATTATTTGAATATCAAGTTCTTGTAATGGAAATTCATGGTAAAAGTTGATGGCAAATACAAATTCCCAGTGAAGCTCATAATCCTGGTGGGCTGTGGCCATCAGGCTCTGGGCAAAGTCATCCTCGTCCATCTACTTCACTTCTCCTGGCCTCTGATCCCTCTCATCTTGCTTGCAGTTGGTAGCCCTTTTGGGAGGGTATCTACTTGTGTCTGCTCTCTAAAGACGGTATGTGCTATGAAGGGGTAATCCATGTTAAGAATCATGGGATTCACAGAAATAGCAGTAATGGAAAATAATAGTTGCAACAGGATCTTTTTTTTTTTCTTTTTTTTGACACAGACTGCACTGACTCTCTCCATCACCAGAAGTGGAGTCAAGTTCTGCTGGAATTAGAAATTGCTTATTCACAGTTTGTTTTTTGCTGGAGGTACCCTCCGTGACACCTAGAAATGTATGCAGGGCTGTCTGGCAGGTAGTAACTTGTCACTACCAGACTTTTTTCCTTGCAATTTAATGGCGAGGAAAAGAAAGTGTGATGCTGCGTTTTGGCACTGCATGCTGCTCACAAGGTCCCTGTCGCTTGGCATTTTTCATCTGATAACTTTGAGACACTTCCATACATCCTGTTTGTTTGTTTAAATACTGCCTTAATTTACCTGTACAAAGAAAGAACTACAGTGAAACTTGTGTCTGCTTTTTAACTGAAATCAATCAATTTTTCAAAGAGCAAATTAAGGTGCAGCAGCAGCAGCACTGGAATTAGAAA
>JAOXJM010000023.1:19621842-19636785 GCA_026413425.1 Tringa solitaria | reverse complement strand
TTGCATGTGGTTTGTGATATTTACATAGCTAATATAAAGCAAATAAAAAATTAAGAGAATAAACGGTGCTGTGTATGAGATGAACACTGTAATACTTAACTAGGTTTAAAAAAAAAGTATTTCACTACAGGATAATATCTATTTAGGATCAGAGTAAATATATTTGAAAGCAGTTCTGAAAAATAAACAGTAATGGCATGCTTTGAGGGACCTTGTTTACAGGTTGTTAAATATGTTTTCCTTGAATTGCTACTAGTTCCTCGGAGCTACATATATTATACAGAAATGACATACTATGTTACCTGTAAAGAAATAGCAATTATCGGTAGTTAGATACAAAAATTATACCCTTACCCAAGAGGTTTTCAATATTGTTCCAGTATGATGACGTCACACTATCTTCTAAGGCCTGTACAGAGTAAAACCAGCGTAATTTGGATAATCTAATTAAAGTAATATGACTGGTATATTGTTTTCTGATGAAATACTCGTTTCTTTCATCTGAAGAACTGTTCACACCAAATATAAACTACGTGCAGTGCATAATCAAGTGAACAGTTTAGCAGCCCTATTTTTTTCAAAGCCGAGTTTTGCTTATCAGCTCCTAGAGATGTCTACAATTAGGATTTAGAGGTTTGTTCATAGCACAGATGAGAGCAAATGTAGCACATAGAGTTAGTAATTTTTGTGAAGAAAGCTATGAATGAAAAGATGTATATTGTATGGAGCGACTTTCTGTGGTTTGCCATAGAAAGCCATCGCTGCAAGGGGGAGAGAATATTTTTAAATTGGGATAATTACAGGTAGACTAATTTTTTATTTTACTTTCTTATGCCTTTCCTTTCTAAAAAATGACTACCTAAGTTAAAGCTATAAGGCGATAGTACATGTTTCTGTAGACTGCTGTTTGCTTAAGCATTTCCTCTACTAGTTGTCCTATTAAAAACTAGCATTTATTCTCTTCAGATTGAAATATAGAAAATCTTACCCTTGCAAATCTTTTCTAAGAAAATATATCAGTCTGTTACTAGCTTTTATTAGCTGCATATCTTTCTAAACTTTTTCTGATGTACACTGGCTGGATTAAATCTTGATGAATTAAATCTCAATCTGTGCCTTTTCCACACAACGGTGCACTTTCAGAAGAGGAGCAGATGTGATACCATGGGTTTTGTTTGTACCAAATGACAAAGTTTAAACCGAAACCTTGGATGATGATCTCAATTGAGAAAACTTAGATGGTGTTGGGGCAGAATTATCCACGAAGGTGTCCTGGTGCTGCGCTTCCATGAACACGGTGCAGTTCTTTCCCCTGCTTGTGGAAAAAAAAAAAGGAAAACTCGAAGTGTGTCAGAGCCCATATGAAAGGTGAAAAAGCATAAGCCCAACAAGTTTTTATATTTATTACCTGTTGGTATTCCCTGTTGTGGAATGCATCTCCTGCCTGAGTCAGGCATAGACAGTCAGGCTTTGTGCAGGAAATTTTGCTGGTATAGTAGTGATGGGATTAATCCTCCTGGTTCGTAAGCAGATGATGCTGTTTCAGTGCGACCTCTCTGTGCTCTTTATTTTTTTCTGCTCTGGATTTGTCTCTTTCCACCCTTGTAAATGTGCTTCTTTGTGTTTTAGCACGTTGGAACCAAAATGTGCCCCCTTCTCCTCACATTCCTGAAGCTGAACAGCCGAGTGTTTGTGTTAGAAAGCTTTGTACCGGCCTGTCTCCTGCAGGAGGACAAGGTGTTGCCATTAATGATTCTGGATTACTAAAATGTCTTTGATATTGGTGTTAAATCTCCAACTCCTATCCATTTATTTAATTAGTAAATTCTCATTTATGTCCTTTTCAAGTCCTTGTGTGAGTGTCTCTTCCAACTAGATCACTGCAGATCAGAAATTTTGTTTTTCAAAGCAAAATGCACAGTGGTGCAAAGCATTTCTTCATACAGCTGCTAGATGCAGGCATTCCTGTTTGACCTTTTCTTATCTATTCCATTCTCAAATACACCAAGACCAAGTTTGATGACAAGGACAAGCTCAAGACAAATGTAAGTCATCAAACTGTCATTTTTTTCTTTCTTTCTGCTGAATGAAGGTTTCCCTTGCATTCTAATTCCCCTGTTTACGTACCGTGGTGCCATATTTTATTTCTTTAGCAGAGAAATGCAGTGTTCCAAACATCATATTATTACTTACTACAATCTTGAGTTGTTATGTTTCTTGTTGTCTGTAGCTTTGTTCCTTTTAAGTATTTAAGTACATCCCTTCTTTGATCCCTCAAAGTGTGTTTCATAAATGTCCTGTGGAATTTAAACATTATGTATCAATTTCCCTAATCTCTCCCCATCTCCCTTTTGTTCTGTATTCTCATGTCTTCATTATTTCACCCCTTTCGAATAATCTGCAGAATTACAGAGGGTCTTTGACTATCAGAGCTGCTGAGTTGCATTATATAGAAACAAGGTTGTATCCAGGCCTAAGACAGCAGGTACAGAAGGATTCTTATTTATCTCGCGAACATGTCTTTTCTCCGTGGCCCTGGCACAGAGATGAAGAGCGTAGTATATAAGCTGAATTTTTGATGCAGTGTTAATATCTGAATGTTTGTTATCCATCAGTTCAGAAAGCGCTGCTCCCTATGTTCTTAGGAAAGCAAGCTTATAGCACTATATGCAGGTGTATTAGAAATTAAATATAAAAATTTTGCTGAAAGATGAGAGTCCTAAAAAAATAGTTTCATTAGACCACCAGTCATTTGGTGATCCAAGAAGCACATCACTAAAAAAAAAAAACAGGGCAGCGATGCTGTCTGACATTGGTTCATCCAAATAAGCTGCAGTCTGAGAAAATATATATCCATCATATTTCATTTTAGGACTTCACCCCCAGAAGCTAATGACGTTAATGACAGCTAATTCTACTCAGGCCTGATGGTGGTGGTGACTACAGCTTGTAATCAGGCATTAGAAACAACCCACTTGATAAATTTGAGGATGCTGAGCCAAATCACCTACTGCACTGTTGCCTTTAATTAAAATTGCTAGTGATCGATGTTTTTAAAGGCAGGAACTGCTGGTGTTCTTCATCACCATTTATTGTGCATCATTTCAGTGGTATGTCTATTTCCTCCATTTATAGTTGGAGGGAGTATTTTGCCTTTTCCCCATGTATTTGGCCTAAGCTGGATTCATTTTTGGAAGGCCTAGTCCGGCATCATCAACATCATCTAAAGGATTTCCGTAGGAATCAGGGGCATTTGAAATAACTTATCCCATTCTAGCTAAATACTCATGAATTGCAACCAAAAAGAGCTCTGTCATCGCTGCTCCACCTGTAGTCCCTGAACTGGGTAGCTCAGATGCATTAGTACAATTTATCATCATACCTTTCCTTTTCAGTGCAGACGTGCTTTAAGTAAATGAAACCATTTTTCTTTATTATCTCCTTGTTAAGAAAACCAGCCCTTGCGTTTTCCCCTTGCGTTTTATTTTCCGGATAAATATGCAAAGTGTCATTTTGCAAAATGACATTCTACTGAATCCCTTTGTGCTTAGTCCTGCCAGAGGAGGGAGAGCTGAGATGGTTTGTAAAATAAATGCGTGCACCTTGCAAGGCTTTATAAGGTAGCTTGGGGAGAATAATGGAATGCTACACAAGTGTCAGGGAGATTTTGGTTAAATGACTGGCTCCAGAAAAGGCTTTGAAATTTAAAATACAAAGTTAATTTCTTACTAGTAGCTAAATAACAGCCTGGACTTAATAAAAGCATTTCCAGCCAAATAAAACATTAGAGAGTTTGGGCTGAATCGTGAAAGATTTTGTTAAAGATAACAATTCTCTTGTAGTTCTGCTTTGTGAATAGTACCTATTTCAATGCTTAAATCCAAAAGGGAGAATAGCAGGAATACTCAGGCATGAACGTGACATACACATGGGTCAGGAAGAGCTTGAAAAACCCTACTCAAAAGAAATGGCAGCTGATCAAGATGAAGCGCTCCTCCAAAAATTAGTAAGCAATAGTGGTACTTTTAATAGTCTTAAGATCTCTCCATCATATATTGACAAAAAAAAAATATATACATTAACTGTTATGAATGCACTTCCAGATCTTTGCCTTAAAAAGATATCTGGAAACCTTCTGTGCCTCTAGAATGTAAGTTGTTGTTTTTGTTTTGTTTGTTTTTTTTTCTTTCTTCCGTGAATGGCTTGGGAGATTCGTCTTTTTGTAAATCCTGTGAGTTCTGTGGACATCAAGGAAGGTCCTGGAAGACTTAGAATTAGAATCAACGAGCTGAGGTGATGTCAAATGATAGGTCACTTAGACTAAGAATGGCTTTTTATCTGTAAAATTTCAGAAGGCATGAAATGTGTAGGTAAAGGGTACGTGTCCAATGGGCCACTTTTCTTATTTCTCCCAAGGTTTTTTTAGTGTGTTTATTAAGCTCTTCCAGAATCAAACCCCTTTAATACAGCAGGCTCCCTTAATGGTGAGGAGTAGGCTTGCAGCTACACCACTATCCTCTTCTGAGGTTATTATCAGGAAAAATAAAACCTTTCAAGGGCTCTTGAACACAATGACATTGAGCAATTGCTGGATACACATTAGGAAATGTTTGGTTTTACAAAATCAAAAAACATGAAATTGTTTGACTTTCAAATTGACTGATCCTAAGTGTGCTTTTTCCCAACCATTGTGGATGAAAAATTTGGACTCTGCTGAAGCTATTGGAGTCGAGCGCCCATGTTGTGTCTCTTAAGTAAATCTTGTAAACTCTCAGCACCCAAAACGACTTTAGTTGGCATAACAACTGCAATCCATAAGTTATAATCATGTCTCAGACTGGAGAAGGGGAGGCTCTCTATAGGTTATGGTATGTCATGAATCACTGCATTGGTGTCAGAAAACTGCATTAGTGGAAACAATCAAAGTGGGTTAATATTCTGCAGCAGAAGAGTGTCAAAAACTTAAGTTTCTGCAAAAGGATTTACATGATTTTCTGTAAATTTTCATTTCTAATGTGACATGAATCATTGTATGCTTGGGCTTTCACCGCAGAAGTGCTCAGCTGTTGCTCCCAGTCATTTAAATATCCTTATTGCAGCTCATGGTCCCTGGCTTCCAATCAGTTCAGTGTAACAAGAATGATTAAAGGCTTAGGGTCTGTAATAATGTAAAAGACAAAAATGCTGGTATGCTTTGAAAGCTAATCGGCAACTTTGGCCTTAAGGAGTAGTGACGGACAAAGCCCCAGCAGTTGGAAGAGTTGCAAATAATTGGGGGTGTACCGAGGGCTAACGGCAGGAGCCAAACTGCCTGGTTCAGTGTGATGCTCTGTCTGCAGGGAAATGTTTGATGGGGTAGATTTCAGATTCATAAACTGCAGCGGGTAATACAGTGTGCACAGAGAACCAAGGCTGCTCTTATCTTATTTTGCTTGCCTTGGTTTTAACGGGTTTTTGTTGGTTTTTTTTCTTTTTTTCTAGCAAAGTAACATGAAAGCATATAGGCTTGGTTGGAAGGCTGGCGTGTGAGAGCTTCGTGTCCTGTTCTGATTGACTGAGAGAGGGTTAAACGCCTGGGCACACTGTGAACTTGGAGACATTCCTGTAGTAATGTCCAGCATGGAAAAGGATGCACTTAAGGGGACAGGAAATTAAATCTAGAAGGCCTGTGATTATGGGATCACTGACAGAAACAGAAGGGGTGAGAAAATAGCATGACTTCTTAAAAAATAAAAATTTAGGTTATCACATTAGATAGATGAGCTGGTGGCAGAATGTGCTTTGGCCTTGGAACTGGAGGAAGGCAGAATAGATTGCAAGTGTTAGATTTTTTTTTTTTTTTAATGAATTCTGGGTCAAGGTGAAACAAAACCTCGGCTGTTTTGGGAGAGGCCTTGGGAGGTGACCTGAAGGGTGCAGCTTCTGTGAAAAAGGCAAGGGTGTGAGAGGCTGGTGAAGAAAGAGGGAAAATGGAAACCCTCTGAAAGGGAGCGTGGAAAAGACAATAAGCTTTTACCAAGTAAATATTTTGATGGTACTGCATGGAGGTTTGTTTTTCCCTTGGAAAAGTGGATAGGCTGGTGTGGACAGAGGCAGAGGCTGGAGGAGAAGATGGTTCTATGCAACGCAGTGGTAGGAATGCCTTGATGACCATATACAAGCCACATACATACAAGCATAAATATTTACCTGGAAAGTGAAGTTTACTCCTGTGAACATGATGCAGCTGTCATGCGACAGGTATTTCTTGAATCCTAATTACTAACTTTCCGCCTGTAACTTAACTGGTGTGGGCTGGAGGAGTGTGGAAGTCCTTTTACGTGTAGGATGCATGTAAAAATAGTAGGGACTGTCAATGGAAATCATAACCCAACTCATTAATGCAGGCTTCATAGCAGCGGGAAGAAAACTGTAACTTTTCCCTGGTACATGGGGAGCCAGTAATTAGCCAGAGACATTGTCAGTGTGGCACTACTATTTTTATAGTAGCTGCGGGTGAGCTGTTCTTAGGTGACTCGTCACTCCATTGTAGACACTTGCTCTTTAGTCCATGTGGAGTTTCGAGATGAAGCAGATGGGAGAAAATCCTAGACTTGTCTGAAGCAGATGGATGGGAAAAGCCCGAGCGAAGGGGGTGGCATAACCCGAGCATCAACTACTGCGTGCGCTGCTGCGCAGCAGGGCTCGCTGCTTCAGTAAGAGGGATTCAGCTCTCGGTGCTGCTCGTACAAGACCCAGCCCGACATCCCGGTGGTGTCTTAGGCTGCCAGTGCCATGGGCTTGTTCCTTCCCCTGCTCTTGAGGCTGCTATTCCATGGGCAGGGGCCTGGGGGAAATGCTTTCTACATCCTCGTTCCCCTACTCCTTCTTACAGTTGACACAGGAGGCTGAAGGAGAGATTACAAACGTGTAAGAAGTGTGTTATTGTAAGACACTTTAATGCATCTGATGTGTTTTCCTGGCAGGTGCAGGTTTCCACGTTGCTGTTATTTTTGTCATTATGTAGACAATGTTTGAAATTAGGGTAGGTTTGAAATGCCTTTTTATGATATTACCGGAGTTTGTAATGTGAGCACGGTAGCTTAGCCTGAAGTATTTTTAATTAGGGCTTTTTTTTAAACATTGTTACCCAGATAAACAGAGCAAATAGAGAAAGGCTAATTGACTTACTTTGCTCAATTTATCAGAATGCTTTTGATAACATTTGACATCATTTTATTAAACATGATGGAGAAGGGAGAGTGGTGGAATGTTTTGTTCTTCCTGGTGAGTTATTTTTGGTAAGCGTCTAGGGTGCATTTAGATAAACTACAGTGCTAAATCTGAGCGAGAAAGACCTAAATATCCAGTGAATTACTCCTATTTGCATTGAGAAATTAACTGTAATTAGCATTCAAGTTTTAATGATATTGTATTTGTGAAGCTGATAAGGCCTCTGGGAGTGTGGTTGCAAAAAACTTCAATTGTTTACTATATGCAAATCTAGCCACTTAGCTTTAATTAGAGGTTGAAACCTGGAGCAATTATCAGCAGTTGCTTTAGTATTAATGAGCTTGACAGAGCTGTCCATCATGGTGTTTTATATGATTGAGAATTAGAATATTGAATCCCAGTTGGTTCACTGTTCAAAGAACTTGCAGCCTGTGCCGAGCAAACCATTTCATTTGGTATGCCTTACATTTCCTTAGCTCGGTCATTGGAAACACTGAAGTCCTTATAAATTTGTATAGCTGCTATTTTCTGCATGATGTTTGGAGAATATATGAAAGAATTTCCTTTAACGCGTACTTTACCAATAAATTTTAAAAAAAGAAATGGTTCTAAGAGCAGTTATGTGGTAGCAATATAAAATTTAGTTGCTTGATGTCCAAATAATACAGTTACGATAACTGTTGGCTGATGAATTTCCTTACAAAATTAGCTGATGTCTCCTCTTATGTTAGATACTTCCATTCACATTCTGGATTTAGTAGAGAACAACGAGAGAGATGTAAGGAAAAGAGAGAAAAAACTTTTTTATTTCACTCTCATTGTTATGGAAGCAGTAACCATTAGTGACTTCTGTTGCTACTCTTGGTTGGTTGGTGTTTTTTTTGAAAAAGCAGCTTTTTTTGTCAAGTAAAAAGTTTCCACAGAAGACCTATATAGAGGAAAAAAAATATTAGAAAATGTCACTTGAAGTAGACACTGTTGAAAGTTTTCTACTTTTGGACTGTTTCTGAAACGATTCGTCTTTGTACAAGCCTTTGAGCAATTAGTAGATGCTTTTTTTATAAAGTATGTTAACAAGTTTACGTATAATAGACGCTTTGTGTTTGTAATTTTTTTATTATAAATCAATAGGCAGCAAAATATATTTGTGAACTTTCTCGTGCTCTGACAAGCGAGGCTGAAATAAACCCAACAAAGGTGTTTTTAGCATCTCTTGGTGTTCGTTAGGATGTAAAAAGCTTGACAGGATTGAATGACAATGGAATGCCATCTGAACTACTGACCACTGGGGCATGAAATGCCATGTTAGTCACATGTGTGTTTAAATACTAGAAATTGTAGTTTTTTCTGACAGAGATAAGACATTTACAGAACATCATGTTATGGGGCTGCTCAATAGCGCTTTACATTTAAAAGTTGAGCTCTGTGAATGGCTTACGGCAGGGGTTGAAGCATCTTTTTGGGGGTGGCCTCTCCTGTCATCGGGAGGTGCATTTGGTTTCTTGTGTGGATGGGAGCTGCTGCCCTTGCTGGCTTTTTCCTTCTGTGGGGTGGCTTTTTCCTTCTGTGGGGTGGCTTTTTCCTTCTGTGGGGTGGCTTTTTCCTTCTGCAGTGGGTTGGGGTTGTCTCCTGTCCCCGTGTGGCTCCAGACCAGCTGCAACTCACAAGACAAAACCTGGGTGTGCACTCAGCTTTGGAAGGATCCTATCGAAAAAGAAAGCCTTGTTTTTAAGGGGGAAGGACAACTATGGAAAGTTTTAAAAGGCTTAATAACAATGCATGTTCTAGATCAGTATCTCTGACAGCTAAATACTGTGGGGAAAATAACATGCTGAATCTGAGTTGTTTGTAATTCAAAGTAAGCCAGCTAGAGCTAGATGGAGCAGAATTATGAATCTGATTCAGAGATGCTGGTACTGATTTATTCCTCCAGGAAAACACAGCTTCTAAGCCATGCGCTTTTTAGTTCATTTTCTAGGTGAATAGAGCTGAGGTTAAGAGACTAATGCTATATCACGTAGGCAATCAGTTGGTTTTATTGTATTGGTTTGTTATGCAGCCGTGCTGTATAGAAAATGTTCCACATTATGATATTCTTAGCAATATCATCTTTGGGAAAAGGCGAGTAAGGGATCATCAAATAAGTAATCCAGCCAGCTAATTAGAAGCCATTAATTACTACTGTCAAATCATCACCCTTCCACTTCTGGCCTGTGAGTCACTGCTCAGATTGTCCATAGCGGGGCCAACTTTGGCGTAATCATATGAAATAGTAATCTGTAATTCACACAGCATCTGGTAATTTGATTTAAGGAACAGACCACACAGGCTACTAAAGGATAAAAGACAGCACATAAGTTACTCACCTTAATGAGGCTTGTTTGAGCTGTGCTTTGCCAGTTTATTATTAAACAGTGAAAATGGGATCCGTTTTGCCCCTCTGCCTGCTGGCATAAGAGGAAATTAAAAAATTGCTGCATATATCATTTCCTTATTGATACTTTCACTGCTATTAACTTTATAATAATACCACGTGCACTTTTCAGTACCTAAATTACATACAGCGTGCATTCTTCAAAGGTTTGTTTTCCCCATGATTTTCAGCAAGGAAACTGTGATTTAGTTTTGCCCTAATTCGCTCTGAAGGTTCTATGTGCTTACAAGGAAAGGAGAAACCGTGGGGGTGGTTTTTGTTGTTTTTAAATGCTGCTAAGCTTTTAAAGTATTTTTGGCATGCAGACCATTTAGCATTATTATATATTAATTTTTTTTGTATAGCAGAACTTATAGTAATACCTATTTAACATTTGTTATCTTTATTTATGGCTTCTATTAGTTAGTATATTCATAAAGATAAAAGACCCATAAATTACCAGTGAAACAAACCCATGTTAAGCTGTAGTTACTCATCCCGTCAGGCAATGTTTCTGTTGTTGTTTAGGGATCTTGTTCATGTCCCATTACTCTTTTATATTTATAGCCATTTGTTAGCAGCAGCTTTGTTAAAATTTTGCAAATAGGTGACACATTTAACATTTCTTAAAGCCTTCCAGTGGCAGTATTTTTTGTTGTTCTGTTTTCACATTTCACCCACGTGATTTGCGCTTTCGCAGCCTTGGTGGCAAGAACCTGGAAGAGGGAGTCTTAGGTATTATTTTTTTTTTAGCATATATTATTTTGTTTGGAAATCGGAAATAGGTTTAGCATTAATATTTATCTTAGGCAAGATTTTGCCCACTCTCTGATCAGACGTGAACCACATCAAACAATCATCACTCTGAACATAATAAAGTTTGGAAGCAGGGATTGTATTTCCTGGGGCGCCACAGGCGCTTTAGAAGATACGGTATTATTTGTTCTAGATATAACTCCTTGGGTTTGCTTACATCAAATCTCTCTTGCGCTTGCCTAAGTGGTAGCTCTGATAAGTTCCCCAGTAAACAACCCAAGGTTGTTGCAATTCATTCCCACAAGGCGCTTCTCGCCACGGAGCAATCACTTCAAGGCACACGTTTGTTATTTAGCAGAGAGCAAAAGAGAGATGGGACCGCGCGGCTGCTTTAGAGCGGCTTTGATCTTCTCTTTCCTAACAACAGTGCACAATGGTAATTACAGTTCCTTTTAAAACTTATTAGAGAGGTAGGATAATAAGTGAAAAGGGAATTTTCAGTCATTTTCGGTGTCGATGAATGCGTTATTAACTCCTAGTGATTTTGCAGATGCTCTTGCTGCCAGATGAGCCTGAATGAGTGGCGCTTGCCAGATCAGCTATTTAAGGAACTCTGTTTTCTGCACTCAGCAAGGGATGGTTCCAGTCAAGTCTAGTTGTAAATCTGAACCTGGGAGACGGGGTGTCTGTTGGGGCTGCCAGGATATTATGTTACCCCAGCTCTGATTCTTTTGTCTAGAGCAAGAACAAAACCCTGCTAGAAAATTCCCTTTTTTGATTAATGCGGCCTTGGCTGGCTGGCTGATTTCTGCATCATGGAAGGGCAATTAGCTTTGCAGATGTAGCTGGGCGAGGCAGTGAAACTGAGGAAGGCTGTGAAGAAACAGCCCCTTCCAAGACCAAATGGACCACCCCATATGGATATCGGATCACCCACACCCATGCGAGGAAGTTGTGTGTTTTGTCTTGGTGTGACTGACTGCGGCACCTTCTCATCTCCTGTATGGTTTGCGGTGTGTGAAATCTGAATAAAGAGATTCCAAGTGACTGACTCCCTCAGCATCAGAATATTTAAATATATCAATCCCCAGAGCAACTGGTATGTTGTTGTTGTTGTTGTTTAAAAAAAAAAAAAGGGAAAACTTGGGTTTTTCAAATCTAAAAACTTGCAAATTTTCAAAAACTGTTCTAACCTGTAGGTCTGCATCGTATGTTTGAAATTATTTTGACTTTTTAGACTAATTCCATGTTTAGTAAAGGTTGTAATGGAATTCCTGAGCTCATAAATAGTAACACAGCTAAGCGATCCATGTAATAATCCATTGGCAGTATTACTTACCAAGAAAAAGTGTGCATTTTGAAATGACTTCAGCAGAAAGCTAATCAAGCTTAGTCACACTCTTTGACTAACTTCTACCTAACAATTTTGCTTGATTTCTCAAATATTGTAGGAAATGCAGTTTTGTGGTTTTATGGAAGATTATCAAAACTAATAGCTTTTCAGAAGAACTCTGCTGTTAAAGAATGTGATAGGATTTCCATGATCTTTTTATTTATTTATTTATTTAATTTTTTTTCCTGTATAGTATTGCAGGACTCAACCTTTCTCCATTCCATTCAGTCTTGACAATTGTAGCTCCCAATATGCTTTAGTTGTCATTGTTGATATGTCTGGGTGGATGTGGTGAAGGAAAAAAAAAAAAAAGCCAGTAAAATGCAGTAAAATGTTCATGTCATGTTGCAGAGTCTTTTTTCTTATTACATTAGAAATTTGAATCTCAGATTCGTAATTTGAGATTTGTGTCCCATAAAATTGGAAGCCAGAAAATAATTTCTTGAGCAAACAAATAATGTGACAGCACCTGTAGCAACAGGATGACAGCGAGCTGTTTTTCATGTTAACTTCAAAATGCTCATTTTCAGAGATCCAGCAAGACCTCGGTTTGTGAATGTTTCAAAGAGGGCTTCCTTGGTTCCTGAGTATTTTCTCATATATCCTGATGTAAAATATTTGGGGAACATGTGAATGTAAGGAAAATTCACTTAATATTACAATTAAGTCAAATAATTACTATAATTTTCTTTTTGTTTTCCACAGTCAAAATAATATTAAAGATATAGAATAGATGTTTTCTGAAATGAAAGCTTTGTTTGGCCAAATTTCTTTTCTCCAGAACATCTACAAGGAAGCATATGTGCTCTCGCTGCACTTGTCTTGAACACCTGAGGTCAGAATTTGAAGCCCTTAAGGTGACACACCATAGTCAGTTGTACACTGTGGAGCCAGTTATTTTACTACCGTTTTAGTTTAGTCCTCTGAAACAATTTTGGATGTTTTGAATTTTTGTATAGGTAGAAAAGTTTACCCACCTCCCTTGTTGGTGCTTTGGGGTTGGTTTTGGTTTGGTTTCTTTTTTCTTTGTAAGCAGTTCATTAACTATTCCTCCGGGATGGCCACAGTGTTGGTGCTCGGAAAAAGTGATGTTCTCTGGAACTTGGCTTGTAGGTGTTAGATTTTGCAATTTCGGATCAGATCTGGAGACTGGCACTAAAATATTATGTGTTCTCCTTGCAATGTTTTTAGGTATCACATTATTGCATAGTATGGGATGGATGAATTTTCTGAGGTGAAGTGGCCTGCTCCCTGCATGTCATTACTATTAACTAAACAAATGTCAACATTGGGGTAGAAGCTTATTTCATTAATGGGATTTTGCTGTTGCCTTCTGTGGGATTTGATTTCAGCCCATATTAATCTAAAAGTCCTTTTAAAGAGAACTGCAGCTGTTTTTTATATATATATATATATATATATTTATATTCCTTATTTTGGTCACAATAAGCACAGTGTTATGTAGGGAGTCGAGGCACCTTGACACTTAACATACTCTATTTTGCTTCCTTTAGACCTGCGATGGCAATATACAATAATAAACCTTTCCAAATTTGTATCAGTTTTTTGTTGAGCCATCCGGCTCATCCCATAAATAAAATACGCAACCATCAGGGAGGCATTTATAGCCTATGTATTGCTGCTATTGAATTGAAATTCTTGTAAATTTAATAATGTTTTAATTCCTAGCCGTTTCATTTCTCAAACTGCACTGCTCTCGTAGCTGGAGCCCCAGGAAGGTGTTACTGGGTGGGAGCAGAGATGTCGCCTCTCGGAGCCACCAAGCGCAAATACCTGGTGAGAAGTATGAGCAAAGGAGAAGCGTGTAGCGATATGAATATTTTTGATCTTTGTTTGCTTTTCGTAATCTCTGCTAAGCACTGAGCTGCCGCTTTTGTAGAATTACATATAACTCCAAGCTCTTGTTTCTGAAGTCTAATAGCTAAATTGCAGCTTATCGTTGTGTAAGTAAAGTCAGGAATGTTTTTTCAGTGCATGTTAATTTACATTTGTCAACATAGTATTGCATCTGCCGTTTCATCACCTAAAGCAGTCAATTATTGTGGCATCTTTGTGCAGCTATTTGCAGTGGGATTTGTTTTTCTGCTGTCTTGAATAGCTTTGCCCAGATGCAGGTCCCTGCCAAAGGACAGGGTTGTTGGTGGGCGTAGAGATGCTTTCTGGGTAGCTGCTGGCCATCTGTGCTGAGCTATAGAGCAATCAGCAAGTGGTGGTGGTGGGACTGTCCTGAGACATTAGCTTTAAGGCTTGTAACTTTTCAGAATGTTTCAGTAAGGGCTGGATGCATCTGGCAGTGTTAGAAAAGCTTTTGAGCTTTGGTCGAGGTTCCTTTGCTTTCATTTCTTGGCTTCAGTTTTTGAAGTAGTTCATCAGAGTTTTCTTATATGGGGTTAGAGGTGGCTCGCTGGCTTTTCAAAGTCCTCGTCACTCAACGTGCCCATCTGAATTTGCTGCTGGCTCGGTCTCATTTCACTTTTATAGGAAACGTGTTTAGGATCAGAAACACTACACCCTTGCAGATGTTGTGGGTGGTTTTGTTCGGGTTAAGGCTTCTGATATCAGACGCTGCTTTTGACAGGTCATAGTCCAAATCTGCCACAATTTACAATTTGACACTTCTTCCAGAAGTTGCACTCCCAGCTGCACTGCTGTTGGCTCTGAAAGATGAGCGAGCCTTTTCTGCTCTTATTAGTGTTTGTGCTGTTAGAGTTGGCCGTGCTTTTTTCATAAACGATCCCTTCTCATTGGATTACCAAAAAAAAAAAATGTTTCTTGGCACATCCTTCTTCCATGGCACTGGCTGAAAGCGTCTTTGGTGAGCTCCTCACAGCAAATGGGCTGTGAATTTTGGTTGGAGGAAACTAAACTAATCTGCTGTCAGCTTTTCTTGGATAGATGGTGCTCAGAGCCATTGGGATGCCTGGCTTCCAGCAGGGAATGCGAGTCAATGAATAAGTGCTGGTGTGAAGATAATAAAGGGGTTCTGCTTAACATTTACTTCTTTGTCTTTCATTGCTGTCTTAAGAACATTACTGTCAAAAGATTATTTGTCTCCTGAGAAGAAATGCCACGCATTCGTGGTGATGTATTCTTGGGGAAAAAAAATGGAACTCCACACGTTAGGCAGCATCATTAATTAGTTTTTTTT
>JAOXJM010000023.1:19577128-19615738 GCA_026413425.1 Tringa solitaria | reverse complement strand
CTTTAGGTACTGGAAGGCTGCTGTAAGGTCTCCCTGGAGCCTTCTCTTCTCCAGGTCGAACAGCCCAAACTCTCTCAGCCTGTCCTCATAGGAGAGGTGCTCAGTCCCTTTGATTATCTTTGTGCCCCTCCGCTGGACCTGTTCCAACAGGTCCACGTTCTTCTTATGTTGGGGGCCCCAAAGCTGGATACAGGACTCCAGGTGGGCGTCTCATGAGAGCAGAGGGATCCTCCATCTCAAAAATCTGAAACTTCGTTGGTATTATAGATTTTTACACCCTAAAACTCTTTAATCACTAGAAAAAATAGAATTCTCCCTTTTCTACTCCAGTCTGCAGGAGAGGTTCCTGCTCCTGGGATGTTTACGTTTAACAACAGGAGCCTACACCACTTATCTCCACCTTTAGAGAGATACCCACTTCAGTGAGTAATTCGGCCCAAATCTACTTTTTGCTGCCTGACGTGATTAGCAAAGGACCACCCGAGCAGTAGGTTGTGGTGTTACCAACCTATTCACATACATGGAGTATGTTGAATCTCAGATATTTTGGGGGGATCTGCAGTCACATGCAGGTAATTCCTTCTTCAGTTATGGTTGGACCATTTCTCTGCACAACTGCAAGCAGCTTTTGTTTAGGGAAAATAAAAAAGTGAGGCTGACTGACATTCTGGTACAGATGCAAGCTTCTAGGAGCAAGAACGGCAGGCTCCAGCTGTACTACCTGGTGGATTGTGATATCAGTACGTTTATGAAATGCATCTCACTATTGTACCCACGTAGTTTCAGTGCTGGATCATTACCTCACAATAGATGTTACTGCACAAGCCATTTGAAAAGAATGAGAGCTTGTTTAGTCAACCCCTATGTTTTTCGTATTTGTAGACTTGTCCTCACAAAGGCATGTTTCCAGAGTCTCAGCAGAGGATGGACTGCCAGGACCAAAAATGCATTGCAGCTCTTCAGAACGGCATTACCTCGCTGATGCTTCACTAAACCACTCCATAAAACTTGCAGATGTCTTGGGCTTGACCTTTAAGGCAGTCTTCCAGCCCGTACCGTTTAACATCTTTTCTGTCATACTTTAACTTCTTCCTAATCTTATTTCTCTTTTTAACGTCCTTCAACACTGTAACGCCTGAGAGATTTTAAAAATTATTTTTATTACTGAGGTCCAACCAGGCTGTCATAGCTCAGCTGTTGTCCCTCACACTAGATTCAGAACTGTGATAGGACTTGCCTGAACTGCATCAGACTTGATGTCCTTCCACCCTCAACGGGTGGAAGGACTTCCTTCCACCCCACTGGCGTGTCTGGGTGCTTCAGAGAGGCAGTTCTAGTACTGAGCTATTGAAAAGAAGACAAAAGCCTTTGCTAATGATTTGGGAGAGCAAGTTGAGGATATTAATGCTTTACGTTTTATTCTTAAATAGAATAGCAGGAGGATTTTCTTCAAACGTGATACTATTACTACATTTTTTTCTGATTTTGAAGGTTGCTTAGTTAAAACACTTGGATAATGAAATGTTAATAATTGAACTGCTTGAAAGCCTGGCTTTGCAAAGAATTTCTAGGTCTGTTTGGAACGAACAAAAATCTTTTTATGACCAAACAAAGCTTTTCCCCAGATAAAGCAAGGTGTAGACACCCTGCTTTAGGCTGAGCAAGAGCCTCATAGACAGAGTAGTCTCCTGAGCTGTGGAAAACACCTGCTTCCCTGGAGCTGCAGCTTTTTTCTTAACCCTCAGGTGGTTTTGCCAGCCTCTTCCTCAGCTTCTCCTGATGTCCCTGATTTACTTATTACAGATAATTAAATATTCATTTGGATGAATATTTGATAGGGATATGGAGAGACCTATGTGAAAGAGTAGGGATTTTTTCCTCATATGGGAGACCCAGGTTCCATGTAACAGTCTGTCCAGTCCTCTCTGAACAAATGAATATTGACCCATCCATATAAACCAGAGCAGCTTCGATGGACAGACTGAGTTGAGAGACCCCAACTCTTCAGTCTACGGGGGAAATATGTGGAAAAAGGAATTTAACTTAACTGCTTTCATCACCTTATACCACACGTGGTTTTCTATCACAATGAAGGAACATTTACAAAGACAATAAGCAAGAAATAGCTATTGGTTCTCACCAGGTTTTAGAAGACCTTCCTTCGTGTTATTTGATTTGTATATCTTAAGCTTCCAGTCAATCACAGCAGAAAGCTTTATCCTCTGAGTGACAGGAAAAGAAAAACCACATATGAGTTGGACAGAGATGTCAAATAGGCCACCTCTGAAATTGGTCCACTTCAGTAAACCACCTTATAGATCTGCTGTGTGCTGCGGTATGACTACGTCTATGGCTGGAAAAAACACCTATTTTTTGGCAAAGCTGGATATAATATGATTGCTTGCTCCATGACAGCTTCTCTTTCTTCAGTCTCCTGAGTTCAATACAGTGTCCATCAAGTGTGCGTAAGGTTTTTTGTTAGATGTTGAGTTGCTTTTAAATTGAAGATTATTGCATATTAATGGCACTGTTTTACTCTCTCACTGGAAGTTAGTTTCAAGATGCTAAAATGGAGTATTCACTATCTCTGGTACTTGTTAGGGTTTTCCTTTGGGGTTAAAAAACAAGCTTTGTAAGGAGAAAGTGTGTTTCATATAGTGAATCAAATCAGTCCCTAAGGAATGTTAATGAGCCTAATTACTAAAAATTATGTGATGCTTGATTGTTTTACTAATTTGGGAGGAGCTGGTGTTTTATCTTGACTGCAGGAAGCAGTTTTGATGACATTTAAAAAAAACTTTTCTTCAGGGAAAGAATGAATCCAGTTTTCGTTTATTCTTTCAATTGCTTTTGGTTCTGGGCAAGTATTTTCAGATTATTGTGAAACAATTAAGGTAGGATTCTGTTTTGGTTATCACAGAATATTAATTCCCTAAGATATTAGTGTACACAAGTGAAGATTAGATAGGTTTGGGTAAAGGGCAGATGTCTTAGTGATGTCTGGTATATTTTTTTTTACAATATACCCTAGAACCTTTGTTCTGATCTTTTCAAATCACATGGAGAAAATATTGAATCTAGGTTAGAGATGGGCAAATAGTTATGACCTTCATTTGAGGCATTAAACCTTTGTTTTGGAACAAAGATTTTGTTAGGCTGAAGAGCTATGGTTTGAATTTAGAATGACGGTAGCACTGGAGTTGAGAATAAACCAAAGCAACTACGTTAATTCCCTCTACTTTTCACTTAACTCATATAATAGACACCCAAGATGGTGATTCACAAACTTTTTGGAGGAAATGGCTTCTTTCAGGGCCTCAGTGTTCGAGGAAAAACATCATTGTTCTTCATTGTCGAATGTTTTAGAGCTGAGACGTGACAGTTTTACTGGTCACCGTGATTTGCTGGAGCAGCTGCAAGTTACTGGCTGTGCCTTGCTAACCATGGGTGGCAACCACTGACCCACCAGATGAGCAGCTCTGGGGACAGAGGGAGCTCCTCCATGGTGTCCTTTAACAATGAAGGTGTAGCTGATAGAGTGTATATCCAAGTGCTTCTCTCCGCCAATGCCTTTGTCTCTTCATATCCTCAATTTCACTGGGTCTCTTTGATCCGCTTTTTTATTTGTGAAATTCCTTACCATAATCCAGAGATGGAATTAGTGTTTATACATAATTTTTTTTGTAGTTCTCTTTGTATTTAGTTCTCTTTGTCTTTTGTAAAGAAATAATGATTCCAGTAGCTAAGAGATGTTTAACAATTGCCTGCCTGGAGTTAGCTTTTGACAAAGGATATGTAACTTTATTTTTGCCTCTTGCTTGATTGCGCTTGGACTGTTTCATTTGGTGATGTTCTGCTTGCAGAGGCAACTTTGAAGTTGCTGCACCTATTTCTGAGGGCAAGCATCTTTTTCTGTGTCTTCACTTACTGTACATCTTAGCTCCGACCTCAACACTATGAATCAGATGCATAATTGTATCTCATTACTTGAATCACCAATTTCTGTTAACTACAAAGGCTTTTTTTGCCATGACAAGACCCTTTATTATTAGCCATTATCTAATAAGACAAATCTTGACCAAGTAACCTGAAAAAGAGGTGAGCTAAAATTTGCGTAAGGAGTTCCCATAAATTTAGCGGTGTTAATACTGTGGGTGGACGTGGATGCTATTTTAAGCAGAACGTTGCAGAAGTAAAATTGGTTCCAAGTCTTTCTTGTCCGTTTTGAGAATTTCTCTGCCAAGGTTGCTGTAACTTTTATTCTGTTCCTTTTCACTCACAAAGCCTAGTGTTAGCAAATGGCTACATTTTCTCTCTTCCTTTAGTCTTTTCAGGCTGAAAGGACATCTGTGTATCGTACATCATTATGTGTGATATATGAATGTTATATATAACATGAATAAGAGTGTACCTGACGGATTGAGGTTTTTTTTTTTAAACCAGTGTTTTACTAATGTGCCATTCTGAAAAATGAAAGATAACTACTGAAGTATTAAAACACTATTACATAAAAAATATCCCAGTCCTGTAACACAATGCCACGTAAGGTAAGGAAATGTTTCAGTGCATATTTGGAGCAAGTTTCTTGCCTATTATAGGTTTTCTGAGCTTACCTCCCTCTCCCTGTTTAGACAAAGGGTGTGTTTTGGCATCATTGGATGCCAATGGAATAAAACATTTGGAAGAAGCTTCGTGAGTTTGATCGACTTGGATTCCTTTTTGTAAAGATTCCTCAGAGCGGATTCCTTCTATGTGGCCAAAATACCCAAGTGATTGCAGTGTTACTGATGTAGAGAGAGAGCTCGGCACAGGCCAGTCAAAAAGGAACGCTTATGCTTAATTCAGCTGAATTAATTTTTTATATCTCTTCCACATGGATTTTAAGCTATCACATCACTATGTACAATAGGATAGACTCAGTGTTTCAAAATTCCTTTTGAAATGGCTGGTGGAGACACACACGTACTGTTCCTGTGCAGTCGTGGCAGTTCCAGCCACAACCTACCTACTTCCTCTCTAAATTTGGAGGGAGCTTTCTTAGTAAAGACTTTCCTCTAGACTTTGAAAAACGTCAGACTCCTATCAAGTAATATCTAAGCAGTGTCTAAACAGTCTTGTACACGTGAAACACCTTAGAGGTTTGCACATGCTAGTCCCGTACTGTTTGTTCGACTGTTTGTGGTGGTGGTGTTGAAAGTGAAAATAGCGGTGTTTTAATGAACAATGCCCTTTCCTTTGAAATGGGGTAAGTAGATGTATATGTACTCTTTGTGAGAAAAGTGTTTATGGCAAATGAGAGGTGGGAAAGGTGCTGGTGAAATTTTACCTTGCAGATGTCATAGCAGCATATCATTGTTATCCGTTAGGTTTAGCTGTGACTGAAGTAGCGATAATAAATTGCATTTACACTTCATGCTTGGCAAGTATCCCCAAATAGTTTAGCTATGCTTGCTGCAAGCACGGCTAGCTAACTTTTGTATAACTGTTCTGGTCAAACTGTTATAGACACTATAGAGGTAGATAGAGAATCTTGAAAAAATAATGTACCTAGAATGGGGAAAAAACATGCATGGACATTATTGTGTGTTGCATGTTTTATTCTATTGTTAGTGGATGTTAACTTACCTTAGATCAGTATTAGAAAATAATTTGAGTCAAGAGTTTGGTTGAGGTTTTCAAGTATGTTAAATTCACTGAAGTCCATTGCAATGCTACCCTCATTTCTTAACAAATGGACAGAGTAGTGCTCTGAAGTTACTGAATATCCTCCTCTGAATGTGTTTGTGGTCAATGAGGAATATGGTGTTTTCCAGAGATTCCCTTGTGGCCATGAGAGTAATGCTCTCTTAAACGGTGCAGCTGGGCATCCAGTTCTGCAGTGATTCTTGCAGGGCTGGGGTCTTCTGCATACTCCATCATATACTCTGTGGAGATCTAAAGATCTCTGTCCTTTCCTCATCCTAACCTTAGACCTTGTAGTGAGAGAGGTGGGAAGACAGCAGGGTGCATAACGGAGATAACTGGATTTGCAGAAATCCCAAAATGGATTTTGGCAAATCTGAGTTTTGATCTTTTGGAGTGTGGGAAGGAAATCTATACTTCATTTTTGGCTTGGTTGGTGGTTTGAGCTTTTTATTATCTAAGCGGGTGCTAGTTTCTTCCATTCCTATTGTCAGGCTCACCTACACGTACATGGTAAAGCTGCAATAAGTGAACTGCCCCACAGAAACACAAGCCCGAATGGGCTCGTACAGCACCCTCTCTCAATGACAAATATGTGGTTTGTGTCTTTATATATATTACGATGCTACATGAGCTTGAAGATCACAACTCTGACCTCTGGATAAACTACCTCAGATACTTGCACAGAACTGGGGGGTTTCTGTGTTCATTGGAGGCTTATGCTATGAGCTGTTACAAAAGTGGAATTATTTCTCCACTTTACAACAAATTTGCTACAGATCGTTATTGAGGTCAGTGGCTTGAAAGTTTGAAAAACTATCTGCAGAGCTATTTGAGCTATCTATCTATCTAAGGGACAATTACATTAGTTATTTCTAAAATACTTGTATAACAGTCGCTAATGAAACGGAAGATTATAAAAGAGAATTCAGTGACCAAAGTTGGGGAAAAGAATATGTTTGTTGGGATAGACCTAAGAAATAAGCAATAGTGAGTAAAAGACTTGCATTCCCCTTGTTCCCTGATATATTATAACCTAAGATTCTTGTTATCATCCAGAAGCAGTTCTGGCGTTTTTACTCAATCGATGAATATACTACTGCCCGTTTGTGCACTTGGACATGTCCAAGCGTTGAGTGAGTATTCAGAATAAAATTGCTTTTCTCTGTGAGGCAGTAGAAAATGGAGGTGATTTTTCATATTAGCACATTTGTATGCTCCCCTGATAATAATATGGGGGTTGGGGATTACATAAAAGCCTGATTCCTCAGTGCGGTCTTGTCTTTCTTTTCTAAAATAAGACTATTTGAGTTTTATTTTTTAGAGGGGGGGGATGACAGGAGGGGGAGATCACCTCAGTAAAGCACAGAAGAACTGTGCTGACCTGGCACAGTAGCGTGGTTCATTAACAGAGGCTCAAAGTACTCCCATTTTGATATCAGTTCTCAGTAATATATTGGAATCTGTATAAGCAGATAAGATTTATTATTCAATAATACGACCTTATCCTTTCCAGTGGCATATGAAAGATGTTTGACAAAGCCTTGTTCAGTGTTGACTTTTTTCCTACATGCATAAAAAGCAAACTGAAGTTTTAACTGCATGGAGTAGCTTCTTGATATAAAGAATTGCGTTGTACTGAGAGGGGAAGATGTTGCCGTGACGATGGGGTTTTTCTCTGTGAAATCTGCCTACACTTTTTAATTGCAGTTAGTTTTTAATGAGCCACATGCCAACTAAAATTAATGTGATCTTCCGCAGACTACAGTGTAGTTATCTCCCGCTCTATAATTCATGAATATTTTTCACATAATCACAGAATAGCTGAGGTTGGACAGGGCCTCTGGCTCTCATTTTGTCCAACCTCCCTATTCAAAGCATGGCCACCTGAAGCAGGTTGCACAGGACCATGGCCAGTTGGGGTTTGAATATTTTAAAGGGTGGAGCCCCCACAACCTTGCTGAGCAACCGGTTGTGCTGTTTGACCACACCCTCACAGTAAGTAAGTGTTGTTCTATCAGGTATCCAGTGAATTTTTATGCCGAAGTCACATCTTCTGAAAGTGTTAATTTAGGGTGGGTGGAAAGGCAATGTAGACTTTATGGGGGGGGGAGGGGAAAGGGGGTTTATAAATAACTCTTCAGAGCTGTATAACATCTCCACTGTGGTCATCTCTAAATTACCTCGAGCTGAAATCTGTGAAAAGCATATTGTCAGCTTGGGTGTGATCAAGAGTTTTAGAATTATTTTTTTTTCCCCTCTCCACTGATGAGGCTGAGTAATTTTGTCAGAATTGCATTTTAAGAAGTCATCAAAACAGTTCTTTCTGAGAAACTTTCCTTTCAGATGAGCAACACAGGTCTTGGTTCTCAATTCTTTGTCAGTGTGTTACAGATATTGTTGGGATAGAATGATGAACCGCAAGTTATTTTGTCATGGAACGAGTTAACTGATTTCTGATGCAAGGCTTAGGAGGACCGCAGACTACCAAGAATCATTTCTGTTTATTAGAATGAATCCTTGAGGTCATTCTCAGCATATCAAAGCAAAGATCTTAATTAGGATAAGTTCCAGGTCTTAAAGAAATTGATTGTGATAGCTTAGGAAATTGGAAAAGATCTGAAGAATGTGCTGTTCTTAGCATTGTCAGTGCTGAAATTTCTGATTGAATTAGAAGAAGAGTTTTAATGGCTTTTTTGTGGGCAAAAGAGACAATTTTGTTATGCGTTGGTTAAAGAATTATGCTTTTTTTTTTTTTTTAAGGCTTAATCTGTTGCAGTCAGCCAGAGAAGTGCACATTATTAAAATAACTACTGCATTCCTCATTTGCATCAATCCGAGGCTTTCCAGTTACTGTGGAACTATAAATCCACACATACATGGATTTTATCTATGGATAGATTTATATTATGTATAGACAGAAGAACATTTAGTGTAGAATTATAGTGAGACTTGTGCAATATGTAGAAATAACCTAGTTCAGGTTTCTGCTTTATATTTTAAATTATTGCCTATAATGATTTTTCCAGTTTGCTCCCATTTTGTTTAGCCTAATTTTGAGGGGATGAAGCTACCAAAATGATACATGGTACCACCAGGTTTTCCGGAAACTTCAGGTTAGTTGTTAGTCTTTCACCACAAGAAACTGAATCTTCTTTTGATCAGAAGAGAAAATTAATCCAGTAGTGTCAGCCTGGGCTGGCCTTTGTCGACATCGCAGAACAACCACCTAGTTTGACACTTTTTGCTTGCCTGATTTGGGAGCAATTTGGAACTGAAATAACGGGTGTGCTTTAGATCAAGATTTGTATGTACGAGCAAAGCTCTACAAAGAGTTCAGTCATGGCTGCTGGCGCTCTGCCTAGGGCTGTGTAGGAATTGCCCTCACAGATCAGAGCGGGGAGTCCGTCTCTCTCAAAGTTTGCGCTCTGACAGCTTCTTCAGAAGAGTGAGGAAAAAAGCCTGTGGCACACAGTGAAGGGACCTCCTGCCCGTTACCTACTGTTAGCCCCTTATTAGCAGAGAGTTCAACTCTCATGCAAGATGACATTGCATCTCTTCTGGAATGCTTATAATGCCAAATACCTTGCATTCAAATTTATTGTGTAATATTTTTGTATACTGTTTATCTAGATTTTTTTTCCAATTTAATTCTTTTGCAATTAGTTCCATAGTTAATTCTGGATTGCATACAAACAAGCAGATACCCCTCGTGCATTTTCGACTATTTTTCAGCTTTATTCACTGCCACTTTGATCTCTGAGAGGGCCTAGAAGTTCCTAGTACATATTTCTTCTGTAATTTATTCTTATATCATCTTGCGGTTTGCGTGCTTTCATCTTTCTCCTTGCCTCCCGTGCTGTCCAGCAGCATCACCATCAGAGAGGGGTCAGACCAGATTGGAGCAATGAAAACGATTCCTGCCCTGGCACGCGGCTTACATCGTGTTTGCAAGGCAAAACCAACAGCAGGAGTCACTTGCAGGCGGATCTCTAAGGCAAGAGAACGCTTGTGCTGTATTCAGTTCAATTAAAACAGACCCTTCCGCCTCTTCCACGCATCATATTTTGTTGCACGTGCTGGTTTTGGGATGCAAAGTGTCCAAACCCTTCCTGCGTGGTACCGCTCCCCCTCAACAGTGTGGGACAACGGCCCCGTGTGTGCATTTCCTACCTGCAGAACAGATCTCTGCCTGATACGTAGATTTTTCGTTCAGGTGGTGTCTTTTTCATCAATAGTGTATGACAAATGATTGCTATTGGCAAGAGAAAAGAACGGTGAGGAGTGTAGAGCATTACTGTTATGGAAGTACAGTCAGGCAGTTGCTATAATTATTTTATTCTATACAGCACCTACATTGTTGAGCTTCACTGTAATTTTCTTATAGCTCAGTTTGATTTATGATACATATTGAGCCCTGTTGGAATGCTGCTATACATTAGTATGAACATAAATCTTTTTTTTTTTTCTTTTTGAACTAGACATTCCTACTTACCTCAACTTGCCACTAGTAAATTCCACAATATCCTCTGCATGTATTTTCCAAGAGTCAAGCCCGTGGTGGCCAGCTACGTTTTGTTATTATTAAAGGTGTTAAGACGATGAAAGAGCCTATTCTTGAGATCGGCTGCCCTGGGGACGTCTCAGCACACGGTTGTGTAATGCTTCTCCGGGCCTTTCTCCTACTCTATAAAAAATGGAGGGGAAATGACAGTATACCAAACGGTTTATTGAGAGGTCTTCTACAACAGTTCATGTCTTGCCCATGCAGGGTCTGATTGACTATGCAGAAGGGGCAACCAGGTAACCTGGAAAACTTGGAAGCTTTAAAAATAGTTGGAGAGGAAAAGTCTTTTGCATCTGGGACAGAAGGGAAGGACAGACTTAACAGACACATTTCCAGCTTCCTAATCGGCAGTAACAGCATGCTGCTTCTAAACCAGCTTGGTTCTTTATTATTTATGGTTTACAAGTTATTTGAAAAGATCTTCGTAATAACGGTCCCATTTCATTTCTGTCTTCTCTATAACAGCTTCTCCTCCACCACTTCATTTTCAGCTCCAGCATTTCAATTGCAAGGCACACCAAGAACTGCTGTTCATTGCTGGTTTATGGTGAAATACATTTATGGCCGGTAGCAGAAGTACATTATGTGTAGATTTGAGGTGACACGTTTTGTCTCACGCTGGTTTTGAGTACGTTGTTTTTAAGAATGAGTGGAGAGCGAGTGATGCGAACGCGGCATTAGGAGGATGTAGCGGCTTGGCCAAATCTATCATTGACTTTAAGTGACAGAGGCGACACCGAGGCAATCAGTGCAACTGTCTGCTGTGCCTGCCAAGTACCTGTGAGTTACATTATGTGCCAAAAATACTTTGCCTGCCTTGCCGTGTATTTACTGCAATGACTTGAGTCAAATGCGGGTGCTGGAGGAAAATACCGAGGAGTAAGACGACCAGTTTGGTAGTTCAGTGTGAAGCTGCCACTTAGGAAGGGGTCAGATTATGTATCGATGGACCCTCTGTTGTTTATGGTGGTTTTGAAACTTTAAAAATATTAAACAGGAAATTAATGGTTCTCTGACTTGACCTTCTGCTTCAGTGTGATGTCCAAGCTCTTGTGCTGATCATTTGGTCTCTTGTTGACACTTCCTTACTGTTTTAAGGAATTTTATTTTTTCCTTTCTTATATTGCTTTTTCCCCCCTTCTCCCCCCCCACTTCCAATTGACTCCGTTTGGCTAAAAATANNNCTTATCCAGTCCTGATGTTACCTTTCCTAATGAAAATGGTTGAGGGAAGTATTTTTCCTTTCTGTTCCTAAGCACCTTCCCCAAAGATTTATTGCAGCCTGGGTTAAGTTTTGGCTGGAGTACAGAAACAGCTTTCTCCTGTGTTTTATGATCTCCCTCACCTTTCTGGTTATGACACTCCCCTGGTTCCACCCCCTTCTACTTGCCCTTTGAAAATATGGACTGTTACTTTCTCCAATGTCACCACCTCAGCGATTTCTGGTAGCTTTGCTTGTTTTCTTCTGCCGTGACGGTCCTAGCCAGGAAATCAAAGCGTTTTCCCCTTTCCTAGCAACTGTCCTTCTACTTTGCAACTCTTGGCAGGGAAAAACTCACCCCAAATGGGAGTATTCCTGGATCTGTAAACTTCTTTTCCCCAGCTCTTTGCCAGAGGGGCCCAGGCTGACATCTGCATAGGGATGCTCTTCTTCACGCGCTTGGCTCTCGGTACCAGCAGTCCCCAGCCTTGGCAGCTGGTGGGGACGCTGTGCCTGGGGCTCTGGAGAGCCACATGACATGTGTGGAGTGGTGGGCCCTCCAGGCGCTGCCCCGCTGTCCTCGGTAAGAGGAGCTGGGACAACTCCTGTGGGATTTGAGCTCTGGCCACCTGTCCCTCCTCCTAGACATCTTTGCTGTTACTCAGGATTTGCAAGTAAAGACAAGTGAAGTTGATTTGACTGCAGCAAGAATTAAATACTTGGTAGGAGATTGAAAATCAAGTTGCAAGATGACGTTAGCGTGACGTGCTGTTGCTGTCGGCTCAACAACTGGCAAGTCCCTTCCAGGCTCTTGAGAGCGTCCTGCTGCTTTACTGGCTGTGCCTGTGTCCCGGCATGTCCCCACTGCCAAATGGTGGGCTGAAGGGCTCGCAGAGTCACATTGCTTGCGAGGGACCACCAGCTGCCACCTAACCAAACTGCCAGCCCCGAGCAGGTCTGGGTAAAGCAGAGAATCTAATTTAAGAAGCAAGGGTTATACAAACAGCTGATTAACATCACGCCCTTGGCAGCGCACGGAGATTAAACGTGACAGTCAACTGGAACAAACGATGGGGCTGGGAGAAGAGATTTTGACCTGTGTTAACGCTCCTTTTGTGCTGATCTCTTGTTCCAGGGGACACCGTCAGAGAGCAGAGGAGAAACAAGTTGGTGGGGATGAGAGATGGGGAGATTGTTAGGAGAACTCACTAAACTGGAAAATTAAAAACAAACTCTTGTTTGCGTTCTGTGTATTATATACTGTGTGCTAAGAAAGTGGAAGGGATGATACAAGTTAAGTAAAAAAACAAAGCAATGACACATCTAACTCTTGAAGTCTGTGAGGTTTTGCTTTTGGTGCTTGCGGGATTCACTTAGCAGCTTGTATTTCATTTGAATGTTATTTTTATTTTCATTAATCTTGGCCACTTCCATCTTTCACTTATTGCTTAATTTTGCAGGATTTTATAAAATTTAAAAATAATACTGATTAATCTCTGGGTTTCCACAGAGTATTACCCGTGTCATAGTTTCAGGGGCATGTTGTAACTGGGGATTGGTTTTGCTCCATTCTGAGGAATCAGCAGAGTGCACATGGTATGATATCAGTGCTTTTGTGAAAAAAGCTTTGTGATTGAAACCAACCATATCCCACTTCCTAAAGACACCTAGGGAACTGTGGAAGAAAATTAGATTTGAATGCATTGATTCATTGTGATGTAATATAGAACCTATTTGGGTTTGAGCTTACTGTTTATTACAGAAATCTGTAAGTAGGGTGTAGGATATAAACACTGCAAATTCAGTATAAACACAGGTAAGACCTTGTCAAAACTACTGAAAGAGAATGACATGATATTTGGAAATGAAGAAGTTCAGCCCACAAAATAACAGCTGCAAAGTTTTTATCTGTAATGTCTCCAGTTGTGTTGCGGTGAAAATGAAATCTTTGAGCAAGGAAACAGTTTCAATTAACTGTGCTCAGCGTTCTGCAAAGAGTAACTGATTTGAATGAAATACCTGAAAATTACTAATAATCTCCTTCAGATCTCACGTAAGGAAAAGAAATACCGCTTCTGCAGAGGAAAGGCACTGATAAGTACAAGATAAGTTACCAAGGAAATATTCTCCAGTAGGGCTTGGGATCCCTTCTCCTGCTGAGCTGTGGGCGACAGAAGCGTTTTAGCAGCCAGTTTTTCCATCTGTACTACAGCAGGCTGGCAGCCAGGGGTAGAGCTTGATCAACAGCCTCGAGGGGATATGGCTTACCAGCCAATGAGTAATCTGTTTGGCCGTTTTGTGTTCTGTAGATTGATTTTTTTTTTTCTTATTTTTTTTTTAACTGGAAATTGCCAAAGTAGCAGCCCACCTGCCAGCAGTCCAGCCTTTGCCAAATAATTTGTGCTGGCATCCAAATTATCTGGAAAGTCCAATTCAAAAAACAGAGCTGCAGGCAGGAGGAGAAGAGCGTTGAAGACATTTTGAAACTGTTTCACTGACAGGAAAAGATGTATTTTATTATTTTTTTTCCAGAGGAATACAACTCTGCTTGCTTTCTGCCTCCTAGAAATGCTCTGTAGCTTCCTGCGCAGCGTATGGCCTGCAGCAGGAGTGCAAAGCAGTAATTTAAGCAATCTGAGCCGAAGGAGGCCTTGATGGAAGCCCTCCAAGGAAAAAATCTGTGCTCTTGCAGGCACACGAAGAGTGGGTTGGATGGTTTGGTAGGCAGCCCTTCTTCCTCTGGAGTCTGTCCGTCCCCTCGCCGTATGGGCAGCAGGTTTCCACAGCATGCCAAGCTTGGGTTTGCTGAGATGGTGAAACTTAGAGTTGTATATTAATTAACAAGAGAACAGATTGAATTCTGGATGAATTGAGCATTTTTTTCAGGCAGATGAGCTAAGGCATTGGGATAATGAGAACGTGGATGTAGAGAGATAAGTAAGAAATGATGTGGGAGACAGCAGCCACAGCATCATGCAGCCAGTGTGTGCCACAAACTGGATTCTTCTGAAAACCAGGAGATCACAGAAGGCCAAGGACTAGAAAGTTCTGGCTTCAGTGATGAGAGGGGGTTCAGTCCTGCGTTCTCTTTAAATGTCAGGAATTTTGTCCTGGTGGTGCCATAAGTCCAAAACATTCTTTAGAGGAGTCGTCTTCTAGCAAATCCTAGACAGTCAATGCCTTGTTGTAAGCAGCCCTACTGATGTATTTTGTTGTTCATCCCTTGACATCAAAGCAATAGCTCAAGGGACATTTCCTGCCTGCAAGAGAATGAGGATGATGGCAACCAAGAAAGGTGAAGCGTCCAGGCAGAATTGTGAATTTGCATCAAGGTCTCCTGAACTGAACGGTGCTCTGGCTTTCAGGTGAAATGTCTCCCTTGAACAGTTTCTTGTGCCCGTGTGATTCAGTACTAGTAATCTTCAGGATAGGGACTGCATTTCAAACATCATCTGTTCCTGTTTACTTTGGGTAGAGCCAAAGGCCTTCTGCAGCTAGTGAGGCCTAGTCTTCGGCACACGAAGTTTTCTAAATAAATGTCTAAAGCTCACGCTGTAGCAAACCTCCTTTGGCACACGAGCAAAGTTTTATACGCCAGCTTGTACTAGCTTGGCAGAGTATACCATCTTGTGCAGTTGGGCTTAGCAAAACATTGTATTCGGACTCAGGAAAGTATTTAAGTATGCGCTTAACTTCATCGCAATTTAGCAAATCGCATAAGAACCTTAATGCTTTGTTCAGCAGTGGGCCGTAGTGCAGGAATTTAAGTCTTTTACACAATCAGAGCTCATGTTGTTTCTTAGCAAAAGAAAAAAAATACTCAACAGCAACTTCTGTTAATTCACAATTACTCAGTTGCTACGGTAAATGCAGCCATTTCAAAAGACTTACTACAAGAATATTGTAGTTGATAAAAAGCATCTTATGTTTGCTCTTATGGGGAGCAAATAAGATATATTCTAAAGGGACATTTACTTTACAAGAACAGTGAGGTTTGGGTCGCAGAGATTACCATGTTCTTTTCCTCATTGTGTTGCTGGCTGATGTAGTTACTCATTATACCAAAGGAGAATTTGTCTAAATGGAGATATATTATTCTATGTTGGTTTTGACAAAGTAAGTTGTTTTTAATGATTTCTTTTGTTTGCATGAATTTACGGAGTGCATTTTACCAACATTTCCAATTGTTCTATGTATTGGACAGTTTTCTTTCAGTGCATTTCATTTGTATGCCAGCTTTGCCTAAAATACGATACCTTGTGTCTTACTATTCATTATTGGATTGTTTTAAAGATTTGGCATTCTCACTACTTCTTGTGAGTATTCTTTTTTTTAGTTTTCCATTTGGCATAATTATGTGCTCATGATTATTACCTGTATAAGTCAGCTAAGCATTTCTTTGCTTGAATGTTAATCTTTTTCAATTCTTCACCCACAAAGTGTGAAGTTAATAGTGTTGCTAACTGGTTTCTGTGAGGCTGCGTGCTGAAAAACATTTCACCTTAACAAGGTAATTGAAACTGTAGCTGATATACTGGTCAGAGCTGGTAAGCTTTCTAAAGGCTTCTTGCAGTGATCTTATGCAGAGGTCCCGTGGCAATTATCTTAAGGAATAGACAATGTATGTAGTGAGCTATTCAGACTAGAAATTCAATGCCTTATGTGTCATTTGGGGTACTCGTTCCATCATCACTCTGCCTCTTTTGGACATTGGAAGGGCTGTTGGTGGAGGAAAGTCTTACCTAAATAGAATAAAAGGCACCATAATTTTGTTTTGGCCTGTTATGTGGTTCTTATGATTCAGTGCGTGAGTCATGTGTGCATCTTGTGGACATACTTTGGTTTTTATCTTTTTGCATCTAGAGTATTTTTTAAAAAAAGTTATTATATGTAGAAGTTTCCAACTCAACAGAGTACTGGAAATCCTTACATTTGAGTGAATTATTTTTACCTACCAGTTATTAAATTTAAGGGATAAGTTTGCTGCTGTATTATTAAGGGTGCATTTGGCTTTCTGTATAAAATCTGTGTTCTTTCTGTCTCTCTCCTTTAACTGTCTATATAAAGCCAGTTGTCTGAAATTTTACATGGCTTTGAGTTTTTTCCCCTTGGGGAAGCTGGGAAAAATGAGAAAAAGAAGCACAATCTGTCCCTCTTAAAGTTAGCGGCAAAACTCTTGTTGTTGTAATAGCGCAATATCGTTCTAACCTCTGTGCTGCTTCTTTCAGAAGATAGGGCAAATTGGTTGACATAGAGATTGCAAATTGTTTTGATAGATTTTATAAACTAAACCCTCATTCATTACATAAGCCCGAATCACTGGAGGCAGCAATGTGGAAAGAATTGGATGTTGTCCTCAACTTTTCTTTAAGAACAAACCTTAAAGCAAGAAAACTTGTGGAATGAAATTCATGGTGGTTCAACTGTCCAATTGTGGGATTTTACATCAGACTTTTGCAATGTGAACAACTAGAATAACTGGAAGCCACAGGCTGGTGGGGAGGGAGAGGATGGGAGAGGAGACTCAGACATGGAGGCAGGGAAACGGAGGGAAAAATGGTATAAAATGAACTTGGATGGCTCCCTGCCAACGGCACTTTTGTTTTGTTTTCAAATTAAGTTTTGGGTTTCTCTAAGCTCTAGCCATTGAAGTTTTTCAAAGCAAGATGCAGTATCTTTCCAGCAATGTCTTTGGGTAAGTTACAATTACCGAGTACATAATAAATGTTACTCAACAAAGTACTAAGGATGCGTTGCAGTATGGTCAGAATACATTATTATAGCAGTTATTTCTGGGTTTGGACTGCTGTAAACTTTATAAAAGTAATTTGTCTTGAGGGGATGGAAAAGGGAAGAAATTCAAATGTGTGGTTACTTTAGCAACTATGGTTTTCCCCGTGAAACTCCACAGTTTATTTTATGCTGTGGAAGCAATGGATCAGTGCCCGAAGTATTTCACTGCTGCCTTCTGGCGTCCCATGTACATTTTGAAGCGAGGGGTGATGGAGCAGGCTCCGGGAGCTCTGCAGAGAGGAGCCTCGAGGATTGCAGAGGAGCCCCGGGCCTGTTTTGTCAGGGAGCGTGCGTACGGGATCATTGCAGCGATGGTGATGCTCGCCCAGCTCTCCAGCGTGGTAGCGTGTTTTGCTTAACTTCATAAACCAAAGGATAATAATCATGTCCGGCATGTGCAGACATTGCTCAGTGAGCAACGAAGAAAATAAAAGCTTCTAGCCCCTGGGTGTTGCCAGGAGGAAAGAGAATCAATATTATTTGTGCGTGGGCCAGAGGTAAAGAGCCACATGGTATCTGGTGAGGATGTGAAGCCTTTTCATTCTCTCTGCAGCCTTTCTCCATAGTCTGAATCAAAAAGGGAGACAGTAGCAGTAGGAACAGGCATTGGTAAGTGTATGGACTCCAGAATACTACGTTTTGAGCAAGGACCAAAAGGATTATATGTCCAACGACTTCTGCCCCATAGAAAGAAATCAGTATTTTTAATCAACCAACAATAGCCCCAGTAATCCCTTTAAAGTTTCTCCTGGCCACAAGAAGCTAGTGCCTAACAAGGCCGGAGCTCTCCCAGTACCTCTAGAAGCATACTGAATACGACTTTGTCATGACGATGACAAATTTAGTCCTAATCCCGTTAACCTTCTCGACAGGCTAGATTGGTGGCTGGAAGACAGATAGTCACAGTCATTAGGCTGACCCTGAATAGAGGATTTTGATCGACACTTACATGCATTACAGTAAGAGTAATGAAAGGTTCCTTTGTCATCATTGCAGGTCTCAGATGGACCTCCAATGCTTCTTTTCAGGATTTCCCCTCCTCCTTTATAAAGATCTGTGTTCAATGAGTCCCCTTGGAAGAGTTCTGAAAATATGAGCAACAAATAGTTATTAACTGATTTTCTTGATGGCGAATGCACGTATCAGTTTTGGCATTGCAGACGCCATATCTTTTCTCTATCGCTTCCTACAAAAGAGAAATTTGTCTTTACGTTGGGTTTAGCAAACTTCTTCTGACATGTAATTTCCAAATTTCATTGGGACAACACCTCAAATCTGGGTTTGGGGATGGGAAAATGAAGATTCGGAGTTGTTTTTACGGTTTGGTGAAATACAGTCTTGCACTTTATTGCAGTAGCTTGTCCCGTCAAGGTCAAGAAGGCTTACTGCTTGCTGGTTGTTAGCATATCAACTTGCTGCAGAGCTGAAAGGTAATCTTACAGCTCAATGGGGATTTTACAAGATATTTACAGTATTTTTAGGCAGTTATCAGGAAGAAGTATATGTTTAAAAGAGAAAAGATGTTCAAGGACAAAAATTGGAAAAGGTAAAAGTGATCTGTGCTCCTTAACTAGAGGCTATTTAACTTTCTTTAATTAGTTGTCGTCATCAAATTCAGTAAGATGTTTCTCAGAGTTGGGGAGATTGGAATACTTAGAGACAGCCACATGTTGGTAAGCTAATGTGAAAGTTACGACCCTGAAGTCCAGAATTTCCTTCCATTTTTCATTACTGGTTTCAGCGTTTGTTTTGCATCAACTGTTCTTCGTTCTTGCAGGCATCCTTTTGAAGAGCTAATTTTATTCCTAGACGTAGCAGAAAAGAAACTGTGATTGTATCTGCTGGCAGATCTTGCATTAATAAGGGTGTTTTCTGATGCAGAACGTTACTGGTGCAGTCAGATGCCTGAGAAGCTGGAGCCACATGTTCCACTCTATTCTTGGAAAAAAACAAACCCAACCACAAAAAAACTTGGAGCAATTATCCAGCAAGAGCTTTACAGGTTGTGCACCAGTTGTTGCTTTCTGCAGTTACTCAGTATGCAAACCAAATAATAAATCCTGGATTAGTTGTGGATATTAATGACTATGTCGTCTCCTAAGATGAATTAGGGTGGCAGTCTAAAAAGACCCCAGCAGAACGCTGGAAGTTAAAGTCAATACAAAAAGAATGGATACTTATGGTATGCAGACTCTTGTTTTTCTCCTGTAAACTTCCCCTCAGTAAACAGCCTCAGTAGACTGTACATTTTAATTCTTTATCCCACATTTACCTTGTATTTAACTTTTTTTATTTTCATATTAACCAAAGCATTGCTGATATTTAAAGAAAACCAAATAGCTGATTGTATCCTTACTTGATAAGATCTTTGTAAAAAGTATGTATCTTATGGATCCTCCGGTGTTCTTGAACTTGTACGTAAGGTGGAAAATGTGCTATATTAGGAGCATGGTTTTATACACACACATACATATATTAAAAACACATATATCATTGTTAATAATATAATTGTTATTTTATCTAGAAATTTAGATGACTTCATTAATAATGGGAAGTGGTATACTAGTAAATTAAGTCAGAGCAAGATTTACCATAACTGTGTTCTTGCTAACATATGTAACACTTATATAAAATAACAATTATATATTATGTTAGTATTCTGTTACTAGCAATGATACATAATTAGCAACTGTAATAGAAATTAACTACTATATTATTAATACTATATAATTGTTACATGTACACCTCAGAAGAAAAGAATAGAACTTTATTTTTGCAAGATGAAGGCTAGAAAAAGCAAATGTTTGTTGTTTAGGCAGAGTTAATTTGAAAGGATCTAGTTACAGGTGACGCTTTGTGATCACTAATAATCTTTTTGATTACTTAGTCATTTTGTTTGTTGTCCATCTCCATGTTATTCTTTTTGTGTTTGTCAAACACACCTCTTCTACTTGAACTTTTTTAATCCTCTTAACTTTTTGAAGACAAACCTTTATTTTCTCTTTCTTGCTTCAACTACTTGCTGGAAGTGCATAGAGAATACGGAGTTAGTTTCTTCAATACAGAGATTGCGTTGTGTCTTCCGTTTAGTTTTAAGGGACTTCAACTGACTTTATTAAAATAATAGAGGGAGTTAAGGTCTTCTGCAGACATCTTCCCCCAACTCCAATAAACTTGCTTTTTCACTAAAACAAAGATTGAATGTTTTGGAAAAGGAACTTGAAAGCCTTAGACATCACCTCTTACCCATTAGAGGTGTAAGGAATTGTTTGATGAGTTTTCAAAGGGCAGAGATTGAGAACGGAAACGCTGCTATGTTAGCAGATTAGTCAAAGATGCACTAAGAATACAGAACAAAACAGATTTGTTATTTCCAGATAAATTCTCAGACATGACACTTCTCAGCAAAGGGAAAGACTAGTCTACAGCAATCTGTTCCAGCTGAAGACATGTGGTATCTTGACAGCCAGTATCACAATCACTCAAAATGTTGCCCTGATAATTATAAATTCCTTCCAAAGGAAGCATGCCCAGTCTCTCTATGGATCTGTTAGGGAAATAGGATCTCTTTTTTGAGGTTCCCTTTTCAGTTCAGGCAAATCCCAGGCTCTAAACTGCAATTGTTTACCTTTTTAAGCCCTTGCTGGGCTTCTGTCCTAGTAGGGTTTTTTGGGTAGCTTTTTAGCTGCCTATTTTCTGGCTTTCAGTTGACTCTGAGCTGCGGCAAATCAAACCACACTCTCGCTTGGTAGTTTGTGTCCATCCTGGACCCTTTGCAAACAAAAGGAATATACACATCGCTTTCCCATTTTGTATAATGAGGTTTTTCTGTCAACGTATTCACCACCAGACACCTCTCTGGCTGGTACAGCCGCAATCTGTGCGGGCTGGCACGCCAGGGCTTTGTCGTAGGATCTCTGGTGTGCGGGTCTTGCTTCCAGGAAAATGACGTATGGGGTCTTTTATTCCCCCTCTCTAATTAAATCAGCCCAGGATGATGATTGCATTATTGGCCTGAATGAAGAAAACCTATCTTCTAGCAGGTTGGTAAGGTAGCAGGAATGATTTCTGTTGTCCTAGGTATGGACCAGAAAAAAAACCTCAAGAATTTTGGGCAGCAGTACACTGGGAAATTAATTCAAAGCAAGCTTTGGCATAACCATTTTCTTGCTAACATCTGAATGGGGCTGACACATTTGGTAGAGAAAAGGTAACTCGTGCAACCATCTTTAGAGAAGGGACAGCATAGATTAAACTACCTAAAAATAGCTCCAGGAGTAACCTACAAAAATAGGTTAATTAAATAGTGAACGGGTATTGGGAGAACAGACAGGGACTAATGTGATCATTAAGTTGACTCTATGCTAAATTTGTTCAGTAGCAGAATTCAGTTTTTTCCCCAAGGTTACAAAATGATAATTCAGGAGTGCAGAGAGCTGTAGGTCAGCTGATGTGAATCCCCATCCCTCTTCGCTCCTCAGCACAAAGTCTTTTGCGATGGTAACTCTGTATGTATATATATTTTTAATAAGTGCATTGCACAATTACAATTTGTAGGAATTTCTGAGCGCTATCATAATTTTAACCATGGATATATCTGTTGTTATATGGGAAGTTATGTCATATGATGCTCACATTACAAAGATGGGTCTGGTGAAGCCGCCTGTGTTTGTAACTCAAAACAATGGGAGGAATGTCAACCATTTGGAGTTATTCCCATTTTACCCTATTCCTTGTTAGTTTTTCTGAGGTATTTTGCTTTTAATGCCTGGAGCTGGAAGATGTTGATGGATATGAAGCCTGTAAACTTCAGCTGCTGATCTAGGATTAGTGATTTTTACGCCTGTTGTTATATTTGAACCCACGAGCAGCAGATCAGATGAGGGAAGTGCAGTACCGTCAAGCCTAGACAACCCAGCCTGGCTGAGCTCAAAAGAAAGGGGGAAACAGCAGGAGATAAATAATCTTTTTGTCGATTTTTTTCTCAGTTCGTTTTGATTGAGATCTTCTGTTTTTCGCAGTGATCCAGCCAGCAGCACATCAGCTTCGGCTTTGCTGTATCAGCCAGCTGCCGTGCACTTGCCCTGCCAGGGAAATGCTTGTCGGCGATACCATTATGTATTGTTCCCACATCTCATGCTGAAGAGCACATCTGTTCTAAGAAAGTTCTCTTACTGGTCTTTCAACTGACCACAGCTCCTGCAAGGAGGAGTAACGGGATTGGTGGCTCTGGAGCACTGGTGATAGTGTTGTAGTTCAGGACCCAGCAATGCCTGGGAGAATTGCTTGATGCCTCCCAGGGGTAAAGAGGGGAAGCTTTATAGCACGGGGCTTTGCAACCAGAGAGGGAAAAGAGGTGTTGCCGGTGAGTTTCATCCTGCAGGGCTTATGTTCTCCCAAAACCTTTTTTTTCCTTTACTTAATATTGTTAAAACCAGAGAAGTGCTATTTGCAAATGCGGGTGGTGGCTGTACTGATGGTACAGACTTGGACAAGTAGGGGAGGAGAGCTGGAAATAAAAACTTGAGGGTGTGACCAAAAGTGGAAATCGGCAGGTGGGACTTCTTGGTTTAGCAGAGTGGCATCAAGATTCTGTGGAGAGCGTCTCACAGTCATCTCTCTGGCAAAAGTCATCACGCTGCCTCGCCTTTTAGGCTTTGGCCTGTGGCTCTGGCTGTTTCTGTAGGACAGGAGCCCCCATCTGCTGTGGGGTGAGAGCCAGTCCCCGGCTCAGCCTTGGCCGGCTCTTTGCGGGCATGGGGGCTGCCGAGCCCAGGAGTTGCCTGCGGCTGTTTGTTTCTGCTTCGTTAGGGAAGCAGGATTTTAATGTGTGGGGTTTTTTTGTAATGAGATTATGTTAATGATGTACCTGATTCATGTTGCTGATTTATTACATCATGAAAGCGACTCTGCGAAGCCCCAGACTTGGGCTGATCTGTGAGGGCAGGCTGCTCAGAACGAGGGCTCTCTGAAAAAGCTGCTCGTCTTGATACTTAGAAAATAGATAAGCTCAGAACAAGTGGAGCACACGAGACAGGGTGCAGCTAGCATGGGAAGCTTCCAAGAGGGTACTGGAGGGCTTTTCCAGAAAGCAACAGTGAAGGAGAAAATCTACAAGCATTTGTTTGATAAAACATAATCCAGCTGTGGTAATTAGATCCCAGTAGGATGAGTTCTGGGTTTTTTTTAAATTTGTCTCCAACCAAAGATTGATAGACAGCAAGATGTCAGTGCTTCAAGGATGCAAGTAGAAATGGAATATTTAATAACCATCAGGGTAGCAAAACCAAAAGCAACTTAATTTTGCACTCAAGAGTGTACCAAAAGTGGAAATGAATCCTAAAGTGTCTTGCCTCAGTATTCTGCCAACCGGTAAAGATACTTCTTTTTTTTTTTTTTTTTTTTTTACTTTTTGTTAATAGCTGGATGCTTTCTCTCATGGTCTGTAGCCAGACATGGTCTGACCAAAAGCGTTTGTCGTGTTGAGGGCTGCTTGTGTTACACTGTTCAATACAGAAGGCAGATAGTGTGGTTGCCATTACTGAGCAGCTGATGGACATCAAGCTTTACTATTGAAGAAACAGGGAAGTTGTACAGTTTCACAGATACTGTGGAAAAGGTACAGGACAAACGGGTTTACTGGTGTTTGAAATCACCAGAAGTACCAGAACTCCAGCCCATGCTTGACAAGCAGCGGGAACTGGGAATCTGGAAGTGGGACTTCACATCACCAGAGAAACAAATCCCTGAGGAAGCAACGTGGGTGGAGCACATCAGTGTATGGAGCTGAAATTCTCATTAAACTGTTAGAGAAAAACTACTGAGTTTGGGAGAAGGTTCAGCAGGGTGACTTGCTTCTTGTTTCTCGGATATTTATCTACCTCATAAATTTACTTTTTCTCTGGAAATCCTTTTTGAAAAATAGTTTAGATGCAATCATGTCAAAATTGTAAAGAAATAATTTATTTCAACAGCAGAAAACGGGGAAAACTGGCTGTTGTTAGGATCAGGTGTATGAGGTGGGCTGAGTGAGTGGAGCTGAGAACCTGAGTGGGGCTGCCCTGGAGCCTGAGCATCTCGGGTGGTGGGATACAGCCAGGCTTCCTGAGCCAGGCTGTGAGTCTGGAAACAAAACCTGGAGCTCGGTGAGAAGCGTGTTTTCTCTGCGTCGCTGCTGTGGGGGCACAAGCCCAGATTTCATTTCGTGGCTGCTGGGAGCAGAGGGGTTGGCTGGAGCAGCGATGGCGCAGCACGGTGGTGTGATATGCCACAGGAATGCCTTTTAGATCAGCCAAACCGAGGGACAGGTGCGTGCTCCTTCCAAAGCACGTTCTTCTGATCTAGCTCTAAAAGGCTGGGTGTGAGGGGAGCTCATCAACGATCAAAAGAAACACACAGATTTCTCCCCAGCAGTAAAGCATCTTTAGTAAAAAAAGGAAATCAAGTTGGTCCTATTTCAACTATGGTTTGATGATAGGGCAAATCTGTTTGGGGGCTCTCACTGCTGCTGTAAGGCTGCCACGGCCGTGTGCTGAACAACGCTGTTCTGGCATCAAATCAGGACGCTGGCTCAGTTTTGAAAACCTTGCCATATTAGGTGTTACCTCTCTGCACCTTGCTGATTTTATACTGGATTAGAGTCAGTCTGCTGTAGTATAGCCAGCTTAAAGCCAACATAAACTTTGTGTATGGCATTCTGGCTCCTTCATGTGAAATGCAATCGTGAGTCCATCTTAATCCTGGTCCAGTTTATATCGCTGCTGGATCCCAACGTTCACAAAGCCTTTCTGGCGAGTGTCCGTGGTCCAACGCGTGGTTTGGAGAGTCAGGAACTTGAGGCGAGATGCTTAAAGATTCTTCAGAAGATGCTTAAAATAACCTAGTTCATGCTGATGACTTGAATCGTGCTTTTATGAACTGAAAGAGTTGGGGCTTAGCAGAAAGAAGAGCACTAATCATTGAATTGTAAAAAAAATAAAAATCCAAGGAAGAGTAAATGAATGAAAAACTGTATGAACAATCTTAATTTGAGAGGTTTGTGTTTTTTGAGTGTCTGCATTGGCAGCCTTATAAAAATAGGTTTAAAAATCTCTATGCAGAGTTTTAATACGTTCGTTCTCAGGAACTAAATGGTCTAATTGATAGCTCAGAGAGCTTATCTTTCTGAAAACATACACGAGAGAGAGATGGCTGAATAAAAATGGTTTTGTGTGCTGAAGGAAATGCTTTGCAAGCTTCAAATATATTTGTGTTTGGTAACAGTCTCTCAGATACTTGTTTCTCCCTCTATCTTTAATGTCATGCCATGCTCTGTAGCAAAGCCTGTTTATATGTAAATAGTTCCTTGATGGAGAAATTGGCTTAGTCAAGAAAATATGCAGCAGCTTTCCCGGGGCTTGCAGGTTTCACAGGGCCAGTAAAATCTCATATCGTGATATGCTGCAGATAGCGTGATTTGAGTGGCATATTTGTAATATTTAAATCCTTGCAAATGTTGACTTCCCCCTCACCCCGCTGTGGTAAGGGACTACTTGAGACAGTAGCTCAGGGGGAATCTGCTCCTAGATTAGGGTGCGTTCAGAGAAGCCTTTTGCTGCAGTTCTGGTAGCATCCAGAATATGTTTTTCTTAAAATGTGAAAGATAATGACCTATTCCAAGGCCTACATCTTGGGTCAGGTTCAGATTTTTCTATATCTGTGTTGAAATAAGATTTGTGATGTCTGTACTGAGGCACCTCTGCTGGAATTACTTCAGGAGATGGCTTTTGTGTGCTCTTTTTCTGTAGGGTTTCCAACAAGTTTGGTGTGTTTATTATCCCATTGTGTTTTAACAAAATGTTAGCTGGCTGTCCTTAAATTTTCGTTGAATATAGAACAATGCTTATGTGAAGCTGAATTTCGCATAGTTTTCATAATCCACTTTCCACTTTGCTTCTTCCTCAGCTATTGTCTGTCGGGAAAGAAGTGAGTATATTGGCAAGATTGGAAATTTTATTTTCTGTGGTCAAACTACTTCTGTGTATTCAATAAATGTGAAATGAACATGTTAGCAACAAAAAGGCAGCTAAAGTGAAACATTTCACAGAAACTGAATACACCATGTAGGCGCAGCCATTGGCAGTCCCATCTGTGCCTGGATGGACTCTGTCCCCACATCAGGCAACAATGATAAAGAAGAGTGTGCACTCCTATTATTTTTATTTGAGCAGATCCTTGTTTCTACTACGTAAAGGTCAATATTGCAAAACTTGAGCACTTGAGGCTTCAGCACAGCAGCCTCAATGTTGGGAGAGGTGAGTACTGGGAATGCCACCCTTCTGCATCCCTGGTTGTTGCAGCGCTTATCCTGCAGCCTCTTCCACTTTGGCAAAGCTCTGGGGTTCCTCTCCAAGTGTTCTGTTGCCTCCCAGCACTATGACTCCGAGCACAGACTGTGGGAAATACACTGCTAAAAGCAGATCCCTATCACACATGGATCCCTTCTCTTCCTGCCTTGTGCAATGAGAGTTTGCTGGGGCTTCTTGTTTAGTTTTTTTCAGGCAAAGAGTTTCCTTAGTCCAGTTAACCATGACAAAACTTGCTCAGTTTAGGCTGTTTCATAGTAATTCATAGCCTGGACTTAGGGGGGATTTAGATAGTTATATGTGGATTTCATGGCAGTGTGGCATCTAGGTTGTGGTGAAAAGTATTATCTATCAGTTTTTTTGTGGATTAAAATTTATTTACTTAATAGTTTCCTTTTGCATTTAACTAGTTAGAAACAGAAGTAGGTATAGGTTGTTCTTTTTTGGCTTAAAAATACAAAAGAATGGGCCTTCTTGCCCTTCAAGAAATGAGGTAAATTATTTTGCAGTAGAAAAACATTGAAGTTGTGCTATAACTTGAATTATTCATTGGCAGTAAAATTTAGAGATGATACTAAGAAAAAAATATTAATTTCAGTTTTGTAGACAACCGTCTACTAAATCTGTGCTAATGTACATCATCTGTCTTTTAGGGAGTAGTTATTTTATGACAGTAATGAAAAATAGTGAAACTATTGATTTTGGCCATTGCTTTTTTGATTTAATTCACTTCTTGAGAATTAACTTAAAACGATCGGGAGAAGCTATTAGTTACCTTAGAAAGAGTTTGTGTTATTCTTTTCATGGACACTGGTGACACAGCAAATGCCCACATGTCTTTGGAGGTGCTCTGTAATGGCAGAGGAGAGTTTGCAAGGCTGGGTAAGTTTGACTGTCAGGTTTGGAAAGCTGTGGGGAGCTTTGGGTTGATGTGTGGGTGCTGCAGGCTCGGCTTTGAAGGTCATTTTTAAAAGAAAGAACAAAAAACCCCAAAGAGCTCTTCCCATCAACTTCAAGAAAGCAAAGACTACCCTTGCAGACCAATCCATAAGCGTTTAGGCACGAGCAGGCTTTGGTGCTGATATAACCAACATGCAGAGAAAAACACACCAAATGCTCTAGGAAATTCAGAGTGTTCTGGAATAACCAGAAAAGAATTTCATCAAATTCAGTTGCATAATGCAATACTTCAGCGGGATTTGTGTATCGCCAGGAGGGAAATGGTCACACCGTAACTTAGCAAAGGTGCAGCTGGTGCACATCCAGTGTGATTTGCAAGTTCTTAAAAATATCAAATATTCTGGGTTGAAGAATTTCACCATAATTAATGATGTTTTGAGGGTATAAACACTTATGATAGCTAAAAAGGAAATTATGTGGCTCATGCTGAAGTTTGCACAAGTAAAACTTTAAACAAGTTATCTCTTAACTTTCACGCTTCAAATTGTATTGCTTTCTGGGAATTTCCTATAAAACCTTGAGTTGGAGTTGGACATTTCCCCCCCTCCTCCTCTTATTTGTCTACAGATCTACATGTAGTGAGGTAAATTATTTTGCAGGAGGGACGTGCTAGTATTTTATGAGGTAGGTTCACTACTTGTTTATTCTTGGCATTTTTGCATTAAAATGAAATATCAATAGATTTATGGTGTCTGCGATCGCGGCCAAATGCTCTCTGAATCTCTTTGATCTGACAAGTGTTCTTAGAGTAAGACTTGTTTTCTCATCAGCTTTCCCCTTCCACCCTCCATCATCCCCCAGTTTTCCTTAATTGGGCATAATATTGCAGTTCCCAGACCAGAGTTTTCTGTAAATGGCAATCTGTTACAGGTGTCCTGCAACCGGCCCTTCACTATCCTGAATGATGATGCAGACATGTCCCAGAAGTTCTCAAGGCTTGGGACCCCATGAAGGACTATTGCAGCTGCAGGGATGGACATAGGAGAAGGGACTGCAATTTCCCAGATCCCATATGTTTTTTCTTTGAGTCGCACTGAGGTGTCGGCCACTTTCTGTTCCATACCATAATGCTAGACTTATGGCTATACTTGTTCTAATACAGCGAAACATATTAGTGTTGATGTTAATTATGGGTGAAGTGGCAGCCAAAATCCTGAATTATATTAAAGCTGATTTAACTTAATCTGTATATTTTAATGTTCTGCTTTTTAGTCCATAAAGAATTTATGGGATGTCTTTACTGACCCCAGCAGTTGGAAGAGACCAAATCAGTCACAGCTGATGCCTTTTTATTGCTGGTGTATTTAAGAGCAGTGTTTAAAGACCAGGAACCCACTGAAGAGGTGGTGTTAGCTGTCACGATTTGAAGTAGGCTCAGCGTAACACCAGGTTACTTTTTGTTGAGATTTTTAGACACTGGTGTAAAAGCAAAAGGCTTTAAGGAATAATTAGAAGGAGAGAAACGGGACAGCTTTGTGCCTTACTTGTGCTACTTTGATAGTCAGCCAAATTACCCAAAATATACTCCATGTACAGCTTAAAACAGAGTATTTTGATATAGCATTAATCAGTGTGCCACTGTTTTTCTGAGCGGTGCTTACTGTCGTAACATTTATAAAATAAAAGTTCTTCAGAAGAAAGGCCAAAGACCTTTACCAGTGCTCTCCATCCTGTGGCTGTGGGAAGGTAGCTGCAGCCAGGGCTGCTGTCACTGTGGTCTGGGCACCAGGCAAGGCAGCGGCTGATGTTGCTTACAGCGTATGGACTAAAAAAGGTCAGGGACCACTGCCCAATAACGTGTAGCATTCAAGTTGTTTCTCTTGTTTATTATTAGAACAGATCAAAACTTGACGTTAGGCGTATTGGCCTCTCTCTTCTCTGTTTGCTTCCACTTGCTCTTAGTAGTGCTATTTTTGCCCAGCTTTACCTCTCTGTCCTGGGCAGTGCCTGCCCCGCTTCACCGAGCTAAGGATGGAAGTTTTGACTGTCTGTCTGGCAGCCCCAGAGATAGTCTCTTGCTTTATTTCTGGCACCATCTAGACTAGGAGGGCTTTTGCTGCAACGACAGCCTCCCTTTTGCTGCCAGGTATTGCTGAGAAAATAGGCAGTGATGTCCCATTGACAGTAGACAAAAAATAAAATTCACAATCTGGGGAAGTTGATAGCCTTTGGAAGTTACAGATTAAAAATCAATTAGCAGATGAGAAATGACAACAAAGGAAAAAAAAAGCCATTCTCTTAATGAAAGAGGTTAACACTAGTATTAGGGGGAGCAGTGTCAGGACCAGTTTTGCTCCATATATTCAACAGCGGTTCCAGCAGTGCAGTAGAGAGGGCTATAATTTTCTGATGACTCAGAATGACTGACATCATATATAAACTTCAAAGACTTCAGATAAAAATTGCAGAATTCACAATGGAATCATGTAAATGACTAAACCACGTATGGGTTCCTAATTAGTTGTAACTCCTGGGGGAAAAAGAATTCTGAAAGTGATTTTGGATGACTTCTTGAAAAGAATGCTGGCTGAAAAGGCAAATAAAATGCTCAGCTCTTAAGACATGGCTAGGGATGGTATATATTTAGGGGGAGTGTAAAAAGTGAATGCTGCTATCAGGTGGAACGCTGACTTACCGAAAAAGGATATAGCAAGAATAGTAAAGATCTGTCAAATATTTAAAATATTATGACAGTCGGTATATTCAATATGCTCATGAAAGGAGTGTCTAAACCATGCCTCATCCTCATGTTTATTTTGTCACGAAGCGAGAGGGCTATAATAACATAAGACGATGTAGTGTTTTACTTTTGTGATGCAGAGAGCTCTTTGCTGTGCAGAGACAGAGTCCCTCCTAAAGCCTTCCACAGCAGCACGTTGGGAACAAGCAACGAAGGCCAGAGAGACAGAACTCTGCACAGGGGAAGTGAAGAAGCTTCCTCGTGGCTGGAGGCATAATCCAGCTGAGGATACGGATTTGCAAAGTTAGCACTGAGTAGTGTGGTACGTGTTCCTCGCTCACGCCATGGTCAAGCAGGAGCATGTGGCACAGCAAACTCCTCTGCCTGCTCCCCTCTTTCCAAGTGAGGGCTACTCTAAAGGACATCCCTGGCAGAAAATGGGATGAAGGACTTGCTCTCCATAACCCTGTGTCTCAGGCAGGGCAGAGGAGGCTCGTGGGCTGCTTCTCTGTCATGAGATATTCCCTCCCCTCTGCTAAAAGGTATGGCAACAGTCCTACACCTCTTATATAAGTCCTTTTTAGGGTGCTTCTCATTCTGACCTTTGCTGACTCTGTGAAGTCTTGGTAAAAACAGGAGACATTCTCTGAGTAGGAGAGCTGGTATCTCTCTGGACTGGAGATGGAGGGTGCAGTGAGCTCTAGCTGTTGTCCATCTGATGTGTGTGCTGTTCTCCTCGACTGTCAGTGGTGTGCCAACGGTTCCATGAGCTGGGTTCGCCTGAATCAGCTCAATGATCCCTGTCTGCTGTTTGCTGCTTTAGTGGCAATCCTCCTATTTGGCAATTATTGTTGTTCTCATGCAATTTGTTATTTTCACAGATTGTAGCCTACAAAGAAACCCTCCTCTTGCCAGCCTGCCTGTAATTTTCTTGATAGTTATGCAGAAAATTTGTTGAAGACCACATGAATGACCACATTAGGTCAAATCAAGTGTCTGTCTCATTTGGTGTCCTGCCTTTGCCATGGCCAAGAGCTGGTGCTCAGTGAGGAGTGTAAGGACAGGGCAAGTGTTTGATGGCAGTTGTCAGAACACTTTCCTAGCCCCGGTTTTTCATCACTTGGGAACTCTGTGGTCCACAAATTTTATCTTCATGCTTTAAATCCCTCACTAGGTTTTTCTTAGATGAATTTGTAAAATTGATTTTCAACTCCCATAAACTTTTCTCTTTGGTGTGGCATCCAATCTGCTTCTTGCGAAGAAACCTCTCATCATGTTTGTTTTGAACTTGCAATGTGTCGGTTTCATTTGATACCCCCCCTTTTTTTTTTTTTCCTTCAAGTTTGATTTGAAGGAACCTTAGTTCTTATTGTTGTAATGGAATGTATTGTCACTGTGTGCCATGCAGTAATAACACAGTTTCATTGTGTTGATCATTTCATTGTAGGGTTTTGCTGGTGTGTAAAGCGGACAATGCATGCACTTCAGCTGAAGGGGTTTGTGTTAAATTTTTTTAACATCAGTTGTTTGGTTTTTAATATAGAATTAGTCATGATAATCTGTTAAATTTAATGTAGTGTTACTTAGTGCTATAGTGCAAATGATTTAGCATTTTAATTCAAGTCTACAACGTGATTATTATCCAAATATATTTCTTCTCTCACAACTGGGTAAGCCTTGGCTATACTGGTAATTTTGGAACATTACTTTATTCTTGAACTGATGGTTAATAATGTCAGCTTTTAGAGAAATAAGCACTTTGTGGATGTGTCTCCATCTACTGGAAAAATACTCAAGAGGACCTCCTACGCGTTTTCCCCGTATATAACCTCCTCTTTGCTAGCTAATGTGGCAACAATTTAGAAAACATGGGTGGTAGGTCTGTCGGATGTGAGTGGTGGACGAATGGGTCCCAGGTGGGGAGAGAAGGGTTTGAGGGGAGAGGGACAGAAAGGGACAAAGAGAGACTCTTTCCAAAGTAAAACGTACAAAAGGTTAGAGAAAGTGTGGCAATGCCTGTACGAACAACAATAAAATCCCTTAACTAGTTAAAGGAACGTTTAAAGGACTGGCAAAACAGATGGTGCATAAGTTAAAACTGTACAGGAGCAACTTACCTTCTGCGGCAATTTCAGCAAGACAGTTATTTCCGTGGTTGTTACTCTATCATTCAATCACAACATGCAATTACTATAGCAAACCTTCTGTCATATTGCACACGTTTTCACACTTGTCAGAGGAAAAGTCGTAGATTAAACAATATGGTTTAAAGTACTGTTTAGTTATGAATTTCGTAACTGTACTTTAATCCAAGACAGAAGTGTTCTGTTGAAGCAGATCTCAAAGGAACAAGAACCAGGGGAATATGCTCAGGAAGAAAAACAAGTACCGTTGGCCGTACAGATCCCATTAGCACAAATGGAAATTTCTCTGTGTTAATGCCTTTGTATCAGTCTGAAAACACAAGCAATTAGAGCCCCGTTTTGGAGTCGCTGCATGTGCAGAATTCTCGCTGAAATCAATGGGAGCTTGGAGAAAAGACAGACAGAAGAACTGGGGCCTTAATACTGACATTAGCCTTTTTCTTCTATATAGTCCTTGCCATAGCACATGGTACACAACCTTTCAATTATTTCTTGATTTTCTTCAAAGTGTTTGAAAACAAGAAATTGTAAAACTGGTTTCTTAAACCTTTACCGTCCACAGATGCAAGTTCTTCATTTCACTCATTTCCCTGACTGCTTTGGGGTTTTGTGTTTGTGTGGTTTTTTGCTGTTTTTTTTTCCTTTTTCCCTCTGTGTGCTGTATTTGTTCCCCAGAACTGGTATCTATTTGGCATACATAGCAGTTTAGATGTATATATGCTGCCTTTGTCTCTCGCACTAAATGGTTTGCATGAATGATAAAGTATTAGTAATGCATGTGGTTGTGCCTTATAACGTTTGTTGAATAATAATGCGTCTCTGGTTTAGACCTTTTCATGTCTGTCTTCCTTTTAAGAAAAAAAATTCAAAGCCACAGCACAACGATCTCAATATGCTTTTTTTTTAAAAATGAAAAGGGCATCTGGGGGCAACTCAGACAGAAAAGACAGGGAAATCAAAGCAACAGATACATTTTTCTGTTCCATTTTGATTACTCTGTGCAATTTTATTCATTTGGGAAATACGTATTTTAAAAAAGAGAGAAATCTTTACGCCTTTTCTCTAGTTTTGCCACTTCTACTTTTTTAAAAATATAAATACCAGTTACTTCCATACAAGACATTTGAAAATAGGAAGAATTTGACAAGGCATTAAGTGTTACTTGAATCTAGTACAAAAATCTGTCTGGATCACTACAATAAAGAGGAGGACATAGAAAATCAAAGTCACACTTCCATTTAAAATTGTTAACCTTGTATTTTTGCAGCAGTACCTATCAAAAAAAAAGACTAAATGTCTGTAAAAGAATGAAAGCTGGAAGAACTTAGAGAAAATACACATATTTTCTCAGTTGTTTGTTTTTCTTTGGGTTTTTTGTTTGGTGGGGGTTTGGTTTTGTTTTTTTACTTTTCCAATGTGTGTGATGGCCTTTCTTGCACTGACACTGAAGTTTTATTGAGATGTATCCTGACACATTTACTGATGCCAAGCGAAGCATTATGCAGATTCATTCATCTTGGTAGAAACACTGCTGGGGTTACTCAGAATGAGTGTCAGAACCTGCAAACCTGGATTGGCCTTTTTTCAGGACTCCTCATTTCCTGAACGCCCGTTGAACACATTGTCCCTGATTTTTCCAAAACCTCCTTTCAGACAGTGTGGTGTTTTCCATTTTCTGAACCAATGCCACTGTCCCAGAAATGAGGCATCCAGGGTTGTTGACCTGTTTTTGGCAATACTGGTGCAGCTTAACTTGTTTATTTGTGTCATTCAACAACAGTTTGAAAGAGGGAAAATGCTGGAAATAGGATTTGGATTGCAGTTGAAGTTGAGGTTTTCTTGCTGTCTGCGATGGCTCCAAGCCACAGATGGTGATGAGGTTCCGGTAGGAACAGGCGCTCCAGCAATGCTGAGAGCAAGGAAGGGCCTTAGGAAAAATCATGAAGTGGATCTGAAAGCAGATGTGCCACAGCTGTAAGGGAAGCAGTAATGGAAGCAGTGAATTCAGAACGGGGTGGATGGCAGCGATCTGTCATCTGGGGCAGGGTGGAAGACGGAAAGGAAAAAGCTGGAGTGGAGCGATAGCAGAAAATAATAGGGAGGGGAAAAATACTGCATTGAGGGGACTCACGATAGCCATAGAAGCATCTGTAAAGACTGTGCCTGGGAACAGTAGAAAATAAGTTTAAAAAATACAAATAACCTCCTTGGTCTTTAAAAAGAGTCTCAAGTCGTCTTTATCATGATTTATGTTACCAGACCTCCTCAACAGAATTACAGTCGCGTAATCCACAACTACTGTTATTTATTCTGGATAAAGAAGGCAATTTTGACTGTGATCTTCCTTGACATTTCCCAAGGTCTACTCCTGTCTCATACCTTTCATCATCATGTACTACTTCAAGGCAATCAGCCCCTCTCTTACCTCTCTCAAAAAGAAACATGCATTTCAGTCGCTCACCCTGGACCGGAGTGACACAGACGTTACAGGTTAGGGGAGATCAATTGCATAGCCCTGCTCCTCTTCACCTGGGAGGATCTTTGATGTGTTGACAAAGTTGGAATCCAAATAAGACGTTAACCCACTGTATCGCAGTGGCGAAGGTGGCAGGCAGGAAATAAAACAGCGTTTTATTCAACAAGGTATCCTCCCTTTTTCATTTTACAATCTGTGTCAATGGCAGTTGGAACTATTAGACCTGCATTAAAATTACATATTACTTATATAAATGGGAGCTATAAATATCACAAATAGTAAAACTAAAATTGCACTGAGGTTCGGGAGACAGTATGTCTAAAACCTACAAAATTAAGGACATTTAGAGGAAAGCCTCAACCTCCATCTGCCCTTAATTTACCTCATTATTCTTGGTTGTCAGAGAATGATCTCAGTAGTACGTTAATGTCATTTAATGGCTTTTTCTTGCAAGGTTGGCTCGGACCTGAATCAAACCACAGTAAAGGTGCAGCAGTGTTTCCTTGGGTATATGTTGGTTTAGACGAAGCAGTAAGGACAGGCTAACCCAGCTCTAAGAATAAGGCAGTTATTGTCACTGCAGTCAGTAAATAATTTTGTTGCTGAGTATCTCCTTTTGAATGTTTTAATATCGTCTTGTGGGTTCTTACTCCTTTTCCTTTGAAAGTATCATAAATGTAAAGCTGGTATTGATTTGCAGATGTGGCAAAATATTGATTTGGATCAGGGCCCTGCACACCCAATTTGAGCTTTTTCAAAATGTATTAGTAAGTGTAACAGCAGTACCCAGGAAATGCTAATGCTGCATTAGGTATGTCCTCTCCTACCAGCCCACATGGGCTCAGGCCAGGCTTGCAACCTCTGTGTCTTCTGAACACAATGTATGTCTTGGCATTTGTATCCCCTGTGGTGGAAATCACTGTGGACTACCAGGAGCCTGGGCTGTGGCCAGCAGACCTGACTTCCACAGCTGCACTCCTGGAAGTGGGAGCAGTGCACAAGACTGAGGATGCTGTGTAGTTTGTAATTAGCCCTTTTCAGAAACAGAGCGTATTCGCTGGCCTGGAGGTGCCTGCTCAGTGCTGGCCACTGTGTGATTCTGTCTGAGGCAGGATTGTGCCAGACAGACCTTTTCCTGGACTGTTTTAAGGTCTCCTTTGCCACCGCACCCGTGAGGCTGACTACACTACAGGATGATCTCATGAAGCTGGAGGAGTCTGGCCCATCATTTTTCATTAGAAGTAATTTTGTATTGAATCAATGGAAAGAATATGCCTGTGGTTAGGACTCAAGAGAAAGAGAGTTCCTGAATATACTTTCTGGCAAACACGTATGATTTCCTGTGCTCAGGGAGAGATTTGTTTCACCTAAATTTAGCTTAGGTATCTAGCTTCACTCTGTAGTCAGCGGTTCCCCACGAGAGCCATTTGTTTGCCCTGAAACAGCTGAATTACCCTCTTTATTAACTGTAGTTAGAACCTTAGACCAGAAGTCCAGCCTCAAAATGGTTTAACTGAGCTGCAGCTGGATTCTCGCTTTCCCCTTAGCGCGGCGCTCATTAGGGTGAGGTCAGTGGATCCTGCAGGATCTTGTGAGTAGAGATACGCCAGTGGTGGCCAGATGCCCAAACACTGTTATGAAGATGGACTCTGAGGCTAAAGAATTGGAACTCCTTAATACACCAGGGTGGGGTTTTTTTGATGTGAGTTTGATTAAACAGTATTATTAGTCTTCTACAAATAGTCGATACCTTTCATTTTAAAAAGGAATAAGGGCTGTAACGGTGTTGTTCTTGCAGAGGAAGTTGCATATTCAAGCTGCTCTTCACAAAATAATTAGATGCTGACGGTTCAGGGACTCTAGAGGCAAACTTAGCAACCGCTCCATGCTCTGCAGTGCCGAGAGGCTGATACAATATGGGGTGCCTAGGTGAATGTCTTTTCTTCTAGGAAAAGGCAAAGGGATCTTCAATTTCTTGCTCTTTGGCATGAAGGAAACTTATAACTGTTCTCTGCTGGGGCTAAAAGCACATCACAGGTGTGGTTCAAAATCAGTTTGTCATCAACTTCAATCCTATTTTGGCATGGGTTGGGTATAGAAAGGAAAAAAAAACCTGAATCTGTTCTAAGTTCTCATTTGGCGTTCTATTCTTTCCTCCTCCTCATCTGTGCTTTTGCTGCTTTAATTGCTGTTTCACCTGCAGTGGCTTCTGAATGTCTTAGCCAGATGCTGTCTTATAAACCCAATTATTTTGTTTCCTTTTTTTTTTTTTTCTTTTTTCTGCATGAGAGGTAGAGTGGAAACTAGCTGAGCTGCTGGGATTAAAGGTTGTGCTCTGTGGCACAGAGTCCAGCTGGAGGTCAGTCACTAGTAGTGGACCCCAGGGGCCGATAGTGGGGCCAATACTATTAAAGATCTTCATTAGTGACTTAGATGATGGGGCAGAGAGCACCCCAGGGAGTTTTCAGGCAATACAAAGCTGGGAGGAGCGTCTGATACACCAGATGGTCATGCTGCCTGTCAGAGGCACCCTGACAAGTGGGAGAATCGGGCAGAGGGGACCTCATGAAGTTCAGCAGTGGAAAATAAAAAGTCCTGCCCCTGGCAAGAAATAGCCCCATGCACTAGTACATGCTGGGGGGGTGACCAGGTGGAAAAATGTCTCTGCAGAGGTTTTCTTGGGGTTCCCAGTGGGCAACAAGCTGACTATGAGCCAGCAGCACATCCTTGAGGCAAACAAAGCCCCCAGCCTCCTGGGCTGCATTAGGAAGACTGTTGCCAGCAGGTCAAGGGAGATGGTCCTTCCCCTCTACTTGGCTCTGGACTCCCCAGTACAAGAGAGACACAGACACACTAGAGCAACTCCAGTGAAGATCCACAAAGATGATTAAGGGCTTGGACTGTATTTCACAGGAGGAGATGCTGAGAGACTGTTCAGCCTGGAGAAGAAAAGGCTCAGAGGCAAGTTGTTATCGATGTCTATCAGTGCCTGATGGCCAGGAGTAAAGATGAGCACCTCTTCTCAGTGGTGCCCACTGAATGGATAAGAGGCAATGGGTACAAACTGAAATACAGAAATCCCTTATTTACTCTGAGGTTGGTGAAACAGCAGAACGAGTTGCCCGCCAAGGTTGTGCAGTCTCCATCCTTGGAGATACTCCAACCTCCTGGCCATGGTCCTGGGTGCCCAGCTTTATGTGGCCTGTTTTGAGCGGGTGGGTTAGACTAGGCAATCTCTAGAGATACTTTCCAACCTCAGCTATCCTGCAGCTGTTTGAAACAGACACTTTCATTTCTGAGGATTTCTAAATATAAATGGCTTATGATTTTTAAAAATGTGTACCAAACTGTTAGTCTGTAGCTCCCCTTTAAGCTTTTCATTCTAACTACAAATGTCCAAATAGTTCAGAAAACCACAGACAGCTCCCACCCCACAACTGACTTTATACTTGGGGAAATCAAATTATTTGACCAACTTACGCTCCAGGTCTTTATCCAGGCAATTAATTGAGCTATTACTTTAAATTACTGAAAGATAATACATTTGAAAATAAAAAAAATTGTGAGATTCCTCAGGTAGTGAATCTTCTCATATTTAGTATAAATATAAAAAGATATAGTATTCCGTATTACAGCCCTCTACTATCTTGCATAGTTCATTGTAGCAGCTGGTTTCAATGTCTTCAAAAATTTATTTTAAATTCATATAAAGTTAAGATACACAGCTGCTAAAAATAATTTTTAGATCTCAGTAGTGATTCCT
>JAOXJM010000023.1:19518336-19551821 GCA_026413425.1 Tringa solitaria | reverse complement strand
CATATTTTCAATAAATACTTTTTTGACAATTAATGCTGTGATCTTTTGACACACTGAAGAACTTGATGAGATCTGGGATATTTTGTGATCACTTCTATTGTTAGGTTTAAAAGGCAGCTGATGTAGGGGCTGATTGTCAGTCAGGAGAAATGTTGCAGTAAGGGGGTGCTAATGCAGGTATGTATAATTAGCAGGTGAGGGAATGAGTCCTAAAAAAACCAGAAAGAAGGTGGAAGAAGAGTCAGGCTTTTCCAGGAGATCATATTTTTGTATTTTACCTTTTAATCATTTGTTCTACTCTCTTTAGCGTATGAGGACTTGCTAAGAGCATTGGAAGTATGAGATGCACAGTTGTAACCGGTCAGGTTTGCAGAATCAGAGTTTTAAATTCTGAATTTTCCTTTCTCTTGCTTTAAACCAGTTTTTCCATTAATCCAATCCCTAAAACACTTTCTAATTTCATTTCTCCTTTTGTGTATATTCCTGTGACCTCAGGTAACAGAACAAGCAAAAAGTTTTCAGTGCAGCATTGGGAGGAAGGGTAGAATAGCTAGCTGTTGGTGGCTTCTGTATACTTTTTGTTCATAAAGTTGCTGTGATACAGCCTGAAATTAAGCTGTGTATTTAGAGTAGATTGGCTAGTTGATGATACATACAGTAGCATAAAACCAAATAAGGTGCATTGTGATCCTTCCTGGACAAAAAGAAGGATATGTACTTTCGAATGGAGCTCATCGCTTGGCAGGTAAATGGCTTCTACAGAAATGAAGCAGTATCTAGGCAAGAAGGAAAAAAAAATAATGCTTCCTCTTAAAAAATTAATGCATAACACATTGAGATAGTGCAATGATGTGTGAAGTCAAACATCCTGCACAAGCGCTTGTTTTAGTAGCATTCACATAGCGGGTGTTGAAGTAGTATGAAGTGCCCTACTGTACAGTGAAGAATTGATGACATTAAGCATCAAATACAAAGCATACCTCCCTTTCTTTTCCTCCAAAAGGTAGTGGCATTTTTGAATTCCAGATTATCAGGATATAGTTCAGTTTTGAGCTGTTGTGAACTTCCTGAATACAATACCTGCTGGTCTATGTGACACTTTAGTATGGTTTATCACTGCCCAAGGCAAGAAGGGAAAAAAAAAATCCACAGTGTGAATAATACACACAAACCAAGAATCAATAATGTATTTGTTAAAAAGTGTAAACTAAGTAGATTAAATATGCTTCGCACAGTATCTTGCTTTTTCACCCAACCTGCCCTATAACTTTTTTCCATAAATGTCTTTTGGGAAAAAAAGATAAAAGAATGTCTTTCTTTCCTTTTTTTTTCTCTCTTTTTTTTTTTCTCCCCCACAACTAGTGAGTATATGTAGTTTCAGCTGATTTTCTTTATGCGCTTTTAGGAAATCTTTTATTTCCCTTGGAGAGGAGATAAGAACCGAGCTTCAGTAGAAATAATGTCAGATTGTTTTGTTTGTTTCCATACGCGTACGGCCTTCACCAAGTACACTGTTGGGTTTAGATAATCCAGCTAGGTCTTTGGGTTGCATCTGTCAGAGCAATTGAATGTGGTGGAAGTGATTTAAAGGATAGAGCTGGGCTGGCAACGTGGGCTGTTTTCTTTACATGACTTTGTATTTTTGTCCATTGCATGTGAATGTTTATTCCTCTGAAGATTCTCAGGCTTTTTATGCTGTCATCTCCCTTCACTTCGCTGCGGTAGCTTGTCTTCCCTCACATCCCTTATATACATGTGTATCCCCAAGTCCTTGTACTTGTAACTCCTGTCACAATGTGCTGCCTCTTCTAGTCAAAATACTGAGAGCTCCAGCAAAGCCAAGAGCCCTTGTATTGTCTCTGTCAAATTCAGCCTTCCTCCCCAAAACCCTGCTCCTCATCTTGCTGCCTGTTCTCCCTCCCTCTCCTCTTCTTCTTCCACCCCAACCTGTTGCACTTTAGTGGGCTTTCCTATCTCCCACTATCTGTGCGAAGATCCTGTCAGCAAGAAGAGTGAGCCTCTCATAGCAATTTCTCCTCCTCCTTCCCCTGCCCAGCCTGTAACAGCAGATGCATTAGTAGACATCAGGGACTCCAGCAAGGAGAGGCATGTTGACAATATCTCAACTTCAGGTGAGGCTTCAATTAGAGTTTGCAATCAATTGCAAGATGCGTTTCCATAGGGAAATGGGCTTTGCAAGGTCCAGGATCATTACTTTATTCCTATTGCTGAAGAGCAGATCTCTGGATGCTTACGCCTCCCTCAGTGCTTAGAGGCACTGTGTGTCAGGGAGTGCCTGGGATAGTGTCAGTAAAGGTTAAGTGTCACTGCATCGGACCACGTTGGGTTTTTATTCAGAAAAACTACCAATTTCAAGTGGAGTGTGTGGGTATGGCGGGTTTTGTTTGTTTTTATCTCTTGCAGCATTAGCAAGGTGCTTCAGGAAGGTAGGATTGATTCCCTACAGGTAGCTTCAATAGAGAACAAGAAGACATTTTTATTTAAATGCTTAACCTTTTTGGAATTGTAACTACAATGAAGCCAATATGCCATTGCTGTTCAATTCAGTGTATGATGGGAGATTTCACAGTTGACTAGTGCTCTACACTTTGTTTCAAATGACTTTTGCTGTGTTATGTTGCTACCCTAAAAAACCAACTTGCTTACTATATATGGATAGATAGAAGATGAAATACTTTGCATTAAGGAGCTCATGTACACTTTGAAACCTCTTTCAATTAACATTTCTCTGTACAGCACTTGTTTTTTGGAATAGCAATTCTGGATATGGTGTAGAGTGTGTTTAAGAAGAATGATGTACTTGAGCTCAGGAACAGCTGCATACATGTGTCTAAAGGGCTGTGTAATTTACGCAAACATTGCATACACGATCTTATAGGTAGATTTTATAATTGCAAAACTACCCGTGTAAGTATATCTCTCACTTGCATTTGCATTGTATTTAGTTCCTCTTACCATATGAGAATGCTAATTGCCAGAGTAGTGAGATTTCTCCCTTTCAATGTTGTGGTATTTCTCTGCCGTTTCCCCTATTATGCTCTGCTTGAAGCCTTAATGTTCCACATGGGCATTAGCAATACTCCGACAGACAGAAAACCTCCATCACATAGCACAGTAAACAGCACAGTTCTGAAGCACTTTCCTTTCCAGAGAGTCTCTGGGTATTGCTCGCTATATTTTTACAAGACCGTTAGAGAACCTATTTATCCATGATGTGGTCGCCCAGCAATCGACTATAAATGCTGGAAAATGAAAGAAACCAAAATTTTGACTTAAATCTACTGACTGCTGCAGAAAAGTTGAAGTCTTGCAAACATGCAACTGTCCTGCAGAATCCTGGTATAATATGTTCTGCAATAAGGTACTCACAGCAAAGTTCTATTCCTTTTCAGCAGCTCAAGTGTAAATGCATTTTCAGTAAAACTTTTTTTTTTCCTTCTCTCCCAACGCTAACAAATATCTAGCAGCTTGGTAAACTTAAAATCTAGTTTTTCTTTATTGGAATACTAAGTTAGTGGAAGCCTCTCTATCTGTTCACATGGCCTAAATAATTATAGTATACACCTATATTCAGCTGATGGTTTTAAGGCCATGGTGGTTTTGCTGAGGTGCATGAGGTTTATAGTGTGTCCTGGTGCCAGCATTGACGCTGGTTGACTTAGGGATCATGGAGTTACCCAGTGCACTGCTGTGGATGAAGAAGGGCTCTCTGACATTTCAGTGCTCTACCTGCTTTCTGTCACTGCACCACACCAGAGACACTCGGTTTCTTGCATTAGTTGCTAGATGCTTATTTTGGGTTTCTTTATTAACTGTCTTCTGCCAGCTGCCTCTTTATCATGTCAGCGATTGAATGCAATTGGCAATCGTTCTTCAGGAGCTGTATGTATTTTCCTGTTGCTGCTGAATTTTTTCACTCGAGGAAAATGAAAAGGCATGTTCCTTGCTTGAGAGGAATTGAGAGACATATAATGATTTCTTCAGAAGAATGTTTTGTTTATGCATTTTGAAAATTTCTCCTTTTCACTTGACATTTTATATGCATTATAATTAATTCCTCTAGCATAGTCTATAAGGGATACCGTGAATATATGCAGCTTTGTTTCTTGGGGTAACAGAAGGGTTACTGGCTGCTTTTCACAGTACTTAATTTCACTGTCTTTCCGAGAGTTACTTTTTGAGAGGACAGCAAATAAGGTTTTCTCTGACTGAACAAGTTCAGTAAGGCAAGGTAGGTTATTTAGCAGAAGATTCCTAGCTTTTCTGTTTAGTCTTCAATGCAGCTGATCCAAATGATACAACCTTTCCAGGTTGCAAGTGTCCACAAAAACGATCAAGCTAGCATCTTGTCAGTTTGTTTATCATATCCTCATGTGACTTTAGTTATTGGAACAAAGATATAAAGCTCAACACTAGCAACAACCTAAGCATATAGGTAGAATACTACTGTCTCTGCTTCCAAACAGGCCAGATTTAGCATGGTAATGGGAATCAACCTAGTACGAGTGATTTCATTTTGACTACTAAAATATATATTTGACAAGATGATTATATGGGATTGGTTGCAAGATTAAACTGCTAGTTTCACAACTGAAGGACAAGTGAACGTATTGAGTAACCCCATCTCAGGCATGCTGGGCTGTGCATCTCATTTGATTCCTTTTATCGTCATAAGGCGATAAGGATGAAGTGTTTTGATTAGTGTGCTGTCAATAGCTAGCCTTAACCCACATGGCTGTAATGAAGTTCAGTTATTCATGTGTCTGTTGTGATTCAGAAAGCATTTTTAGCCCTGATAATAATATTGGATTTCAGAGTGTATATGGAATAAATGCTTAGTGCTTTTTTCTTTTTTTTTTCTTTTTTAAACAAACCTGGGAAAAGTATTTTCCACACCGTCTGGTGCTGATGATTCCCACTTAGATGGTGGAAATACCCTGTCATACTGACTGCAGAGAAGGCCTTCAGTACACTTGCACAGTGTCAAAATGTGGCTGTTGAGCTACTATTTGAAGAGCTTCCTTTACATACCATTGAATGTCATTGACAAATATCTAAACTAAATAAATGGAAGTTACTACATTTTGACAATCATTTTGATTAAACAATGGGACTCAGATTTGATTTTTAGGACATGAGAACAGTCTGTAAACTGTTGCATCTTGACGTAGGCACAAATGTGCCCATGAAGATATTCCTCTGAGAAAGTAGGAGAAACACATAACGCTTATTTGTGTTAAAGTGCATTTTGGCTCTTTCCATGATTCAAAATTAAACCATTAAAAGTGGCAAATAAGAATTGTGATGAGCCTTTCAGAAACCATAGACAAGGGAGTAGTCTTAAATGAATAAAAACCTGCATAGCATTTAGGCTGTGGTAAAAAAAACAAACCATGCAGACCTTTTTTTCACCAGGAGGAATTGATTTATGGAAAGCATTAGGCATCTCAGTTAAACTGAAAAATTTTAACACTTACCTCTGCAGCTGCTGAACTGATTTTCTGGATTGACATTTGCTCGTTAGTATTATAACCTAACTGATATAATCTGTTATCATCTTCAGCTGCATCATACTAAAGGTTGATTATTTAGTACTTATGTTTTGTTAATGGGCTTTTCGTGGGGAGGTGACATTACCTGATTGTAAGTTGGACATTTTTAATAAGATGTAGCATTGGATGGAGCATATTAAAAGAGACTGATAAAGCTACCAGCATCTCCATACAATTTGGGAGTCCCTTTAATAGGTTTCTATTAATTTTATCTCAGAAAATCCATGTTGCACTGTTACTCATTGAAGAACTTCTAGTATACATTTTTCAGATACTGCACAGACGAATTAGGCATACAGTAACAGACATTCTCAATAGCGTGAATGTTTCTCTGCTAAATCCCTCAAGCATAAAAGCCTGAGCATTTACAGTGGAGTGTCTAACAACAGGGAATTCATCGCATAGTTTCTGTACATTGATGAAACAGGGGGACTTATGTTCTTACTGGTTGCTTTCCAGGGAATAAATACAAAATATAAGGGGAACTTCAACATGTATCTGTACAGTTACTATCTTTCTCAGTTCTCCTCCTCTAAAATGACACATTTATTTAATATCAAATATTTCAAAATTATTCTGCTGGACCTTATCGTGCCTTCTCTGGAAAATAATGGCCATGATGACTGCAAGAAGTCGCACAGTGTACAGCTTGTTTTAGCAGCCATTTCTCAGGGCAGTGTTACAATTTCCAGGAATAAGGTGGTAAAGTCCTGGAAAGAAGTGCAGAAGCTCGTAAGTTTGAAGACCTTTAAAAGCTTTCATAGGCTGTCACCGTGGGTAATATCTTGCAAGGACATACCAAAAGCAGTGGAGTTCGGATGAGGTATATTTTATATGATGGTAGTAGGATGGGGTTTTTGTAGTGGGGAGTATGAAGGCACAGTCATCCATTTTAGGTGTGAATGTAGTGGTATATACGTCTACTAGCAACATGGGAGAGGAGATTTCTGAGTTTGGCTGTAGCCAGAGTGATGCTGGTACCCAAATCAGCGCACAGGACTTCCTTCACCCACCATGCCTTTTGCATCCTGCAGGGCTTTCTGCAGACCCTCATTCCTACTGACTTACTGGGTTTGCACCGACTGGGGCATTGTCTGTAATGAGTAAAGCTGTACTTGAAGGGGTGGGAGTGGACCCTGGTAATAGATGGTGAGATGTGATTTTTGCAGGCGCTGCAAAGTTCCCACTTGCTGAAGCAGCTCTTCAGGAACCACAGGCAGCCTGCACGCATTTTGTTGTTGTAGTGAGATCTGTTGCCAAAATGTCAGCTTTGCCCACAGGATCATGTAGGAAGCCCAGCCCAAGTTAGAGGCATGTGTTGGGGGGTGGGTATATGCTTCACCCCACACGTATCCATGACCTACAACCTGCCAATCCTCTCTTTTTTCTCCAGCTGGATAAACCCAGTGAAGTCCTACGAAGGCACCACTTGCCTGTACCTTATGGCTAATGCTTCTTTGCCGCCTTGTGCCCTTGTCCTTTTCAGTATTCTGGAGGAGCGCTCACTGCAGTAACACGGGCCAGTGTCACTCTTATTACTTTACCTGTTTTATCTTTTGTGAAATTGAGCCTTTAGCCAGAATTGCCTGAGCTGCTGCTCCAGCAGTCAGTTAACTGTGAGGCTCCTTGAGCTCATTTCTCTCAAGTAATTTGATTCCCACGTGCTCACCGAGATTGCTTTTTTTGCTGAAAGGAAAGTGGGGAAGGGGGATGGGTGTGTGTATGAGAGCAGACCAGAAATGTTATGGCAGACAAATGTAGCTTAGAGATAAAAACAACGCAAAAGCATGTTTAAAAAGATCCCATCTCACTTTATCTCCCTGTAACCCAGTCCTATAAAACAAGATGTTTTTCTCTTTGAGAATCAGAGACACAGTCTTTTGTGCTGCTGCAGAGTATGGAACAGGAGGCTAATTCCATCCTGCTTCTGCATAAAGCCAATAAGGTAATCCTTTCATTAAAATTACTAGAAATGTGTGTAAAATACTAATTAGAGATTTTTTTTTTTTTTTTTGGTAACTGGTCATAAAAGGCTTCTATGGATTCCAGGATACTTTCTGAAATCACACACAGAATTCAAGGCTTTTTTTATTTTGGTTGCTGAACTATTTCTTTTACACTGTGGTTACTCAGGAGTAATTGAAGACCAGTTTTCTAGATAAGGTTCTATTTAAGATTGGTTAGTATGGCAGCAGTGTTCTAAATAATGTACAATTTATGGACAGATTTATGATTCTTTAAAATTGCCAGTGCTTTATCACAGTTTTGGGCAAATACCCTGCTGCAAGGGAGTAAAAAACAAGCCTGAAATATGAATCTTGCTGGAGAGAGAATTGTTCTGAAAATAAACCATTCAGTGCATAAACAATGGTATATCAGTCATCCGAAATACACATTTCTCCCTCTGCATGGTGTTCATTGTATTTCCAGGCAGATATACCACATTCAGGGTACATAATTTCTATGTTACAAAGTCCTGGTTTGTTAGAGAGAATATTACTAATTTGAGCAGACGGTCTGCTTAGAGGTCTGTTCTTTTCTGTGATAAAAATGAGCCTGTTGGAAGTCCCTGCTTTGGGTTCTGTTCGTGTTCATTAGTTTGTGTCATAAGACATATGCCTTGATGATATCAGCAGCATTATTAAATGTCATAAGAATATATTTTCCCAGCAGCAGCAGAAGTATCCACAGTAACACTTGTAGAATCTCAGCTAATTTTCAATCTTGGACCTGGAAAGAAAGAATTCAAAAGAATTTTAAAACATGCTTTACTGAGAAACGTGTGCAAAGGAAGCACATGCTAAATGTCAGTATTACCCAAACATTGACTGTTTTACTTGCTACGCTTGCTGGATAGCTGTTATCTATCACTTCGAAACGTCCAGCAGCATGCGTTTTAAAATCCTTGTAGAGTCTAGTTACAGGGAGTAATGTTTTGGGGATGTGACTCAAAGAGGGTAGAGGGATTTTGTTCCCCCTCTCCCCCCCCCCCCTTTTTTTTTTTTTAATCTAGCAGTGCACTAGTTGTGAAAAAGGGTTAAAGAAGATAGGAGTTTGGAGGATAATGTGCAAGGTCAAAAAACTGGACATATCTACTAATTTTTGCAGCGTCTGCATTTCAGTTTATGGTACAAGGGTGATGTATGATATAAAAAAAGCTATATGCACACAGCTGTATGCCAAATTTCATGACTGTTTCTGTCCAGCCCTGTTGCTTGCTTGTACACTGTGCCTGCAGCTCCACCTCTTCAAAGACTTCTATTAATCTAACCTACTGAGAGCTATTCATACAGTTTATGGGGTTTTATTTTTAAATCCTCACAAAAATGATTTGCTGCCCTCAAGTTAGAAATTTAAAGGAAAATTAAATTAAGGCTGCCTAAGTAATGAAAGCATCTTTAGACTTGATAGATAGAGACCATCAAAGCAAAAAGTCTGTATCCCTGGAAAGATTTCTGATATTGTTTAGTGCTGGGGGAGTTACTATCGCTAGTATATCATGCAGCATCAGGCCTTAAATTCATATGCTTATGCTTCATGAATTCTTTAATTTCCAAAGTTGTTCTTTATGTTTTAGGTCATAAATTAAGAGATTTCTAACTCAAAAATTTCTATCCTTATAAGGCCTATGATGTTGGGGTCATAGTGTTGTATAGGTTTGCTGACAGATGGATTGAACAAAGAAAGCCTTAAGAAAGCCCTAATGCCTTAAGAAACATCTGAATTTTTCTTGCATGCCATGAAATGTAAGCCTAGTATTTGTTACTGTGATGTATGTGTTATATTGTTGCCTGCCTAGTATGACGCACGTACATCTCTCTATTGTTTCTACTTCTCTTGAGCTGCGGAATATTCCTAAATAGAGTTTAAAAAAAAATAAAATAAAATCCAATAAAGCATCACTGGTCCTATTTTCAATTTGTTTAGCTGGGAACAAAAGTAATTGATGTTACCTAAAACCTTTATACAAATCTGTGAAGAATGGAGTTTATCAATTGTAATCCCAGAATAGTCCAAAAAACGGAAGGGGTGGAGGTAGGGAAATACACAGACTTTTGTTTTCTTATAAGTGTAGAAAAATATGTGCCTTTTGTTTATCTCATGTTTCTTCTGTTTTTAGGTTTTCCAAATGAGCCTGCTGCTGTCATTGCCCTTAACACTATTAAGGAATGGTTGAGCAAGAATCATAATGAGGTATGGAATAAAACAAAAATTTTCCAAATTTCTCTTCCAGATTATGGTCTTTGAGTCCAAAACTGTGAAAAGAGTAAACATAGACCTGAGCCTTGAAGACTTTTATTATTTAGTCTAAGACCAATGAAATCAGGTCAGGACAATATAGCCGGGGGAAGATTGTTATATTTAAAAGCTACACTGGAGTTGAAGGGAAGTACCTTTGTTTGAAACCATACTGTGCATTTCCTGTGCATTTTAATCTTTCCTGGCAAAGTAAAAGACTATTCTCTTCTTAAGCTGTTTCTGAGCATCAGATTTTTTGTGTAGTAATGAAGAGATTCTTGGAAAGGAAATGTATATAACAGTTGTCAGTGGAAACAGCCACCAAAGGTCAGTGGTGTTCCAGGGATCACTATACAGTAAAGGGCTGTATGACAGGATTTTCTATTTTCATTAATTTTTGGTTTGCTTACAGTTAAGTGTTCATTTTCCATGGAGCACTCACTAGATATGTGATACAACTGTGAATTTTTGACAGGACTGGTCGTCTTCCAGTGGCAACACGATGGTGATTATTTTTACAAGACAAAAAAAAACCGCTTTCATCAGAACTATCTCCGTAACTCCCCTTTCTATTTTTTTTGTCTTTCTCTGGTTTGACTTCTTAGCAGGCTGATAGTTCCTAGTGTTGAATTGGAGAAGTGCAACATAGAAGTGACAGAACAAATAAAATAATCATGATGTCTTAAACTGAAGCTATGCCTGTTTCCTCACAACGACAGCCAGCAGATTTCAGACAGCTAGAGTTGTTCAGTATTTTTCTCTGAAAATATTTAACAAAGCATCCAGTGCAGATGCACTGAATACGGGGACATAATTAGTAGCATTTTTCTTCTAGCAATATATTCAGGGGGCTTTTTGTCAAGAGAACGTATTATGTGAGAGTATGAATTTAGCAGTTTTATGAAGTTTGGTTTTTTACCAGCTTGGAATTAAAAAAAAAAATACTATTTTGAGATTTGAATGGTAAATTGAAGTTTTCAAACCTGATTTCAGAAAGGTACCCTAAGGAGTGCATCTGTGTTTGGACACTAGTTCTTTGTAGCGCTGAGCTCTGTGACTGAAGAGATCTGAGCAGTGGAGCAGGAGTTTTGGATGGTGTGCCTGGGTGTCATCAGCCTAGCTCTGGACTTGTATTTTTGGGAGTCTGGTCTGTTAGTATGTAGTTTTAACCCTTAAGTGTAAGGCTAGACCTTCTATGTTAACACTGCTTTGCCATTTTATAATTTCTCTTAATTATGTTTTTTACCATATAATTAAAAAAAAAAAGGCTAAAAATCTTTTTTGGCTCCAAAAGCAAGCTTTTGTCCCTCAAAAGCTGGGTACGTGCTGTATATACACCCCTTAATTACTTTTAGTGATATTACAAGAAACCTGACTTCATTTGTTAGACTGCCTATCAAAAGGGTAGAAGTTTTCTCAATGAAAACCATTTCCTGAAGTATTTTTCTCTGTGGTTCAGCCATTGCTTCTCAGCTATGAGACAGCTTTCACTTCCAATACACTTTGAGTCTTCTCTTTTTTTTCCTTTTTCTGCTTCTGGCCTGGAAACTCCCACATGCCCTGCGTGTCACCTTTCCATCTTTCTTTTAGTTAGGGTGTTGCTTCTACATTTTTCTGGTTCCTTCCATAGACTTCAAGTGAGTTCCTCCCCATGTCATTGGAAAGCCCCAGGTCTGTTTTGGAAGAGGACTTGAGATTCCTAGCAGATAGTGATTGAAGTGACAGTGTTTGTCATATATGTTCATGACTCTTATCTGGGTTACAATTTTTCGTGTTTTTTGACCTGCATTTGCAAAATGCCATTGTATTTATAGTCCAAACAGATTAGTGTAAACTATGAACACCGAATATGCATGATTGGTCCTTTCTCACTCTCTGCAACATACTCCCTTCTAATTCTTGGCCTTCTTGGCTGCCTAGCTCTAAACATCCTATCTCACAAACTCCAATTTAATCTGAATTCTTATAAGTAGCTATAGTTTAGAATGTTTGGACAGTGAAAGGAGCTCAGGCTGTCCTGATTACAAAATGATTTTTAAAAATTATCTTACTGAGCTTACATCACAGCTATTTTCTGAATTTAGATGAGTATCGCTATTAGTTTTTATACTAAATGTTTCCTGACACCCCGAATCCCAAACTCACCAAGTTGAGATCGCATGCTGTTTGATGCCCTTGAAGACATGCATGGGTTGTGTTTGATGCAATTATTACATATCCAGGAATATAACAATTCAGAGCTAATCCTCAAGAGCTTTTGTTAATTTTTGAAGGTAGATTTTTGACAGTAGATTTCACTCAAGATATGTTTTCAGGATCCAGCTATCCGTAGCATTGTACTTTCTTGTACAAAGCTTTCCCTCTTTGTAAGGTTTTTCTGCAATCTACTGACTTGGATTTTAGCCTATGGCATACTAGCATGCTTAACCTGTCATAAATATGTCAGCAGCAAAATAAAAATGCTTTTCAATTCTATTGGAGGTAGCAGTAAATTACCCTGTGAGAGGGGTCTTTGAGAAGCATACAGTTTTTGGGTTGCTGTTGTTTAATGTCTATAGCAAGGTGAGTGTAGTTCATCTGGTTCAAATGAACTGATGTAGCTCTGTGCTAGATGACAGTCTGATCCATTTTATTTTGTGTACACTTACTCCTTTGGATTGGATTTTGGGCTTTGAGTAGTAATATTATACATCACCCAACCTTTTCCTAAAAGTGGCTCATTGTAGAGCAGTGGAAATGAAAGGGACTTTCTGTATCTTCACAGTATAGTCTCCTCTTACTGCAGACAACCATGTGATATGGTGCTTCCTATAAACTTCTGTCATAAAGGTAGAGCGACTCCCGCTATACCCACTGGATATTTAAATTCACATGTTCTAGTTCAGGAGCAAAACCTCTAAGGATTTGCCACAAGACCAGCTTTTCAGAGGGCTGCCCGTGTTTCACTCCTGTTAGGGCTGACCAGAACCACTGCCCTGACACTGGCTGTGCTGTCAGAATGTGTCAGTGTGTCCTGCTAACAGCCCTCCTGAGCGAGAGGCTTCCCACACTTGGCTCCCCCAGAGTTAAATGAACCAAAGGCAGCTTCTTCCCTTCCTTTCCTCTTGTGCAATCTGCCTTGCCTTGGAAAAGGTTCTGCTCCTTCAGTCCCAAAGATGTTTGGCAGCTGGGTATGCCCTTGGTAGTGTTTGGTGCTGGTTGTCCTTAAGATCTCAAACTCTTTGAGTGTAGAATGTGAATTGATTAAATTCAAGAAGCTTTAGTGCAAGATAGAGACCAAAATGATAGCCTGCTCACTAGGAAATTTGCCTTTGTAACAATAAACCTGGCAAAACCAGAGAAGTGAATAAGATGGAAACTTAACAAGTTTGTAAGTCTTTTCTTGTGCACTACAGCAGCAGTGTCTTATCTGCCTTCCTGCATCCCAGGAAACTGTGACAAATTTGTGAAAGATAAGGCAATATTGTTGTTTTCTCCTCTCTACCTTCCTGTAGTACTCCTCTCCTTTGATTCTATAATGAAGATTTTATCCGCACTGATATTAATTCAAAATATAAATAAATCAGTGGCTACGTTCCTTAGTCAGCCTTGGGGGCCTGAAAATAGAACCTAAATGACTCCATTCTTGCAAACTGTTAGAGTCCTACAAGTCTTCTGTCATAGTGTTTACAAGAAAAGTGATTTGCATTTAATAAAAGGTTTTCCTATCCAAGTCCATTGTTGTGCTTGACCCCTCAGGTGTTTGCATAAAAACTTATTAGCATGCTTAACTCTGATGGCGCTCAGATGAATGTCTCATTACCATGCAAATGGAGTTAGCTCCTTTCTGAGGTTAATTGTTACAAAGCAACACAGAGAGAGATCTATTGTAATTTTCTAACAGGGAACACCAGCTAGGCAGGGCAGCAGCCATCATTGTCTAGCAGCTGAAAACTTAACTACATAAAGTCCACTAGGGAAAAACAGCAGTATTGTAATGGTATGGACTTAGTTGTATGTAACACACAGCACTGTTCTGGTCTTGAAATGCAACTCTTGGTCAAACTAATTTTGGGCCATGTTTTACACCAAGGTCTGCTGACTGGCGGCCAGAGGGCATATCTAGTTTAGAAGCTGGTAAATGGTGTTATACTGTAAGCGCAGAAATCCCTTGGAGCAAACTCACAAGAATGGCCAGAGTCAGCAGTACTGGGTTAATTTACTGCAGACCACCTAAGCTATCTCTTTAGCAAACTGCATTTTCACATTTCAAAGTGCACTAAAGGTCTAATAGAATTCTTCAGAGCACAAAATAGAATTGGTTCCCATCCTTTAGGAAATTATATACTGGGATTCATTTAAAAATGCACATTAAGCTCTTTGAACAGTTCAGAATGTTTCTTTCTGGGATAATTTGGCAAGGTTTGAGAGATTGCCACCTGATTTCCCATAATGGTATCACAAAAGAATTGTGACGCCTTTAAATGCTGGACCCCCTACATTTTGGGGGGCAGTGGGGAGAGGGTTATGTTTGGTTTTTTATGGCTGGGTGTCTTTGAACGTTTGCAATGTTAGAAATTGTTATTTGCTTTTACTTCAGTACCATGCTTATTTCTCACAAGGGTGAAAAATAAAAAATGCTCAGTGTTTGCCTTACCTTATGTCACTGACATGAAAAGCCTCAGGACTTTTTCACTGCTCAAGAAAAGACTTTAATTTAACAGCACATTTAGTTCAAAGTATTGTTCTTTCTCTTGCACAATATCTCACAACATTTATTACGCACCCCAGTAGAACAACAAGCAGGAAAGTGCGTTTGCAATATATGTTCCATTGAAATAACTGATGCAGATTAAAAGCACATAGATGGAAAATAAATCAACACATTCCTGATTTCTTTTCATTAGAATCACTACTGAAGAGATATTTTTTTCTTACTTTGCTTGAAGTATGTGATATTTAGGTCCCCATATTTTAGAAGTAGTTATGCATCTTCCCACTGCTAAAATAAAAAATGAATTAAATTGTACGTTTCCAACAAAACAGGATGAGCAAAATCCTGGTACAGCTGAAACGAGTGTTTTCGGTGGGGGGGGCGGGATCACAATTGCTATACTTCTCATGACAAAAAATTTCAGGAGGAAACACCTGGTTTGTCAAGTCAGGCACACCACAACACGGATGCCCTGCACCTGTGCTTTGTTTTTTGTACTGTGCTTTGTCTAAATCTCATTGACATTTTCCACTACTGAGATAGTTTAAGTGGAATTAGCTTTCCTGTGCACTGATTCCCGTATGCCCATGTGCCTTGGTGGCACGCAGGGGTTGGACTGGCCTGGCCTTGCCTTACCAGCGGGAGCTGTGGGTCTGTGAGAGCAGAGGAAAGGCTCCCTGCAGTGAGAACCACGGATGTAACTTGGAGAGGCTTTTATCCAGCTGATAAAAGCTGCATGAGCAACTGAATTTCTAAGGGTGGGGAGGGTGTGTAGGGATTCGAGGAAGGGAAAGGCTGTGACGAGAAAGCAGAGCTTCAGGGATTATGCTGTTTTCCTTGTCCTTGCAGAGTTTGTCACACTGTTACAGCAGGTGTCTCCTGGTCAAGAAGGGTCGGAGGGAGGCAGTGAGGGAGCAGCTTCCCCAAGAGTGAGATGCAGCTGAGAGGTCCAGCAGGACTTAAACAACCTGCACTGTGTGTTGGCCACCCAGGCCTAAACCTGCTTGAGACATCTTGGCTCAAGAGACTTATTGTTGCTATGATAAAAAGAGCACTAGTCTTAGGTGCCTGAAGGAGGACATGACTGCTGCATGGGCTGGCAGATATGGCACAGCACCCACAGGAGAGCCATTGGCCTCCAGAAGGGACACCTGTGTGCCAGGCTGGACATTCCAAGTACCTAAAACGATGCTAGGTACCAGTGCCTAGTTTGGAGAGTGGTAGCTGTCCTCCTGGACAGCCACTGCCTGGGGGGACAGAGCAAAGGGTGTTGCCACTGTTCTCTGTTGCCCAAGGCAGGGTAGTGCAGGTGTGCTTCAGTGAGCTTTTATTTTGGGGTAAACTAACATGGTCACAACTTTGTGCCATGTGCAGCTCTCTGCAGGTAAGCCCAGCACCCCATGGTATCCATGTGGGTACCACATTAGTCTGGGAGTATCTATGCTATGCAGTGTTATGTTACACAGCCATATATGAGGAGGAAAAAGACAGTAGGGTAGGAACATTTCTCTTGTCTCTCCTTTCAAAATCAGGTCAGGTAGCTGACAAAAAGTTGTTTTTACCTCTGAGCCCATGAAGACATCAGGGCAATCCAATTTCAGTATTTCTACAGATTGCTTGCCTGAAAGATCATTTTATTGTTGGTGGTTTTGGTTGTTGTTTTGTTGGGGTTTTTTAAGAACTTTTTCTTTTCCCCTCCCTTTGGTGGTCTCAGCAATCTAATTTTGGTTCTTTACATTCTATAGAGACAATTAAACAAAGTGGCATCTTGAGATGAGGTCTTGTCTTTATCTCTGCAGAAGGATGGAGATGGAGACAGTGTGTCTTGGAAAATGTTGTCTGATGCAGTTTCCTTTAATGTAACCTCAGTTACATTCCCCTCGGCAGAGCAATTAAGTTTCAGTGTTCCAAAAAAGGAGTGGAGTAGCTAGCTGACAACATTTAATGAAAGCAAACGTGTTTTTTTTTAAAATAACTAATGCAAACAACTCCCCCTCAGATAGTATTACTTTTGGTTTTGCTTGAGTAGTTTTCATTCTTATAGTTTTACAGTTGTCAACAAAACTATATGTAATTTTGAAAAAAATATATGTATTTATGCCGAAGGTGATATCTTCTACAACAAGTTTGGGCCTGCAGTGACATGTATTTGTTTTAAAGTATGTTTATTACTCAGAAATAAAGCTCTGAAAACACAGGTTTCGATTGAGGCCACTGACAGATCCTCAAGGACGGTATGGGTGCCAATAAAAATTCAGGCGGCTATTTTGGTAGCTCTTATATGCCAGTATCATTTGATTACCATAATCTCTTCCCCTCCCCCAGCACCGTTCTCTTGGGTAGGTTAAAAAATGATCTCCTTTCTATTTCTACATTCTAATTAGGTGGTAATCATATGCTGCTCTGATTGAAATGAAAATCAGCCATCATGCCACTGTCATCTAGCTGAAGTCGAGGAAAAAAATGCTTTTCAACTTGTACAAAATTAAAATGATTTACTTGCTCTGTGCAGCTGCTCCCTCGCTGGTCTCAAAGAGATTCAGTGCTGTCCCCAAAGCCCAAACCTAACTACCATCCCAACAGACAAGCCATTTTCTGAAATTATAAGTAAGCTGCCAAGGCGGCGATGCTTCCTTATATGTTCTTCAGACTGCCATTCGGGTAGAAGGGTGATAAAACAAAACAGACAAAGCCCATATTCATTACACATGATACTTTATTTATTAAAATTTAGAAGCTTTTGTTATTTTTGATACAACTATTGAGAGATCAAGGCAGAAAGGCATTTCTCTTGGGAAGAAATGTTAGAGCTGGTGATTGCTGTGAATGTCCCATGTGACTGATGTCCCATGTGACCAGTTTCTATGATACTTGTGACCTAAATAAAAAATAGGGAGGGAATAAGTTGGAAACATGGCTTCCTGTCGCCCTTTTCCCCTAAAGTTTGTTGAGGATGAAGGAAATCCATTCCTATGCATAGTGTAGAGGTTTTCAATGAATACACCTTTGTAAAGATTTATATACACTTAGTGTACTGCATAAATAATGACTCCTGTAATTCTATTACAGCTAATGAGTGTCACTAATACAAGACAGGTCTCTGCATGGGTTCTTTTGTGTTTACAGTAGTTAACAATCTAATAATTGAAATTTGTCAAAGCATTTATTCTTTTTATCCTTACAATTTGATAGCAGTTATGATAACAGGAACCTGAATAGCTCAAAAATTCTACAGGTATGTAGCTGTATTAATAAAATGATCAATAGTTCAGGGTTAAGATTTTTTTCTTGTTTCTTTAATACTTTTTTTTCCTCCTGATTTCTGTACCTTTGGAGGGGCCTGGGTAATGCAGTAAGCTATGTGAAAAGATCTTAAATAGAAATAATGTTACATTTTTTTTTCTTTCCTGTTACTTCTTGCATGACAAAAAAGATCATGATAAATCCCTGTATTTCAGTACTGGCTTTCAGTCAGAAATCCCAATAATTTCAACTGGTTTGTTTCAATCAACCCAAGGCAGAAGAGGTCTAGCCTTCATTTTGGGAAGATTCAGTTATTGTTGTTACCTTTCTGGATACACTTTTCTTTAAACTGGCTTGTGCTCCTCACCCCGTGGGTACATAGGAATAAATAGACAAATAAATGAGGAATAGCAATTTATGTAGCTCTGGTGAGATACATGGATAAAATATGAGTAAAAGAGAAATAGCTGTTCTAGTCTCTGGCTTCTGAGCTCTTCGTATTAATAAATCTGTTGTGATTTTTGTTTTGCTATACTTTCATGTCCAACTGAACTGTATCTGTGGGTTACAGCTGGATCTTAGTAGGAATTGAGCTGAGGTGGGCTAAGAGGCAGGAGAAGGTTTGTCTTTGGATCTGTGGAGGTTTGCAAGGAGGCTCTCATCATGAGGGCAGAGCTTTGAGACTGACAGTGGAAGCTGTCTGCCAAGGATGGATATGGACAGGCGGTTGCCAGCAGCACGTAAACCAGGTGGCCAGCTGAAGTCTGTCCCTGATGCCAGTCAGGCACCCAGACCTCATGAGGGTGCTGGCAGAAACCAGAGGAGCGTCCCTTTGACTTGGCCTCTGGACAGGAAGCCCGATGCCACAGCGTGCAGAGGATGTTTTTGATTTGGGGGTTTCCTTTGGCCACCTTTCCTTTTCAGTCTTCGGAATTGACTCTCAGGTGACGTGTTCCTCAGTCTCTGCAGACAAGGAGCATCTGTCCGTGTGACCTGGGCCTCTGTGAGTGCCCTGGAGGAGCTTTAGCTGTGCAGCCCAGCATGTGCTGGAGGCACGCGCGGTCAGGGTGGCCGGCTACCAGCTGACGGCTGCACTGCGTGCCCAGCCGCAGCACACAATGCGGTGCTCGGTGAAGCCGCTCTGCTGGCATGGGCAGCAGCCCTTCCACATGAGCCAAGAGCACATGCTTTGTTTCTCTGGCACTTTCCTGGCATCCCGCAGGGCGTGCGATGTCTGCTTTTTGGTGTTCTGTTTCCAATAAACTCACGTAGCTGCTTTGCTTCTGGAAAGCTGCCGCTTCTGTTCGATTTAAATTCAGGTCTGTTGCCTACAATTCTTCCCCAAAGCAGAATGTCCACTATGGCATGTGAGGGTGAAATAATAAATATAAAAAATACACTTAGGCAAGTCTCATACTGGAACAAGCCATGGGATCACCCTACAAGGGACCAAACTGGTACAAGGTAGCTAACAAAAGAGGAAATAGTTTCTAAGTTTTATTCTGTCTTCCCGTCTGAGATTTTATCTGGCCAAGTCCTACCATCACCTCCAAGCATGTTAGCCATCAACAATAGGTCACAATCAAATCTATACAGAATGAAACCCGCGTGGATTCTTATAGCCGGAGCGCATTCCCTATGAGGAACAAAATGAGTTTATTGCTGCTAGACTACAGCATCTTGACATATAGTGTGAGATATACGATTCTGACATTTAATAGGTTAGATTATATTGGCCACATAGTTCATAGGTTCTGTATCATACTGTATTCCTGCAAAGGTGAAAAATGGGTCTCTCTATTATGTATGAAATGACAGAGCAGATGAGAAGAGCACTGTGGGTGTGGGGGAGCATTGACAATAGGGACCTGTGGAAACACGGAAATGACTGACGAGCTTCCAAGATAAAAAAAAAACCTGATAATTAGTGCAGAACAACTTGCTTAAATTCAGGTGTGAGCACAGTTTAAGAGTGTGTATTTCCTCCTTACTTAGACTTCAGGACAGATTATGTGATTTTTCCATTTACTTGGGATTAATGAAAAAACGGAGAATAAATTAGATGAGCTATGAAAGTCTTTACTTCAGTAGGAATAAACCGTGCTTCCTGAGAAGAGTTCTTGAGTAAAGGCTACAAAAAGACTTGTTCATATTCTCACCTTGTGCCTAATGTGATCTCTTATGAGATAAGACCGGAGGTTAATTTTTACTAGCACAAGCTGTTTACAACTAAAAACCTGAATTGGATTAATTTATTACAGTCTTATTTTCTTTTTCTACATTTAAAAACAAGATCAGTGTACTTTGGGACTAGTAACATAACTGGAAAATGATCAGTGGTTAAGATGACAAATACTGACTGAGGGTTGAAGCAGAATTAAATAGGTTTAAAAGCAGTATCATTTTACAGTTGAAATGAAAGTCACCATGGCACAGAGCATAGCTTTGACTTGCAATTATGTCTTATAAATAACCAGATTGCTGTTGCCCATGTCTCTCTGCTTTTGTGTCTGTCTTCATCCTGATTCAGCTGTGCATTTTAATATTACCAGAACTGAATTTGGGATAGATTTTTGAACCAGAAGTATTGAACTTTTCTGAGCCAGTGTATTTGTCTTCTCTTTGCTATTAGACTAAAAATACCACATGCTAATACATTACTGTACTCTTTAGTACTGCAGGCTGAAATAAAATCCTGAGAACCAGCTGCTGCATGTTCACCCACATGTTCAATGCACAATAAACCCAGGGGATAGGTGTCTTTCCGATTTCTCCCCTTTGCAAGAAACTAGGGTCTTTCATGAGCCTGTCTCCAAATGTCCTGGATTTGATGAGGTACAGGGAAGGGATTTTCAGGTTCTGTATCCTTTTCTGGACTCTTCGATCCAGCTTTTCTGCACACTTGCCAGGGACTGTGTTTTGAAGCCTCTATCCAGCTACATGTTCTCAGCTTGGGGCAAAGGGTTTTATATGCGACTTTCAGCCTCTTCTGCTGGAAATGTCACCTTTCATTTAAAGTCCCTTCGGGTTTTGTAAGTCAAAAGGTTAAAAAGCCTTAGTCTTCTATTTGCATATTCATAGCCTTATCCTTTAGTTGAGATGTTAATGTATAACTGTTGTTTTATTGCTAAAATACAGCATATTTGATTAATTTCATTAATTCTTTTTACTTTAACTTTGTTTTGCAAGAGTATGTGTCAAACGTCTTTTCCATGTGTAGAAAAAGTCTTTGAACTTGCACTACTGCTTACTGTTTTGAAGTGAATGCACAAACCTTGCCCTAATATGAAAGAAACTTATCACATAGCACTTTGAATCCCCTGAATTTAATCTTGATATACCCATCAGATGATAACCTCTTCCCTGTAGACATTTAAACAAATATCTCCCTTTGGGACTGTATACTCATAATGTATGATCTGTATGATGATAACCTCATGAAGGGGAAATTTTTCAGAAGGCACAATAGAAATTAGATGCTTAAGTCCTACTGGCTTTCACTGTGACTCTGTTGTCTCACTGCTCTGTGTTCCCTTTTAAAATCTCTCCCTGCAGACACCATATTAAGTTCATTAATATTTACGGAGCAAATATATTTCCCTTCAGACAGTTGAGGCACAACTGCCCTTGATTTTTTGGTTGGATTATATGAACATTGACACAGCTTTATATAGCATAAGTGCAATATCTAATTAATATGCCTGCTTACATTTGTAGAATAACCGAGGCATTTTTTTTTCAGTGTGATTTTTATGAGGCATATAATATGAGAATAAGATTTCATTGTAACTAAAGGTGGCCTATGCGCGTATGCTCCTCAGATGGGGTCCAAGTCTTCACAGGAATTTGGAAAGTGCCTGGCATGCTGTTGGTACTGAAGCTCCTATTGGCAAGGTGGACTTGAGTATATAAGAAACTGCAATATCACAGATGATCAGACACTTGTAATTCAGAACTCTGAGTGTAAATCTAGAGGGTAAATTTCTATAGATTAACGCTAGTCCTCGAAGCTCTCCTAAATTTTAGCAGAGTGAGCATTTCTGCAGTGAAAGAATTTTTGCATCACAGTTTCTAACGAGGAAGGGCAGTCATTTAGTATCTTTAATGATGGCGGTGTTAGTGTTTGTTCCAGGGAGTACATAAAAAGGGTGAATTTGCTCTCATGTTGAAAATACAAGTATTTATAGAAAATATAGTTGTATATTTACTAGCGCTTGTGTTGTGAGCATGGTGCTTCAAATTCTGCAAGCTCACTTTGAGACAGAGATGTATTTGAGGGCCAATCCCATCACATGCAATTTATAGCCATGGTATTACAAAAATAAATCTAGCTTGTATGATGCCTCCAAATAGCAGAAGCTGAGAGGGGAAATAAGTAACTGCAAGATTTTCAGAGACTATTAAGAGAATAAAAAATTCTTTACAGGCAGATAATAACAAGTATAAATATTGCTTCAATGTCAGATTGCTCAGTGCACTGGGATTTCCACATAAATGGTCAGTAACCTGTCTTTATTGGCAATTTATGATTATGTTCTATGTTTTGTGCGTGAGGAAAAAGGCATCCTGCTGTGGACTGATAAGCAAATCAGATGATGATGTGGTCTGGCAAAAGAGGGCAGGTGTCGAGCCATGGATAGCCATGAAGAGCATGTATGTTTTTTCCCTTTGGTCAGGACTGGGAGTAGAGAGGAGCAAGGTAGGCTGTGGTGCTGTCTTTTACCTAGAGTATTGCAGGAACTTTAGGAGTGAAGTGCTGAGAAGCTATTTGATCCGGTTTCTTAGTTCCCAGATAACCTAGTTGAAAGGCAAAGCTGCAATAGACCTTGAAAGTGCAGCGTTAGCTACTGGGTTTTCTGAAGCTTGCTGGTGGAAAAAGTTGATTTTGGATGTCCTATGTATCCAGAGCAGTTGCATAGAGTAAAAATGAACTCCTGATACGGGGATCTGGCAGGTTCAGTACGTCTTGCTCTCCCCTCATTTTTACCTTCTTTCCCTTTGCAATTTTTCCCTTTTTTCATCCCTGTTCTACCCCCTACATGAGTGGTGAACTTGTCTCTTTATATTCTGCTCGATTGCCTGGGCACTCAACTCAGCGCTTCAGATCAGGAGAGAGGAAACAAAGCCTGTACCTCTGCTCTGGGTCTATCTTGTGTGTGGCAGCTGTTGTTTTTAGGTAGGGATTTCAAGTCCAGCTGCTCCTTATTGACCCTGTGGGAAGTGGCAGGTTGAATCAATTATTTGACATGCACATTCTCTGTTGGCAGGATTCTCGAGAGCCTTATAATGGCACAAATGATGTTACTTGCTAGTGCAAAAGAAAGTTACAATTGGGTATAGCAATTAATATGCAATTAGGAAGGCATTCTTTTTTCTTTCCAAGTATTTTTTTTCCATTTATTTTTAGATTTGAAATGACTGAATAGTTGAAGAATTCCTTTTGGAAAGGAGTAGAGGGGTAGTATTTTTTCTGCATTGCCTTTGATTTTTTTCCTCCTGGAGGGACACAGAGAGGCACAGACAGCTGTTATTTAAAACAAAATAGGACCTGAAATGCTATGAAACCACTTACTATCTCTGAACTATAATGCAGCAGTCCTATGTTTTAATGATGTATTGTTGTCCATTATGCACTGCATTACTGCTCAAACTTACATTTGTTTAGAAGAGTAATGAAATTTAAATGTAATTAGAGTGTATCTCTAGAAATAGTCTGTATGTGCCAGCTAAGGTATTTTGGTAATTTACTGATTTTGCCACCCAAGGCAGTGAGACTGCCCGGCGGGATGTGGGGAGGAAAGGTTTGAAGGGTGTTGGGCTGTGGATGTGTTGAGATGTCAGCATTATCAGAAATGACAACGTCTGTGAGCAAAAGAACAGAGCAATCACAAATCCTCTTCAGCCTTTGGCACCGTCGCTGAGGCTGCCAACGAGGGTGTCAATTTGTGCCAGCTCCTGGAGCGTTTTTTTGTGTTGATGACGCGTGTTGCTTTGGAACTGGATTGAGACAATCGGTGCCTTTCATACAAGCCACCAAGCAGCCCCAGCTGCTGTCCGCTTTCAGACACACATCACCTGGGCTGGTTTGACCCAGTGATGTACAAGCAATAAAGGCTCTAGCTTTTATAAGTCTCCAGAGCCATCACATCACAGTTTTCAGCTAGATTAATTATCACTCGTATGAGTAATTCCATACACAGTCATTTAAAGCTGTTACCTTTTTTTTCCCCGTATTATTTTCTTCTCAATGCTCTAGAAAGTGGTTTTGAAGAAATGTTCAATGGTTAGTGAAAACATCTATGAATGTAAAGACATAGATGGTGTATAATTTATAAAGCTTCATAAAATGAAAATATATGACAAGTATAGGGTTATGCTGGCTGGGTGGCCTCTGTGGGCTGTTGCTAAAAGAGGTCAAATTGGATCTGTGAACTTAAAACCACAAACTGTACTAATTAACATTATAGGGAAAAATGTTATGAAATGCAGTACAATTATTCACAGAACTAGGTCATAATTTCTTTTTCAGTTATTCTTCTAGCATGTTGCAACACCACAGTGCTTTCCATTAATAATGAAGACATTTTGGAGAAATAGTATTAGCAGCTGGTTGACTGTAGTTAATTGACATATTATTGTATTCCAGCACAATCTGTCAGGGACTGCTGTGAATGGCTTAAAGGCTTCTAGGGAGAAATAAAGTGGAGATAACCAAAGAGAAGTTATTTTAACTTAACAGTTTTCAGACTCTGTATACTGTAATTCTAGGAGGCAATTTACTAAAATATGTAGATAATTTTGATTTAGAAAATAATGACTTAATAAATTTTGTCTGTGGGAATAGCACATAAGCTCCTGTAGGAGTAGGGCAAAGCACTGAGCCTTCAGAGTGTTTTAAAATCTGAGTGACTAAATGACATAAATCCATTTACTTATGGATTTAATCCAGGCTGCTTTGTCAAAAATTGGAGTAATGAATTGACAAGGAGTTTAAGAAATGAACCATATATGTAACTGAGGCATGCTAATTACAGTCTTCTTCCCCCTCCCAAAGTTAACAGAGCTTAAAATGAATGCACCTTTGTTTTTAGAATGAGGACTAAAGAAGCGAGCCAGAGGGAAGCTGGGGTGGTTACTTAGCCAGCCTTTCACCTCCAGGTCACCAATTCAAATCCAGACCATTTTGTTCATGTCTGAGAGCTTTTCAGCCTTTGCACTAGTCTGGCCTGCGTAGAATAAAATGGAGAATGTGGCTTTAGTCCCTATCACAGCTGATGTGACTCTAGTTGTACTTAACGAACATTATATATTTAAAGAGTCTGCTTCTGCAGTCGCAGCACCCAGCTGGAGATGTTGCTTTTCTCTCCAGAGTAGCTGGGATTAGGCACAAAATAGAAAACGGCAGCCTCTAGTGCTGATAGTTTCAAATGTTCATGGACATATATATTCTTAGATGTGTGTATTGAAGGTAACGGAAAGTGAGCACTTCAAAGGAACGGAGCTATTTGATCATGGAACATTTTATTGTACAGTTAATTACGTAAAATAGGCTGAACTGAGATAGAGCTCTTAGTGACTTTTTTGCTGTGTGTATAATTAGATATACAGAGCTGTTTCCTCAGCTAGTGTCAGTCTGCTTAGCTCTATTTAAGTCAATTTGCTTCAGCTGAGAAGCTGGGCCCTGCAACTTATGGAGCCATTGCCTGTTTATTATACCAGAGTAACACACAGCCAAGTTCTGTACCCTAAGGAAATTTAGGCCAAGATGTATAAAGTAAGAGGAATGATACTGTGTTCATTTTTAAAGTAATGATGGGCTAATCTCAACCTTCAGAACTTTTATTTGAAGCTTATTAGAATTTGTAGCAATTGGATATAGAACTAAAGAACTATCATGATGTTTTGGGGATGTACTTGCAATTTGAAAGGAGACTTGTGATGAGGGATTTTGGTCTTTGTAGGCTGTGATCAGAAGGCAAAAAATAGCAGGCATAGAAAAGTTTGTCAGGGGGCGTGGGGGCAAAAAAAAATTGACTGGAAAAGCCTTCATCACTGAGTAACAGGGAACCAAATAGTAAATAATAATGAAGATAATGAAGAACCAGGGTACAGTAACAGCATTCCGAATGCTCATGTTGTCTCTTCTTTCAGAGTGTTTTACATTTGAAAAATACAGAAACTCTCCATATGCAAGCTTCCAGGTTCTGGTTTTAATAGATGACACTAAAAATAACAACTTTCCCATATTATCAGAATGTAAATTTGAGGCTAGTCATAATCTGGTGCTTCCTAGAGCTGAAAACACACAAATCCCAAAAAAAGGAGCCATTTTCTGTATTAAATGATTTTTAAACAATTAATCCTTCAAATTCTGCTTAGGCTGTTCAGGGATATTTTCAGCACTGTAGGCCTTGGAATGCCCAGTTTCTAGTGTTCTGCTTGTATGTTCATCATTGCCAGAAACAGGGTTAAGAGAAGCATTGAAAATATTTTGGAAAATACCAATGTCTAAGTCATCGGGAGTAAAAGTCCCGCTTTGTTGAAGTGAAACAAACATGGCTGTCCTGTCTTGGAGAGACCTTAATTCAAGAACTACAGATTCGCTTCAGCTGAGATGCTTGACTTTGTCATCAATATAGACGCGGTAGTTTTTCCGTGGAGAATGTGTGTGACTGTTTTCTCAGCACTCTGCACCCGCTGAGTCGGTGCTTTTCTGAGCAGGAGAAGAACTGCAGACTGTGGTCAGTGCTTGGGTCTGGCACTGTGTGGGGAGGATAATGCATCCACAAATAATGGCTGTGCTCGTTTCATTCCATTCAGAATTTGATAATTTCAGAAGAAATATCGTTCCTTATGGCATAAACAGTCAATTCTTCTGTTAGTTCTTAAATGCTGATGTTTTTTAATAATCTCAGAATAGTCACGCGATTGTCAGAATTGTATCCTCATGCACTGGGTATGAATGCTTCCTAACTTTTGAAATAATTTAATTTCACTACCATAATTCTGCAATATTCTAGGTTCCTCTGTGGTGTCAAAGCAGCTTAGTTTAAAAGTTTACAATACACTTAGTGATTAATGAAGTTACAGTCATTTACCTGAGAACTAATTCTGTTTTGAAAAGATGGTTCGCCTTACACTAATTATTTCTGTATTGTCCTTATTTGCATCACAGGCATTTCGCTCCTCTTTGTCTTAACTTATTAAATCCTTCTTGCTCATGCATGAATCTGGACAGCTGGATGCCACTAATGGGGTAGCTAGTGCTACCCAGTGGTCTATAATCAACATTCTGTTGCCACACATTAGCATCATACCGCATGCCTAAAAGGACTAAAAATTTGATTTGTGAAGCAACAGCTGATTAGGGATGATTAACAAAAAGACTAGGGGGTGGTGGATATTGTGTAACGCTGCTTCCATCCTTTCAGAATCCAGCAAAGAATGGCATATCTGATATGTCAGTGTGAACAAAAATAGATGAACCATTATCTAAATGTTTTTAACACTAATCATTTCTCAAAGGCTGTTTAAAGCCAAACACACTTAATAACATTTAAATGAAAACAGAGGTGGAAATCATCATAAAACCATGACAAAGAAGGTATGTCTGTTTATTTTAAACAAAACATATCAACTCATTTTTCTGAAGTCTCAGGTCAATACAAGATGCCATGATAAATATATAAAAATATTGATTATTAAATGTACCTTAAATGCCTTCCTAAATACAAGAGACTCCCATGCGTTGAGGTCAATTTGTAGTCTGTAAAGAGAGACAGTTCATTTTGGATGCAGAATGAGATACACTGGAAACACTGAAGTTCCAACAGGCAATCTTGAATGACCACCAAAAAACATATTCAGTTGTTTCGGTGTAACCTGATTATACCTTTATAATAGCTCCATTTCTTCAAACTGCTCCATATGCATCATCTGCACTGGTAGGCAGGGACTATTTCCAGTTTGCAGTTTTGGATGACAGTACTTTTTTTCATTAAAAACCAGTAACAAACACCCCCTAAAGCCCCAAACAAACAAACAAGACCCCAAAGCCCCCACCAAAACCCTGTGCGAATCCAACAGTTCCTCTTGCATGTCTTCCCTCCTCCTGGGGACCTCAGGATATTTTTCCGTGGATCTTCTGCTCTTCTTGTGCTGCATATTGACCGAAAGAGGAAACAATTGTTTCTGCTCTTCCTTCTCTTGCTGAGGCATGATTTTGCATGGAAAGCACTGATCGTCTTTGCTGCCTGTATTCAGCTGTTATCAGTGCGGGAAGAATCATTCAGTTGGAAAATGCCCTTTGCTGTGGGATTTTGACAGTGTTCCCTTATTTCAGATTCTTGGCCACCCAGGCTAAGATTGGATGTAAGCGGCAGTTTGGGGAGTGGACAGTATGGCATTTCCTTCTCGTAGTAATGCCGTGAGTCCAGATGTTGTCTCTCTTTACCAGGAATTACTTTTGGATTACTTATTTTTTGACAACAGAAAAGAGGATGTGATATGGCTGTGTCTGGAAATGACCCATCTGAGAAGGGTTAAAACCAAACAACAAAAAAATATTTTGTCATAAGTATCAAAATATTATAGAAAAAATGGTATACATTACCCTTTTCCACTGTTGTACTTCCTCTGGCAGCTATTAAAAAGGCAAAAATATTTGCTTTAAAAATTGGGAAGAAAGTGAAATATTAGTTGCTGCACTCTCAGTAATAAACCACAAAGTGATGTGAATTACAGAGCTGCTGGTGCACTTCTGAGGTGACTATAGGGAGAGAAACCTAATGCACTCAAAGTGTACATAAATAGCCTACTAATGTACAAACTGCTTCAGTTCATCATTGTAGTGGACGTTATTAAGATAATTATTTTATCTTTCATGACTTGCTATTCTATTGTGCTGTTATATAAATCAATCCAGTCTAACGAATATGTTTTGAGGGACAATTTTCATCTCTTCTTGCAGAAAAGGTTTATTGCAGAAGGCAGCCTTATTAAAGACTTGTCACTTCAGAGATCTGGTGACAATAAACGCTTGGCTGTTCATTTACTGGCAGGTCACGTTTCAGTTAAAAACAAAAGCAATGCAGGAAGTGGCATGTAAAAAAATTGGTTGTCTAGCTTGGTCCCTTGGCTTGTTCTATTTCTTGTCACTTTGTTTCAAATCATATCGAGTTGGGCTTAAAACAATGTCTTCAGGACATTCTGTTTAACCTTCAAAAGTTCAGGAAGCGCCACTGTAATGTATATAAAATGCATCTCAAGATCCAAGTTGAAATTTGTTCTTGACCCAAGTCTTTTGTTTGTGTCTTATCTCTTCGCTAATCATTTGTTTGTTTAATTGAAAAGCTGAATGTAAAGCTATAAGCTGAGATCATACTTCTGTGTTTCAGCAATAGTGTCCTCTTTTCCTGCTCCCTGTTGCCAGTTCAGCTTCGAAGCACTTTTGTGTGTTGAGAGCTGTGGATTGCTGGCCTGGGGCCACCGAGAGAGCTGCTGTAGTGGACAAAGGCAGGGGTTTTCAGTGGTGTACGGCAGTGTTTTCTGGGAACCTAGTCACTTTGCTAGATTCACTCTGAAAGGCAGTATAAATGAATCTGTGTTAGAAATGCTTCTTTTATTTCATTTCAAAAAGGTTGTGTGCAACCTCTCAGTTGAAGTATTTGTAAAATACTCTTGTTGATATTTGACTGACTCGTACGAGACATTGGCTGCTTAGAAGGTCTGGGAGATGCATGGAGAGATGCTGGTGTACTGAGTAAAAGCAAGCTGCCATCCTCCTTTACTTAAATGAATGATATTTGACACTGCAAATAAGGATTTGGTTCAGATCAGTCCATCGTAGACATTTGTTTGCCAAGCGAAAATGAGGTTGCCAGCTTTAAAACTATCCTTGCCTTGCAGGTTGTTTGCCAGCTCTTCATGAAGATCCTGGCCCATGCAGTCCCCTACAGGGCATGTGTCCCTGTAAGACATAGTAAAACCTCAGGCTTAAGTCAAGGCATTAGAGCTGAGTCTTCCAGGAGGCAGCTGCTGCTGTAAGGATGACAGCACTGTGTCCTGAAGGTAGGGAAGCATTTCCAGGCCTCCAGGTTATGGTTAATTCTATGCTATGTACATATTAATCCTTTTTTTCTGCCTCTCCCTAGCTTAGCTGCCTTCCATATACCTACAGAATATATACAGAGTTTGGGTGAAGAAGGTCCTCTTGTTTCCTCTCTTTTATTTTCACTACATATGCTGTATTAAAAATGAGGAAATGAGGGAAGAGTTTTTAATATTTTGTAGACATCTGTGTGTGTTTTGTGCTTATATATAAAGAGCTAAAATGGATGACTTGTGAATATGTCATCAAGCATGGTCCCTCCTTACCCCTAAATACCAATTAAAATTTCAGCAACCTTAGCAAGTACTTGGGAGTAACATATTGTTAAATATGTGTCTAGGATACAGGTCTTTGAGGGGAGCAAGGACTGAAATTATGATTTTTGTACTATACCAAAAGGGAAATTAGTTTGTTGTCTGTAGGGTGTTGTACTCTATTAGTGTTAGATCTATGTTCTCTGTGATGGTCCATCCCACTCCTTGTGTATCCATGTAGATGTTTGGGTCTTCTGTGTCTCGATCCCTAGTAGATTCTTTCTATTTCACAAATGGGTTTTCTCAAAAAGAAGAAAAAAGCCAAATTATATTTTTTATTTGTGGGTTGTGGTAAAAAATAAATCACAAAACACAGAGCTGTATCAAGAAAACAAACCAAAAAAATTGACCTGAACATTTTCCAGATGATTACAAGCAATTGACCATCTGTAACTTCCATTACAAGCACACAGTTAAAGATATTTCACCTTTCTTGTGGGCCTATGGATCTTTCAACTAGTGACTGAGCTTGTCGTGTGGGAGGAGAAAAGTCAGTCCTGCTGACTTAGGAAAGTAACCAATTCAGTGGAAGTGAAAAATCATACTGGTGAATTTATACAAACGATTGTGTGACCAAGGTGGTTTGAGAGATTTGTATACACAAAAGTAAACACAGAGCTCATCTTGGCCTTGGCAAGACTGAAACACTTGCCATGTATGTGTTAAATCAGCTTTTTTGGCGATTTATGGGTTCACTAATCATAATCTGATTTTTCTACATTACTTCAGTAATAACTTTTGGACTAAACTGACCCCGTTCTTAATAATCATATGAACTTAAACACTCCATCATTGTAGTACCACTCATGCATGAGATTGGTGTCTTTATAGAGTATTTGTCAATAAATTTTGCATATTGTATTGTTTCTGAGGCAGTAAGAATCTATTGAGCAGTGCTAGCTGATTAGTCTGCAAATACCAGTTCTAGATGTATGTTTGAATGAATAGAGAAATGACAGTGGCAAACAGAAAAGACTATAAATAATATAATTTTAGAAGACAACTATTTCTATGGATTTTTTTTTCCGGTGAAATTCTTTATCTGTGTTTTCTGAGGTCAGTGATATTCAGCTGTTATTTAGAATACAGTAGGTACAGGTTAGCTATACTGTAGCTTTACTTTCAATGAAAATACATCAATAGAGAGGTCACAGGCTCGTTCACAGTGGACCGTTAGCGATTACATTTGGTAAAGCCTTTTGGGGAGGGAGCCAGAGGCCTACAGTTTTGGGTGGATTTGGATTAACACACAGAATTATGTAAATTTTTTTGTCGTACTAAGCCTCTGAGTGATGGTTTAAAGATTTGAGATCTGACTAGTGCTAAAACATAAACAAGAAAAAAAAATTAAAAATTACAATTTACTATGTGCACAATATGGCAAGAACTTCAATGCTTAAGTGAAGGCAGGCCTAGAAAATGAGATCAAAAGCTGTCCCCTGGAATTTAGGATTTTAATAGCAATTTGTGTCTTCAAGAATGAAATTGTAAAAATATGAGGTATTGTTCATTATTGCAATTGTAAGCACAGTAAAAATGACAATAGGCAACAAGTTTAAGGCAGGTCTGCAAAGTGCTTCACGTGACAGCTCCTTATATTTGTCAGCAGTTGTGTTTCCAGAAGCGTTTTGCTGTGATGAAGAAATTCAGCAAATGAAGGCTAATGTATTTGTGTACGGCAAAGCAGTAGTGACTGGCAGTTGTTGATAAAGATGCATCACCCTCTGGTTTTGTTCTTCCTCATCCACATGGAGGTGAACTGGGAATGTGCAGGCTTTTTATCTCTTCCACATGGGTTGTCTTTGCTGTACAATGACAACACTGCAAAACTGGGCGCTCATTTCTCATTTTGTGAAACAGTGAAAAGAGTCAATTATTTCCAAAGCTTCAGAGGCTGGTCTTCTGTAAGAATACTTAAAAAAGAAGAAAACAGCTACATATTAAAGGGCTCAATGGCTTTTATTCAGTGTTTTCCTATATCTCCCTCCTCTCCTGTTTCACCCCATAGAAGCAAAGAAACAAAGCAGCAGCTTTCTGACGTTAATCGTGAACATTAATTATACTACTATCTTTGGCTTCCAGGACTAGGAGATTATGAGGAATGTATTAACCATTTTGGCTTTTTGAAAATGGTTCATTATTAATACGGTTAAGTAGGAGTACTGGGTCAGCAAGTGAGGGGAAGTACACATCAAGAATGTTCATTTGATTTTGGAATAAATATTTTATTTCATAAAGCAGTCAATTACTTATGGGTAAGTATATCTGGGGAGTTTGTAGTGCCTAGGTCTTTATCTCAAAACTTCCTTTTCTGGGCTAAGCAAGGCAACATCTTTTAAATCTCAAATTAAAAGTTATTTTGGGGAACAAACCGTGATTTGTATAGTGCAAAGTTATGAGTTAGCTTATTGATTCTGTATAATTCTAATTATTTTTTGATGTAGGACGAGATACCTTCAACATTTTGCAGCAGCACTTGCATAATAAAAGCTTTAACAAATATCTTAGTTGTAAGGGACCTAAATGCAATCTTCCTTCTGAAGAAATCCCAAATGAAGTCCTCCTGTACTGTCGTTATTATGCAAGGATGCTACAGCAAACGGATAATTACTTGTCCAGGCAAATTTATGATATAATTCACATACTGATTCTTTTAGAAGTGACACAGAAAATATTTCTAGCAGATGCCAATTTAAAATCATAGCTAGAAACCAAGCCCTACTGTGAAAAAACATGATGTTGGATATGTCTTTTTGAGTAACATCAAAGATGTCTAGAGATATGTTGACAGGGAAGCTACTTAAGTCTAGATGTACCTGATCTACTTTTTGTAATAGAAAAGTAGGTTTTTCAAACAGTGGAAGAATTTGACTTTAAACTTTAACTATAGAATAAAATATATGAAAGTATAGTTTTAATAAAATAGACAGAGACAATACACAAATGAAGAAATTTTCCCACCACTGACGTATGATTCCAACATCAGTGCCACTTCCCAGCTCGTGTCAGCGACGCTTGGAAGCTCTATCCTACATGAAGGCCTGGCCCTATGTATCATCTGAAATATAACGCATACATATAGCTATAGGCTCCTATACCCCATCAGAGTACTGTAGTGTCTGTATCTCTGCAGCTTCCCATTGTAGAGCTGTGTACTACTAAATTGTATGAGAGAACTGGACAGTGATGTTGGGTTGTGTCTTGGCAAATAAATTTCCTTTAATGAGTGGGTGGGGATTTGCTATTTTTTCCAGTTGTTTTTTGTGTTTGGTTTTTTTTTTTTTTTTAGTTTAACCTTCTCAGCTCAGGCACAG
>JAOXJM010000023.1:19487441-19508006 GCA_026413425.1 Tringa solitaria | reverse complement strand
AGTAGTGAAGTGTGTAGCACAGAGTAGTAGCTATTTTCAACTTCTGAAGACTTAAAACTAAAGCTCTTTTTTCTTAATGTAATTAATTTAATAAATAGTGTGTATACAGATACACAAACACTTTCTAACCTTTTGGAATATATATTATGCACTCCAGAGAGTTGTGTCTGAGGGATGGAGAGTTGGCTTGGGGAGAGGATGGGGCAGTGTGGGGAGAGCTCTTTGCTCCAGCTCATCAAGCTGTGCGTGTACCAGAAATAACTATTGGAAAGTTGGTGTTTTCAGTGGCATTGCTCCACAGTTATGTCCTCCACCCAGCAAAGTACTAAAGCATGTGTATGACTTCTAGCACATACCTGGGTGCCTCGCTAACCCCTCTGAACGTGTGACGGAGAGCATTGCAGTATGTAATTTCAGGCTTGCATTGTTCCTTTAGATGTGGAATGGCAGTAAGAGCTGAAATCAAATGCAGTAGCTTTGTATGGAGAATTGAAATTCAGTTGCCTGTCCAGCCTTTTATATTATCTGGTATTCTGGAGTGTCATGAAACACTATTTATTGTTATAGAATATAATATCCATATATGTAATATAAATATTTATTCTACAGGAGAAGCAGAATATTGAACTAAAGCTGATATCCCTCATCTCTGCTAAGCTGTTTGTCTTTTGGGCAGCAACGGAGGTTTAAATCTTCCTGTTTCTTGATTTGCTATCATATTACCATCTGAGCTTACAATTTTTTTATATATGCTGTTCACCATGCAGAACATCGTAAACGACTTTACAATCAGAGATAAACCAGAAAAAGAATTCTTCAGTGGCAAAAAGCTAGTTGCAGGCAGCCAAAGAGGGAAAGAACAGTGCATTAAGATGCACTAAAAAAATGAAAGTTGAAATTTAGAAGTAGTAAAAATGGTAATCGTCATGCTGAAATGATTCATTGTAGCCTCTTTTCGGAGATGTGTGCTGTAGTATGCTGCCTTCAATGCTGATATTTGCAAGTATCAGCATATGCTGTATAGTGTATGGTCCTGGCTTCTGAATGCTGGAGTGTGGATGTGAATGAGACAGAAAAAGGACTTTTCTGGGAATTGGGTTAGATATAGGGAAAGAAAAACACAAAACAGAAGGAAATGAAAAATATTAAGTGCTGTATTTATAATGATCACAAATACCTGTTCACCTTTAAGAAATCTGCAGTTTGTTCCATCATTTTCAGGTCAGAATTGATATTTGTGGTGATCTAAAGGCTTTGGCAAGCTATTTATTGGTTTAAAGCATTTGCCCAGATGTTATTAGAAGAAAGTTTTCTCTGATGCTGTGACCAAAAAAATGTTTACTCCATATAAATCAATAAAAGCACCCCACGCTCAGCTTTCTTCTGCAGTCATGGGTTTACTGAAAAAGACAACGACAAACACTGTGCTTAGAATAGCATAGCTGTTATTTTAGTGTGAAGAGGCATGTGGGCTCTTATATAAAAGATGTAGTGTGCATGATCCACTTTTGATTGCCAGTATTCTGCCAGCTAGAGAATCCTGCCAGATAGTGGTCCCCAAACTACTAGATGTTTTACCTTTTTTTTTCCCCTCCTGCGGATAGGCAAATGTTAGAGATGTGATTCACATAGAATAAGAACAGTCTTTAAATTTAATCCCTGAAATAAAAAGGAACATCAGGGGAACAGGAAAAACATTCAGTCGGTCTCACTTTCAAAGTGTGTCATTATCCTACATGTCTTGAATTTCTTCATTTTTGGGATCCAAGTAGAGCTCAAAGCAGGAGGCACCAACTAAGAGGAACTCTTCTAGTAAGATTATCATGTCTGTTCCATTCACTTCACAAAATGGCTTAAGTTACAAATTCTGGGCATTTTTTCTGAAGAAGTTTGGAAGGGTTTGTGCTTATATATTATGTCAGGCAGGATACACTAAACTGTATTCAGACATAAATTTTCCCTTATTTCAGCGTATGCTGCTTTTTCAAAAAACTAGTGGTTTCAAAAGTAAATCTTAGTACACTTGATAATGTTCAGGAAGTTTTAATTTCAGAGTGTTTGGCTGTAAATGACAGCATATTTTAGAACCTCAGCTCAAATAACAAGACAGAGTATATAGTTTTACCAATCAAACATTTTTATGAAGATATGCTTTTAAAATGGAGAATTAACATTTACTAGCAGAATTAAAATGTGGATTTTTTTTAAATTATGGGTGGAGCTGCATGCCTCCGTAAGTAGAGCAGGCTTTTATCACGTCCTATTAGTGTATTCTATATGAAGTTGCATAAAAATGACATATCTGCCACCAGTAGACCAAAGCTAAATGCTGTCATCACCACAATTGCTTTGTTTTCTGAAATCGGGGGGTTTTGCACCTCTTCATCAATGATGGGGTTTTTCCTTTGGATAAAAATCAAATTAAATCATTTGGCACTGAAATTAAGGTGGTGAAAGTGTGCAGAATGCTCCTGTGGCGTCTTCAGATAACTCTTTAGCCTTTGTTGTCTGCAGTAAATTATTTAGCAGAAGTTATCATTAAACTGGCTCATAGAGTGGCTTTGAAATGCTTTTTCCTTTGTAACAATATAAACCTAGGGGGATTTTGAGGGAATTAAAAGAAATATCAAAACAAACCATGGTGTAGTAAGAGAGATTGCAGAATCTCTTCCTGACAGCTTTATGTTAAACAAGTACCTGTTTAATGCTCTGAGCACATATTTTTATGTATTGTTTTAATGTGATCACCATTTAGATCATTTGCTATATGGCTAAAAGTCCCTGTTCTAAAGAGGTAACAGTCTCATTTAAAGTGCAAGTGTGAACAGAAGTGAAAAGAACAGAAAGGCGAAACAGAGAATAGTACAAACTAAAGTTGCATTGTTAGGCTGGCTATTTGTTGCATGATTGTTTGCCAAATGCTTGGTTTTTTTAATCAGCCATCCCCAGCTTCTACTTAGCCATAATTGGTTAGCTGATTTGGGGGGATTTTTTTCTGGCTTCAAAGTAGAGGTGAATCTTGAAGATGGATTTGAAGTGGGAGAGAGTTAGTGCGGCTCCATTCAGTTTAAAGGCAATTTTGTCTTCTGGCTAGCAGTGCTTTGGAAACAGATCCGTGCTGGACCATGGCATCACTGCTGCATGCTGGGACAGTGGGTTGGAATGCGATTATCCCTTTGTATGTCTTTGACACATGAAACTGTGACAGCAAACTGGGAGAAGTACTTTTGTTTTCCTATGGTTTGGATGTGAAAGTCTCTGGGAAGGGCTACTTAATGACCAAGGCCAGGATATAATAAATCCTCTTCAGGAATTTGTTTTATTTCACTATCCCTGATGTGTTTCAGGTAGGCTTCATCTCACAATGCTGTAGAGTTGTGGCAATATTGCCTTCTTCAGTAGGAGCAACTTCCTGACTTTCTGCCTTTGTTACTTCGCTTTTTTTTCTTCTTGCTCTCTCTCCTGGCTGCCATCACCAGGCTTTGCACTCCTACTCGGATAGCAGTAGCTCAGAGCCCTCCTACATCTTAAACAGCTTTTTCTTGCCATAATGGGTTGGTGTTTCCTGTTTTTTATTTCAGCCTTCCTTTCCCAGCAATGGCTGATCACACCTTTCACTATAAAAGCGGTTCTCAGCCCGGCTTAGTTCACACATTCAGAAGCTATCTCAAACTGTCAATTTTAGCTACCCAAGTCAGCAGCTCTCCTCCTGGTGTAGGTTAGTTTCACATTCTCAGCTTGGTATAGATTAGTTTCATATTTCTGACCGAGCAAGACGCTGCCTGTCCTCGGCTGCTGTCATGCTCTCTTGTTCTCCTCTCTCCTGGGAGAAAAAAGGGTGACCACGAGAAGGCAAAGCAAGGCGGCGTTGGAGATGGTTCTTTTCTTTCCCCTGAGCAATGCAGTCTGACAGCTGCTCTGTGCTATTTCCTGTCTCCGAGAGGTGCAGGCTTTGATTTAGTTAAGTGTCTCTTGTCCTGACCCTTCCTACAAATAACCTGGCAGAAGGCTCCCCATTTCTGCTTGCACTTGTCTCAGAGGTGTAGAGGCAATTACAATTCTGCTTTTATTTTTTTTCTCCCAGAGACTGATTTTTTTTAGTTTCCTTCCAGGTTATTCCTACAGATGCTTTTTAGCTGGTCTGTTCCTCAGAGAAAGTCTTAAAAGCCTCGTGCCATCTCTATTCATACCAAGTAATTTCTCTTCCATGAGAAACCCCACTGATTTCCGCATCACTTTGAAAGTAACACATTCTCAGCGTGCACATGCATAGCATCATTGTATTCATTAATATTGACTACATCATGGAAATATGCTTCTCTGAAAAATTAAAGCTAGCACAGATACGGTTCAAATAAAGATATTCACTGAGAAGGTAGGGCAAAGACAGGGTGCCTCACAGGAATTAGTATATGGAAATGAATATTATCATAATGAAGGTGGAAGTCAAGCTCTAAAGTCCTTACATAAATGCCCTGAAGTCATGGAAAGCCAATATTATCTCCTTTCCAGAATTCAGAAAGACCTGATAATATGAAATGACTTCTCTAATAGCCAGGGTCGGTGATAAATCTTTCAAATCAGGAATGACCAGTCAAGAGCAGAAGAAAAAGTGATCTGGCCCACTACAAAGCTGTTAATCTGTTCTGAACAATATGCAGATTTTTTCAGTGAGAAAGGAAATAAAGAATAATTAAAGGCACAGAGGTTAACAGAGTACTGGGATAAAATGAAACCATAACTTTGCCAAAGACATTGTTTCAGAATATTACCTAATACTTTTTTTGATAATGGGCTTAACTTCCTATTTGAAGGGAAAACATTAGATCCTACCTGCATTTTGATAATGTGCGTGATGCAGTATAATGTAGGAAATTTTCATTAGCTGAAGAAGGTGGAGATCTGTAGAAAATTGTATGATGGCTGGCGAGGATTGGGGAGATGATGAGATGCTCACAACAAATAGTGGGCTAGAAAAAGGTCATGATTCTCAAACTTTGGCCATGGTTTTGATTTTCTTTGCTATTTCCACTGATGGCTTCGATGTGAGAAAGTTAGATGAAACCAATGGAATTTGTTGATGACAGCTTGTGGGCCTTAACGCTATCCATAATAATAATGGGTAGTGTTGAAGACTGAGTAACAGAAACATGATTAAATTTGCAGGGCAGTTATAAGGTAATACACATTATGGTTAATAAAAAATTCTGCTGTGTCATGTAGATTCATCAGCTGGAAATGACAGAGGAAAAAGACTCAGGATTATTAAATCACATAATGACTGAGCAATGGCTAAGGCAAATGCAGTCTTAGGGAGGTACGGTAATGAAATATTCTAGTAAAAATAGGGACACAGTTGTGATATGAAAGACACTGGAGAAACTTGGTCTTAAAATCAGCATACCATTGTGATCACTCGTGTTTAAGAAGGATGAACACAGACTGGAACTGGACAACAGGGACAGCTTATTTATTGAGAGGAGGATAAAAAAAGAAAAAGGCTTCTTAAACCTAGCAAAAGTAAGCTGAGAGAGAGGGTATCATTGCTTTCTGTAAGTACATCAAGCAGGTAAACAGGAAGAGCCGCTGCTGAAGCTGAGGGTAATGCCAGCACAGGAGCAAATGGAGGTGAACTGGCCACATATGAGCTGAAGCTGGCAAGAAGGTGTTTAACGATCAGAGTGGAGAAATTGTGAGCAACCTGTCTAGCAGGGGACAAAATAGCTTCATTAGTTTTAAGACAGTGCTTAATCACTTTATGGAAGGGGATTCATTACTCAGTTGCCAGTGGCAAAAGGAGGCTGAATTCAGAGAGGTAGAGTTGTAGAATCTGAGTTACTCTCTTTCAAGTTTTCCAACAGAAACACCTGATGCTGCAGCACTAATTCTGTATGTAGGCAGCTGAACAAAAATAGTCTTTTTTGTGTTTTGATTTCTCCAGGAAGTACTGGCATCTGCTTGGTTTGAAAGAGATCTGTAGGTCTTGGGCTTTTACATAGTTACCTTGGTATTTAAACACATTGCGGAAGTTAACACCAAAAGAGCTGCTGCACCAAAATATTTAAGCATCGTAAATGTACAGAAGCTAGATGTGATGTTTCAGAATCTGACCTTGGTGTTTTAACTGAAATAAAAATGTTCTATCTACTGTTTCGCTAGTAATATTTTTAAATAAGTGCTTCACTAGGATCTGTACAGAATTACTGAAAGGGATATGCCATATTCCCTATGTTGTTTCTATGTATACAGGATGCTGGTACAGGGTTTTAATTTCTAGAGGGACTGGTTGAAAGTATACATTGACATTTCTGAATGGCCATTTTCCACACGCTAATATTTATGGGGTTTTTAAATGCCTGCAATGGGTGAGGCTCCCATTCTTTAGGAATATTTAGAAATATATTTCAAGCAGCTTTACAAAACACAACTGTAAAATCTTGACAGTATTAATTCCTCTGACAGTAAAAGAATATCTAACTGATAAAATATTTTTCATCCCTCCTCCACCACCTCCCATAAAAAAACCAAACACCTACCCCAGAAAAAAACTCAAACCCAAAAAAACCACACTCAAAAACCAACTCCCAGAAATAGAATTTTTCTTCCCAGAGTGGAAGAAATAAGGAAGTGATTATATAGGTAAGGTAACATACTTTATAATTCTCCAGAGTTTAAAGATTAGCATTATACTGGATTAGAAAAAAATCTCAATCAACTATTTAGCTAGAAAAAGGGTGCACTGCCATGTACATCCTCCTGGGCTAATTGTGGCAAGAGCAGAAATCTCTGCAGTCTTCCAGTCTTGTGTGCATGGGCTCTGGTTTGAGCATTGCTGAAACAAAGGACAGCATTTTTAACTCTTTCCTTCTGTTTCTACATTATTTATTGGTATTAAAAAGGAGATTTGAATAACTTCATTTAAATCAGCCAAAATTTGTCCTTGGGCTAGATCCTCCTAAAATTCCTTGTGTATGTTTATTCCAGATGGTTTTACATGTTCCCAATTTAATGTCAATGGTGAGTGATACTGATAGAGTATTTGCTGCACCAGTTGTTCTGTCAGTTGCTATCACTTTGTTGTAGCAATGAAGGTACTCAGTGAGTATATTACAATACAGCCCCAAACCAGTAATGGTTTCAAATAAAGCATTAAGAAGTGTTAGCACATTTTAGTTGCTATCCTTCTAGGTTGTTATACACAATATAACTCTGACAGGCATTTGACAGAAAGTGCCTGCAGGTCATCTTTTGTTACAGGCTGTAGAATATGTAAAAAAAATTAGAAATTATGAAAAGAATGTGTCTTATCCCATGAGGGAATATGAATGAGTCTGCCTTCTTTTCACCAGTACCACTTCACCCTCTGCATATTGAATAATATTTTTATTTTAGACTTCCTTCTACTCCTGCAGCACCTGATTGTGCACATCGTGCTGTAGTGTTCCACAGAATAAAGCTCTAAAACCACTTCACTTTCTATTGAGGACGGTACTGTTGATGTAGCTGGTAAGAGGCTGGTGGATGGTACCATAAGCGATGGTTAGCAGAGCTACAGATCACAGGAACAAAGAGACAATTGCTCTGTGCTCTGTAATAAAGTCTTTATTTACACACAGTATTTTTCACAGTTCTTTTTATAAATGATTCAACGTTTTCCAACTGTCAGCAGCTCCACTTAACCTGACGCTTAACCTGTAACCTCCTTAAAGGTTTCTGAGCAGAAGGCTTAACAAATGCAAATTTCTTTTCAGAATTCCCAAGAGAGGTTGCCTATAGGTGAAAATGTCCTTCGGAGGACAACTTGTAAATCTGCTAAATGCTATAGTATAACTGTATGTGAGATTCTATAATCAACTCTCTCAGAAAAAAAATGGAGATGTTCTCATTAAAACATTTCTATTATGTAGGCTAATAGCTTGGGTGGTGTTCTCGAGGGATTTTATTTGCTTGTTTTGTTTTGGCAGAATTGAATAATTTTAACAGAAGACAGTGTTGTAAGTGAATCATCTTGCATGATAATGCTGAAAAGGGCTTTCTTGTGAATCTGAACAGAACTGGCTCAAGTATTTGAAAAATGGCATTGAGGCTTTAATAAAAAATAAATGTTATTGCACAGATATGGCAAAATGTCAAGGACATATGTACACTTAAGCAGCATTAACGAGGATGAACTTTGCTCATATGCAGGGGTTTTTGATAAAGTAAAAATTTGAAAAGTCATTGGGTTTAAACCATCGTAGTTTAAAATAAAAAAATAAGTTGGAAAAGGACTGAATTTCTTCACTCTGCTGGTAAAAATACAGCGCTTTTCACCTTAGAGACATATGCTCTAATAAGAACCATTCCCTGGTTCTTACGGAACCATCCCGAATAAAATACTTCAATATAATAAAGAAAAAACCCAAACTCAGAGAAGACCATAGTTATTCCAAAAATCCTCATGGGTCTTATAGTTCATTTTCTGAGCTATGTTCTCCCGTCCCTTCCCATTTCAGCCTTATAATAGCCTTCCAGTATCTGAAGGGGGCCTATAGGAGAGATGAGGAGGGACTCTTGATCAGGGAATGTGGTGATAGGATGAGGAGTATTGTTTTTAAACTGAAAGAGGGGAGATTTAGATTAGATACCAGAAAGAAATTCTTCACTGTGAAGGTGGTGAGACACTGGAACAGTTTGCTCAGAGAAGTTGTGGATGCCCCATCCCTGGAAGTCTTTAAGGCCAGGCTGGATGTGGCTTTGAGCAACCTGGTCTGGTAGGAGGCGTCCCTGCCCATGGCAGGGAGTTTGGAACTCAGTGGTCTTTAAGGTCCCTTCGAACCCAAACCATTCTATGATTGTGTGATTTTACTTCCAGGACTGGCATCAGGAAACAAGTAGAGACTGGCACAGGTATGGGAGAGCCTCAAGGCTGCTCCTTCCAGCACCTCTACTTTCAGGTGAGGTGGCAGCATGACCAGTTGTGTTCTTGGTAGCCCCAAGGAGAAGCAGAGCAAAATAATTAGAGAAATTGGCTTTTTTGTGATGCTGCATATTTAAAAGAGGAAAGGAGAAAAGAGACATAACATGACAAGAAGTTGTCGCATCTTATGACGTTCTCTCTCCCTCTATGTCGTCATCTTAAGACTTTTTTCCTGGAGTTTCACACAGAGGCTTTTTCTGTAGTGGCCAGAAATCATTATCATTTGACAACTGTTTACCTCTGTGAAATTAGCTGAATAGTCTACTGCCAGGTATCCGTTTCACAACACAGAAAGCGTTATCGTCACTGGCATTAATTAGTGTGCTTGTTGGCAGCCTCACAGGAGATGTGAAGGATTGAATGGTCAGGGCGGGGGGGAATGGTCACCCCTTGAGGTCTCTGTGGAGAGGCAAGTTGGCAGAGCATTAAGCCCCATGTCATAAAAGTGGATGAATAAGGTTTCCTTTCAGGCTTTTGTCATTTATTTTAGCTATTTTAATTTTTTAAAATGCATAGAAAATAAAACCCTTGAGATAGCATTCATAAGTTTTAACAGGGGTCCATTTGCATCCTGAAAGCCTGTCTCTAACTTTCTGTTTTGGGAGATTCTTTTTTTTTGTCCTTCTCTATTCTCAGTGACTGAAATTGCTTGTGCTTTTACACGGAAGTCCCTCTACCCATTGAGGAAGAAGGGCCAGGTCTTTGAGATCTGTGGTGGATGTTTTGGGTGTTTGCTGTAGTGTGAAAGGCATTGAAGTTTATTCTTATGCCTCTCCGAATCTCCAGCAGAGCAAAAACTAGTAGTTATGGTAGTGGCTTGTCATCTAAGATCTGCAGTTTAGATTTGTGCATCACATCAATATGCAAAAGCAAAATTAACATATAATGTCTTGGTGTGTATAATTTAGGGAGGGCTGATTTCAAGATCTGTCGTTGACGTAGCCGATTCTGTCCCATTTTATGACCTGCTTTCCTTTGCTTAAAAGTTTGCCAAGCATTCACTAGCTACGATTTTTTTTCTCCAGGATGCACAGATGGCATGTGCTTTGGACAAATCTCAGCTAAGTAGAAAAAAGATGCTGTTGTTTCAAGGAGCTTCATAAGGATGTTGTATCACACCATATGTAGCAGAATTGAGAAGATAAAAAAAAAAAGATGGATGCTTGTAAAAGCGAGAAAGGATCAGATGGTGACCAAGAAAGCTGCCTTGAGCACTGGTGCCTGTCTGGGTCTGCATGATTTCAGCAGGACTTCTTTATGTGTACAAGGAGAAATGTTAAGATCTGGCATTCAACAGCTGAAGGACTAGAGTCAGCATTAGTGAGAAAGCTAAGTTACCTCAAATAGGATGGTCATAAATTGGGGATGTTTCTTTAGCTCATCCTTCTTGTTGTCCCCAGTTCCCTCTCTATAAGTTGTATCGCAGTATTCCTTGTTCACCCTGCTGGTGTAAATCCATGAATGTCTGTAAAGCTTTAAGAAACACCATACTTGGATACTAGGGAAAGGTTAATATTGTTTAAGGATATTTTTAATAGCATGCAGTTAGCAAGACAGGGATGTGGGGAAAGAGTTCCTACCTCTTTAGTTCCTCCTCTTGTTCAGAGTTACAGAAGATTAAACCTGTGCTTGTTTTGTGAACGTTAGTATTCTGAGTACTGGTTAAAGAATGAACAATGTGGAAAAATATAGTATATGATCATATACTTGTATGATTCAACTTATTTAGCTCTTTCCATCTGAGTGCTTTAGAAGACTTAGTGTGTGTTTAAGGCAGTAAATGGAGCAAACAGGAAGCTCTACATTTCCTACATGGGAATATACCATACGGAGGACAATGTCGAGAGCAAGTTACCAAAGGTTTGTGTCAGTGCATTCTTGCAGGCAAGGGGTGGATTATCTTACTTTACTGTGTAATGTGGGCAGCCAAATAAATGTCACGGTCTCACCGAGTGATAGAACACACACGAGAACCGTGTGGCTGCATTAAAACTTCCAGGCTATCAAAATGATTTGCTGCGAGAATGAGACATTCATTCACTTACCTTGGGGAGAGCCCATATGACATGCGGGAATTTGCTAACAGCACGGCAAGGCTTGTGCTTTGCACAAGGACAATGGAAAGGGATTTGTGCATTTAATACCTATTGTCATTTTTCCTGATCTGAGTTCTGAATGGCTCCAATTATCTTTTGCCTATTCCACTACAGAAATGTTTTCCTGGATGCTGAATGACTATTGAGTCCTATATCCCAAGATACAGGGAAAAGGCTGATCTGGTACGAGGGGAGTAGAATGAAGCCAAGTATCGTGCTTTGTACACCTTCCTCCTAATCAGATCAGCACTGACCGTACAGTTAGTTAAGCATCCATACCCACCAGGTATCTACCCTGAAACTTCTTGTATTCAGTCCCTGGAAACACTTGGAGAAGTGTCTTGAAGATCTGATGAATTTGCAGGGTGTTTACTTCAAAAGTGTGTCTTGTTCAGAAGGAGCAAGAGGATGACTCCTGCTGAGTCTTGGGGCTGTTTTTTGTTTTGGGGCTGTTCCCAAAACTTGAGAAGGGTAATCAGAGATAAAAGGTAGGATGCTGGAGGGCACATTTCTGACCGTGTGGGCATAACATCAGCATGATTCTAAATATGAGAATAAGATATAATGCAGTATTTTTAGTTAAAAATATTTAAAAAAAAACCAACCACAAGTCACCACAAGCCCTTGTAAGAATCCGGGGCCTAACAGCCATTTAGAACCCCAGAGAAGTTTATTAGCATCATGTTTGTCCAGAGTCAAATCAGCAGTTCCATATGTTTATGTACCTGTTAGTTGCTTTATCTAATGTAGTTGTAGTGGTGGATACAGGAGCACTGCAGTAAGTCAGGGAGGGGAAGCCAGGAGAGGTTTCCTTCCTTTGCGAAAGCAAGGAGAGAGTTGCTCAGTAACCAGTACTGGCATTGTGTCTTACAGAGGCATTTGCATCTCTAAGGGAGGAAAGCAATGATTATTAGAAAAAAAAAATAGTAAGACCATGTTCTGGATACAGAGAGATTAGAGTGCATTTTGGAATGAAAGATCAAATCTGTCTGGACACCTGGGAAACTTCAAAGGAGAGATTAGCCATAAAAGCTTGCATGCTCAGGGAAGATGGAGCCACGTGAGGGTGAGCTCTGACAGGTGCTTCCAAGGGTTTTCTTTTATTGGAACCTCTCTATGGGGGAACTTTCCCTTACAGGGAAATTTTCTGACAAAACTCAGATGTAGGTGCTGTCTAGCAGATACAACCTCAGGCATAAACTATGCACAGAGAGTGAAACTGTACAACGAGTAGAGATGTATAAAGGAGACAGTATAATTAAAGCATTGCTTTCATTTCTTCACCTATGTCTTTTATAAAGTTGTGTAACTGTGCTGCTTGTTTTGGATATTCTAAATAAAATGCATTCATCTTAAATTGGCTTTAAGCTGTAGCAACGTTAGCTACATGACCCGGGGGGAGAGCTTTGGCACCATAAGGGTCAGGAGAGGAAGGAGTGTCGCGAGATGAGCCTGGCAAGTGGTTGTAAAATATCGGTGTGCCTGCATGAAAACCAAAGTGTTCAGGGAGCGTGCTGCACATACTGCTAGTCTAAACCTTAGTTTATTCATCTTTTTCTTGTACTTTAGGAGCACAATGTGGCCAAACCACTGAGCTGGGGGATATTCTGTGATTTATCTGGATTTGGTTCCAGCAAGTGTGACTTAAAGATGATTAAATGGACTGAGCTTTTGGCCCAATTCTATTAGAGTTTCATTACAGAAGTTTGAATTGAATGTAGTAAAAGGCAAGCTCTGCTTTTACCTGGGAGCCTTGTTACACGGAGAGAGCCATAACCTACAATTCACAGTTTGTTAGAAAGGGTTTGGTAGGACCTTGAAGTAAAAAATATGTACATGGGTAGAATCCTATCATGCTGTTTTCTGTTTGAATTCATCCAGCCTAGAAAGGCTGAGACAAGCTGCTGATTGTTTTCTAGTCTGCCTTGTCAAACCTCACATTGCGTGTGTGCAATGTCATTCTGTTAGAAGCTTTTAGGATTTGCAAGCCTTGCTTGCTTTCCCAGATTTGCCAAAAACAACTCTCCTTTCCTAGTTTTATCAGCATTAGCTGAAATTTACGCTTTTTCTGCTTTGATTTGAGTATTATCTTGTGAAGCTGTAAGAATTAACAAAATATAGTATGTTTTCTTCTTTACTTAAAGGGCATTTTTAGTTTTATTGGAAAAGGTGTTTATGCTAATTGCCTGTCAAACCCTAATATTTCCTTTTTAGTTCTTCTGATAACCTCCTGAAAATGCTACAAGTTTCTTCCCTGGGGCAAACAGTAACATTATTGAAACCAGCCCTTAATTTAAAGTGAAATAGCAGATCTGTAAAATGATAAATACTGCTTTACATACAGCCTTAAGTGTATGCTGTGGGCTGTCCTCACATATTTGTTTTGGTGCCAGGATGATAATGTACAGTATCCAAAGAGGGTGAGCAATGTTATTAGGTACCTGTGATGGGACTTGCAAATATCTATTGTCCTCATTGCACTGTGCATCCCTAGGTTTGTAACAGATAACATCATAAACATCTCTCCTGCTAAAACTGTCTTTTATGGCAGTAAAACAGATAGGGATGTGGGCTTCCACCATGCAGATATTCAGTGCAGTGTGACATTAAGTTGTTGGGAGGACACAATAGCACTATATTTTTGCTATAGCTATACAAATGCTTGCCAAAACCACTTACATAAATCGATACATGCACAGCTATAAATCCTAAGCATTTAGACCAAATTAGTAGTATTTTGATCAACTCCCATTGCTTCTTTATAATATTAATCTTTACCAACCTGCACAGCCAAACATTTTATTGAGTCTTTTTGCTTGTCTCCATATTTCGTATTTTAAAAGGACAGTCAGCATTCACTGTTACATAAATTTACACTGCTAGTTGAGGAAAGGAGGACAGCTTTTTGTTTCTTCTTCTATTCTTTTTGGAGGATATTGAGGAAGATTGGAAAAATATAAAAGGTCAGGTTTTCCTGGAAAACGTGATGTGGTCTGGCAAACTTGCACTGTTGCAATGTTACCTTAAAGACAAATTTTTTGGAAAAAAAATAAATCATACCAATTGCATACATTTTTAAGGCATATTTGATATGTACAGAGGAACTCAAAATGGTCATCCAGAGGAAGCCAGTGGGTACTTCTACGAGGGCTCCTTAGTTAAGCTGCTTGAAACTCAACCGGCCTCAGGCACAACTTACTCCTGTTATTAAGGGAGGAGGGGGAAAGTCAGTGTACATTTTCATAACCCTGAAAGGAGTCAGAAATTTTTAGGTGTTTCATCTGACCCTAGGGCTAATGCTACTTATTTTGCACTGTATAATCATAGTTACTATTCCCCAAGGCAGCCAAGTCAAACAGTGCGGAAAGCCTGTGAAGTAGCAAAGGCTGAAGTAATGAAAGACCCTCATTTTCCTACTTTTTGAAGGAAATCTCAGAAACTCATTTTTAAGTCTGTTTTCTTTTATACGGAGTTATACAGAGGGAGCTTAATATTTAAATTGTTATCTATTTTTTTAAGATTACTTTCCCTAACCTCTGCAGGTTTTGGGTGCAGAGCATGGATTTTTAAGTGGATTTCACAGGAACATATTGACATATGCCTGAAGTCACGGAAAGAGTGAAAGACATGACTTTAAAGATATGATCCTAAAAATCTACAGAAAACTTTATTATTATTATTATTTGCATCATTTCTGGTTGGAAGCATCTGAAGCTAAAGGAGTTGTGAACTATCCTAAGTCTACATCTTTTTTCCCTCTGCATTTTGCTTAATGTTGCATACATGATGCAGTTAGTAGAATCTAACTTCTTGTGAGGGACAGACCAACCTCTCCAGTATGTCATGCTTAAAATCTGGAAAGAGATTGTTTTTATTGCTGGCAAGTGCAACTAAAGGGCATGGAAGAATTTAGTTGTTCATGATAAAATTGTTAGCCAACCTTCAGGATTTCAATCTCCTCATTGAACCAGGCTTGTTTTCTTCATTAAGTTCATATAGTAACTTATTTTAAACTTTCTTCATTCTAGTATGTAACTAAACTCCATGCTCATAAAATGAGATGTTGGTTGAATTGGAGTTTTTCTAATATGAGATGTGGTTTTTTGGTTTTTTCTTGCCTTACCTGTAAATATTTTTCTGATCTTAAATGGAGGCGTAGAATTGCCTGTTGATTTTTTGGACTATGAAATGTCTCTTGGAACACAACAGCTCAGACTTTTTTAAATGTCCCTTCAGTATTTGCAAGAGTATAATTATCTTTTCTGAGGAAGAATCTGGTGAAATAATTGCATTGTAATTTGGAAGTTGATTCCTCTTCTTTATAGTCTGCTATTCCAGCTGAGAGGCAGCTCACGTTGCACCGATGGCTTCAGTTTGTATTTCCAACTTTTTTTCTAACTGCTCACCATTGATTGCTTTAAAGGTTGCTTCTGTTCTTTCATTAAGATTACACTTTATTTTCCATTTGTTCTTTTACAGCTGTCTAGTATTCTTTCTCATATTTCTAAGTAATTTTGAGAACTCAAATGCCTTCCACAGGATGTTGCTGTGTATATGAATGCTCCATGCAGGTAGAGGACCTTCCATTAGGAGCATCACGTTTCCATCAGGACCCACCAGAAAATCTGATGTTACCACTGTCACACCACTGGTGGTCTTCTTTGGCCCCATGCTTTAGTCAGCATTGGCTCACTTAGAGACTGAGACTATGATTTTTCAGAAGGATGATTGAGACTCTCTTATCAGGTTTTATTTCTTGACTCAAAGGACCAAACACTAGCTAAATGGAGAGCACATCAGTGGAGTTGTTCTGATTTTACTCCTGTGGCTGAAATCAGAATCTAATCTCACTTTTTCTATTCTACTATCTTCATCGGAGTAGAGAAATGTTATGTTTGATAGTTGTAGGTCAGAGCTCATCTGTCTACATTGGAAAGATATTTTCACTCCATCAAAAATTTTGCAGGTTTGTAAGCAGGTTTTTGCAGAGAACTTGGGGGTTTTTGTAGCTGCTGAATTCTCCAATATTGACCTAGGGCTGGGTGTCTGCTCCTTATGATCTGCTCAGAGTGTGCCAAATATTGGGAACAAGGTAGCAGCTGAAATTAGAAACAACCTTTGTCCGGAAATATTTTATTCTGTGAAAGATAGAATTGTTGGGAGATGCTTCCTCTCCTCTTCCCTATAAATTTTAGACTTAACACTGTCCTGAGTTTTCATTTCTTTGTGTTTTATTATTAGTAAATGTCTATTCACAGTCGTGAGATGATTTTCCTTTGTGAGTTCATCAACTTGTATTGTTGCATTGCTGTTTGGATGACTGTTAGAGCTAATGTTGCAGACCCAGGAGGATGTGAACCAGTGAGTAATCCCAGCTCACTATTTGAATTATGTATATAGCTATTGGCTGCTATCTCCCATTTAACTTCCGGATAATGATTCTTCTGATTATAGACTTTTTTGATATATAAAAATGTACTTCTCTGACTAGATCGTAATTAAGCCAGGAAGCGTGTTTAGTTACTTACGCTGCTCAGATATGTAATGATTTACTATTTGCACTTGTAAACTTGTCTAAGGCCTTCTAATTGAAAGCTATTCAAGGACACGAAGTTTATGACAATCTGTTAATCTCTTTGCATCCTCTGCACCTCTCAATAGTGCCATTAATGCCTTCCATTACCTTCTTGCCATGTGGTTGCATATATCTGTTATTTCCTCTGCTAGTGTTCAGTTTATTGAGCACTGTTGAGCTAAGTAATTACCCATTACTGGTTAACCTAACAGAATTGAACACCAGCTTTATCAAAAGTTCACTGCTTCATTAATAAGACAGTGAACTTAAGATACTGAATACGTAAAAGATGACCAGCTCTATGTCAGCAACAGATTCTTATTTTCATTCTACGTTACCAAAGATGTACTTGAGTTGAAGGCTGTCCCTTAGGTATTAAAATTCTTGTCTATTTGTTTGATGAAAGGTACAGTGAGTTCTTGAAGGTGGTATATCTGCCCGTTAATAGAAGTGTTCTGCTAACATAACAAGGCGAGTCCTGAATGCAGAGAGGAGGGGGACAGGAGTGGCTGATGTTTGAGCAGCTCCGTTTTAGACTCTTCACATTCACATGTGCACGCATGTACAGCTATCTGTATTTATTTAGGCACCAATTAGGTTGATTTTTGTGGCAGTGATAATGCAGTTATGAAGGAGAATTACTCTTAGGACCCCTTGCCGTCCAGTTCTGTCACTGGGATCTTCAGTTCATTGCTTCTGCTCCCTCTGCACCCTGCATCCCCCGTAAATAAGGGTCATGATCACACTGCCAGACCATTGGGGGTGCACATGGACTTGACATCCTAAGCCTTAATGTGACAGTGACCGAACACCTGCGTATCAGTGAAAACCTTATGTGCTGCTGAATTTTTGATCTAATGACGAATGTCTCAGCCTTGATTTGCAACACTTGGGCCACTTTCTATCTTTGTGCCTGCAGTGTGCCATCTCCCATCCTGCCTATAAAAATGGAAGCGCGGTTTCCGCTATTCTTCAGCTCAGCTTATTTTACCTTTGATCATCATGTAAATTTCTGGCCAATTCAGGCAGAGCTTTTCAAACCACAATCCACTGAGCAGGGGTTTTCAGTCGCTCTTCATCACAAAGCCTCGCAATCTAGCTCTTTGTTACTGGTGTTCAACTTGCAGGCCACGCTCCCTGTAATAGTTACTTGTTCCCCTGTAATTATTCACAGCCCCGTTTGGGCTCTTTGTGAGGGAATTTGGCCGAGTACACGGTATTACCGCATCTGTTGCAGATGATGCCACAGGTGCTATGTCCGCTGCCTCGATGGTTTAAGGTCGGTGAGGAGCCCTATGAAGCTCATTTGAAGTACTTTGGTTTTGACCTTGTGGGGTCATACGCAAAGGTATGAATATCGTTACCGTATATCACAAGGTCATTTGGCCATATCCAAGGTTACTCCCTCTGTGTTACGCCTTCATGCTTTGTGCAGATTAGATCTAGGAAATATAAGAGGATTGGGGATTATTTTGCAAGGATTTTAAGCTACATATCAAGGTATACTTTTTTTTAACACTTTCTTGGTTTTCGTTTCTGAGCATGGTTGTGGAGCAGCCGCCCAGGATAGAGTCAGATTCTCTGTCTTCCAGTCAGATGCTCAAATGTTAATCTTGGGTGTCATCCTCCCTTGCTCCTTGCAGACCCCTGTTTGTTACCGCATTGCTTCTTTCCACCAGAAGAAAGGGAAGCGTGGTCAAGGCAGACTGTTCTCTGTGACTCTGTAGGTTGTTGCAGAGGTGTAACACCCGGCCTCGCTGCGGTGTTATGCTGGTACCCTGTGTGGGATAGTGCTGACATCACCTCTGCTGGGAGGTGAGTGATCAAGGTGGGGTTAGGGCTTGTGAGCTGTGTATATAAAACTCCTTTTTAATTTTTAAGTGCAAAAATCTCCGTTTTTTAAATTCAAGTGATATGTATCAGATGGGCTAATACATTTGGGGTTTGGTTTGTGTTGGAAGTAACAGGATATGTAGTTTGGGCTTTTAATAAAAGCAAAACACTATAGTGACTGCAGCAATAACAAACTTTTACTGCACTGGGATTTAACTGGTTGGATTTAGAAGAACAAAATTACAGAAGGTTTTCACATTCGGAGTATATGACTGAATAGATGATCACTGTTGAGTTGCAAATCCAATTATAATACATAGAATTGTACATAGACCTCAAAAGATCTTGTTCTATTACTAAGGGCTCTGGCATTGCTAATAGGCTTGGCCATCCTTTGGCCTCATTAGCCACATTGACTCAAAAACCTTTTCCCTCGCATATCCTTTACTATTTGTTCATTTAGGGAAAGTCTTTTAATTTGATTTTGCAAATTAAAATATTTTCATGTGACAATTTGTATGAAAACTCTTCAGGCTAGTTTTGTTAACACGTACCGCTCGCCTAATGGTGTTTTCTCTATATAAAGTCCTACAATGGTGCCTGTGATGTGGCCTCATCCCACATTGCAGAACTTGCTACACTGTTGTTTTTCAACATTAAGTGTGTCTTTTGCTACTGTTTATTTTAAGATGTTGTGTAGTTCAGCGTATTTTAGCTAAAGGTCCCTTCTTTTCTCAGCCTACTGTGGAATATAGAGTTTTTTACATCTAAGATCTGGACTTTCACAAGTCCTGACATTTATTTCATTGCTGTTTTGTTTTTTTTTTTCCCCAGCCTCTTAGAGCTCCTTCCTCCCTGAAATACACTGAAGATTGATTTATATAAGTTTTGAATTCTGTCTATATAATACGGTTGATAATTACTATTGCAGGAGTGCTATTCCTGTAGATGAGTATTTTTAGAATACTTAGATAAGCATTGCAATCTCTTTCAACTCTGAAGTTAACACAGTTTTTTTTCTCCAGACTTCATTGATATCTATTATTGGTTTAACTTTGTGTAACTTTATACGTAAATCCTGATAAGTGAGGATGGGAGCACTCTGTTCCCAACAAATATTTCTGAAATAAACAGATTAGATTGTTATTTTCAAAATATCCTAAGTGTTGAATCGCTTTATTTCTCATCAGGTTTTGGCTGAGTTAGTTTACCTTCCAAACTATTTGTACCTCTCTGCCTTCTCAGTGGTTCAATAAAATAATTTGACTGCTTCTGTAGTGAGAGAAACAGCTGCTTATTACTTTCCAAAACAGGGATAATACAAGCAATCGTCAGACAATTTTGAAAGAATTGAAATTGCTTTTGGCCAAGTCTGTAATGCACATTTAAACCCTGTGTTCTTAGAAAACTGAATGTGCATTATGTGGGTTTAGCATCTGAGATTTTCATTCTGTGTGCGTTAGGCCCTTTGAAATCTCTCAAAGTAACTTCTAAGGTTTGCGCGGAGGCTCCACATCACTGGGCTTCTCTCCCATCCTCAGGTGCAGGGAGTACATGTTTCTCTTAGTTTGCAAATCAATGAAGAAAACTTATCTTTTTGATTTAGACTTTACTAGATGTTGAATTTTATGCCAGCGTTATAAGCTCCAGTGGTGTTTTATCTGCTGATTAGTCTTATAATGTAAAGTGCCTGGTGATGCATTGCATAGAAGATGCTATAAAAGTAGTTTATGGTGTGATAGCAAGGAGAAATGTGGGGAGCGCAGATTCACTTTATTAGACGAGCAGGAGTCCCCAAGCAATCGTTTGTCAACAGTAGTTAAAGATTAGTTTATCTTCAATCATTGAACCTTTAATAAACATGTTTTTAGCTGAAGTGAAATGGCTACATTGAAAATAAAGAGAATTTATATGTTTGTGTCGGTTTTATCTATTGAGGGAAAAAATTTGAATGTGTATCTGATTTTCACACTAAGTATCTTTTCTAATAACGGTGTTGAGGAAAATAAAAAAATAGTCTTTTTCAGCATTATATGAACAAAGTCCTCTTCACAGAATCACAGAATTGTGGTGGTTGGAAGGGACCTCTGAGATCATCGAGT
>JAOXJM010000023.1:19474867-19486382 GCA_026413425.1 Tringa solitaria | reverse complement strand
GTCTGCTTGTGTTTTAGAGACAGTTTTGCTCACCCACTATTTCTGAAGTCAATGAAATTAAAGGAAATTGGCTTTCAACAAGAGAAACATTTACGTTAACTGTATTTTTCAAAATACTGAGAGATGTGCTTTGTGTGTGCTTAGATAACCAGCCCTTGCGGTTGTGACATCTGACCTTTACATCAAAGATGTAATATGAGACTGCAAAATAAATAGCATTTTAAAAATAAAAATTAATGTGGAGAACAGCAACCTCCTATCTTTTGTCATATGTGTATTGAACTGAATATAACTGGAAATGTAATTGTGACGCGTTATAGAGTATTCTGATATTACAACTATCTTCAAAATTAGTATGTGAATCACTTGATATTAGTGTGTGAATACCTTGGTATTGCTTTCAGTAAAGTAGATCCCAAAGCTGAAATTTTTCCGGTGACGCATGTGTGAAGTTTCCTTTGTTTGACCAGTGAAATACAAAGAGGGAAACAGGCCTTCAGGTCACCTGCAGGGATGAGGGGTCTCATTGCTACGTAGAAGGAAATGCAAGAGCAGCTCCACCTCCTCCTCTGCAGGGAATAAAGTGCCAAACAGTTGCTGATTCCAGTGGACGTTAGGCATGTAGGCATCCTTCAAAAACCTCTCACTGGTGCTCATTTACATACTTTTGGAAATAAATGTCTAATTTTTTGGTAGTCAATTGCCATTCCTCCAGCTGATAAGTGGCTTTCCATAAGTTGAGATACAAGATTTCTTCCTTTCGGTCTAATGTTGCAGCTGTTATTATTAATTTACCTTGAGAAGTAGTTTTGCTTCTACTTAGCTTAATGGAAAGGCATTAACACAATATTTTTTTTCTTTACAGTTCTAGATATTGAAGGAGGGTGGGAAGTAGACAAGGGAAACAGTGCTGCATCACTTTCATACAAAAGCCATTTAAAGATAACTTCTGCTGGGGGCTTTTAATGACATGGCAAGTATTTCATAGGACATATTTGTATTGTAGTTATCTCGTTAATGAAAAATAAAAATGTGCCTATTAGTTATTAAAAGGAAGAGACTTGCTGCAAGCTACCAAAATCTACAGGATAATAGTTGAGAAATGCTGAAAATTTTGAGAAGGCACGTAATAATGTGAAAAACAGGAAGAAATTGAGAAAAGCCATTGTATCATATAAGTAGGCCCTGGTGAGGTTAAAGAAAGGAAAAAAAAATAGTTCTCTTGCTGTATGTGTCCCATTAAGTTTCAGATTTTGTTTTTAAGTGACTTTGCTTCAAATTCTAAGAATTTTAATGCAATAGAAACAGTTTTTTTCCTGTTTCCAAAAGGAGGATGAGCAATGTATGTTAGTAACGAAACTGAAAAACAATTTTATGAGTGTTCAAACTGATCAGTTATCATTTTCTTAAAATAACAATCTCTGATAGAAATTCAGTGCAAGCCCTCCTGAGTGGCATTGTTATAGTAATTGAATATTAGAGTTAATGAAATATTCAAAAGTTTCCCTTCCTCGTTTTCTCTCTTGCCTGTCTGTTAGTGAGATCAGCAGTTAATGAATCTCAAGGTAGCACAATTGTTCTGTTACCCTCTCAATATATATGGACTTCCAGTAGAAAGGAAATTTTAAAACCTACAATTTAATATCTTTTCATTTTCTAAAAGGTGTCTCGTGCTAAAAAATATTATTTCTGTGTATTGAAAGGCTTAGAAATGAAATCTGTTAATAAAAGAATATCTGATTCGTTATCCAGAGAATAATTTAAGGGAGAAATGAGGGGGAGGGGTGTAGAATATGTATGATTCATATTAAAACGCAATTTTCATTAGAATCTGTGATAAATTTTTCTGTTCTATTTTTGCAGTAAAAAATAGATTGTGACTTCTATTAAATGGGTACTTGCAAGGCAAAAGAGGTGGAAGCTTTGTAATGGATCAGATCCTCAGGACCAAAGCAGCAAGCCAGGCTATGAGATTTCTAAGGCAGCATTTACGTAGTTGCTTATTACTTGATTTACAGTATATGCATTCCCTATCAAAAGTGTCGGACACTGCACAGACACCCTTTATAGCATAAATCTTGTCCTGGACTTTTTAAACTTAAAAACGAAAAAAAAAAAACAGGATGAGAAAAGAGCACACATCCTTCTTTTAGTCCTGCTATGTCTGTGACAGATCAGCAGCTCTGGTGACCTCAGGGAGGGATTCAGGAGCTGCAGTTGGGGTCTCCTGCATCCCAGAGCCAGGGTGTGTGGGTCTGGTTGTGTTTCCTGTAGGGCAGGGTACAAGGGCAGCACCAAGTAACTTGAGTTCCTTGTGGGATTAGTCCAATGTTCCTCATCATTTTTAAAAAATAAAATAAAATTGATGTCCATGCTGTTTTTGCACACCATCATCATCTCACGTAGTGAGATAGTACCACCTAATTCTCTCACGTTGGGTCTCTTCAGGCAGATTGATATCATAGGCTTGTTTTAATCTTCACTGTTAAAGAATCTCTAATATTTACAGCCATTGTTAAATGTGTGTCCTGATGAGACTTTTGTCCTGTCATTCACAAGATTGATTTGTGCCCTGATTTCTGGGGCAACTGGACTCCTGAAGCTACTCTTGTTGGGGAGGCCACCAAGCTAAGTCACAGTGTTTGTGTCGTAATTTCATTACTGAGAAGAAAAGCTTCTTTTCTTCAGGAAGTGTTTGCTGTTTCTCCTGTATTGATGAAAAGTACTTTTCACGTGCTGTTCCTCTCAATGCTTTCTGTGTCGTGTCAAGAGTCAAGCAGGGGAACAAAAGTGCAAGTTGCTGTCAATGAAGCAGAGGAAAAAACCTTCTCTGTTTCCTCCAGACAGGTTTGTTGAAATAGTTGTGCCTCTTGAGCTGTTTATTATTGCCTTGCTGCTATTAAGGACTGTGAGCTTACAGTGAGCACTCTCCAATGCTGGCAGGGAAGGCAGTGTGGGGAACCCATGCCCAAACCCTGCTGAAGGCCAAGAAATCTGAGCACCAAAGGGAATGGTGGGGCAAGGACTGGCAGGTGGTGAAGCCTTGTTGCACCTACCAGGGCTTCCCGGAGTTATCCGTGGGACTGTAGCTTTGAGGATGATCGTGTGACTTAAAGCTACATTCGGGTGAGAGATGTAGTGTAGAAATATGTTCTTCTCTCAGGATCACAGGGCTAAGGTGGTGCCATGAGAATTTTAGGCATGGTAGTGAAATTTTGACTTAAAAAATATCCTTGTCATCGTGTTCTTTGAAATATAAGCCTGTATGAAGCTGCTGATCTTGTTCAATGGAGATACATGACAAAATTTAAAAACCTTTCTGAGCATTTGTGCAAATTTAAAATAGTTCAAACTTTTAGAGAACACAAAACATTTTGATAGAAGATTTCCGATAAACATTTGGTTCTCTTTTTCTCTTTGGGAGAAATTATAGACATTTTTGGACAGGGGTATCTGAAGTTGGACACCTATAGGAACAGCCTAGTTTTCAGAGGGGCTGAGCAGCTACGTTTCCTGCTAGATATTAAAGGATTGTCAGAAATCCCAGTGAGAGACACTAAGATTTTTAAGAAGCTCTTACAGAAGTGTGCTTGGTTAAATGGTTGTAAGACAGCTAGTACAGTGCTTGTGGTATGAATGGCTCGATCTCTAGGCTGAGCAGCTGGACTCATATTTCTCTATTCAGTGACTGCATAAGCATCTAGCAGTGCCACGGGGCATATACAGTTCTCAGACCTGTGTAAATCCCATCAGTCTTTAAGTACTGCACATGCAAAGTGAACCTTAGGTAATTCTTCCCTTGTAGATCCCAAACCAAGGAAGATTCATGAAATGGTGAATGCCCCGCATCATTTCCAAGCTTGTTTTTAATGATTATGATTTATTTATTTTCAGTATGTCTTTATGTTTACAGTAACAGAATCTGAATTTCCAGCTAGCAACAAGAAACCTGAAATTGCCATGATGCACAGTAACTTAATTTTAAGCAACTACCACTTGATACAAGCTAATATTCTAAGGTACAGTAAAAGAATGTGGCTGAGAAATGCCATGGAAAAGAAATGTTTTGATATAGCTCCAGCTATGAGAAAAAAATAATATATCTTCCATTTGGCAAAGCTGGCAATTGAAAGACATACTTGAGAATGGGGATTTTATAGCAAGATGACAATTTAATTTTTATGGTTTCAGGAGGATTTCCCTTATTCCTGATTATTATCAGAAGTACTGTAGTAAACAGAAATTGTTTGCCTAATAATTGCTAACACATATTTTATAAACTTCAATAACTTTCTCACTTTCTAAACCCAGCATCATTTAACACCAAACATCTACATCTTAAAATAAACTGTCAAACTGCTTGTTTCTCACAGCTAGTACAGAAAAGACCAATATAAGTGCGGAGATGTTCTTCAAGTAATGCATTCAGTTGGGCATCTGAAATGTGTAGTGCTGCTTGCCTTTTTCAAATTATTTTAAACATGGTTTTTAAATGAGTTAAAGTAATGGATAAAAGATGAGAAATCATGAGAGGCTCTATACAGTAGGAATTTGTAGAATCAGACTTTTAAGGCAGTCATTGGAGTTTCAGGATTTCTTATATGTTGATGGTTTTTTAAGAGAGAGAAAAGATCAGGCAAAAATACTGGTAGTATTCTTTATAAGGTTGTTGCCATCCTGTCATAATCCATTTCTTAAGGTATTGGGGTGTGTGTGTAGAGGTCACTTATGGATGAGGGACCCAACTGAAAAAAGCAGTGCGTTTGTCAAGTTGCCAAAAAGTTTGAGATGGCATCCTATTGACTGCAGCAGTTTTCTACCACTTTCCTTGTGTATGATCAATAACACTTAGCCTAGCGTTTGCCAAATGCCAGTGACCCCATCATCCTCATGAAATAAGCTTTGCGCTTAGTTTGCGTGGACCGTGGTGACGTAATCCAGACTGCAGCCAGATGTTAAGAGACCATTGGCTTGGGTGCTTGGGTAAAGGCCTCTGCAAGTATCTCGTATGGGAGTAAATACCAGGCTGGGTTGTGTATTGCGTGTCTATAACATGGCATAGGCTTTGTTCACTGCAGGGTTTGGAAGGGCTTAGTAGATGCTCCATAACAGAGAGAAATCAAGTTTTCTGGTCCCTGTAGGAGCCTTGAGTAAAGAGCTAGACAATCCTTCAGATGGACCTGTAGGTCTCAGACAGGACAAGACCCAGCAGCTGCTGTGGCAGGTGGGTCTCCTGTCCTGGCTTAGGAGGCACCAAGCTGCTACTGCTTTCTTTTACCTCTGACATTTGACTTTGGGCAGTCCAGCTGCCCTGAGCCCTGTTCCCTTACTGTTTCCCCTTTCCTCTTAAGCTGTGGGTGCACGAGAAGCTTGCTTTCCCTGGGTAGCTTCTCTTGGTTTTGTCATAAGAAAAAGGTGAGATACCTTCCTTCCTTTGAGGCAAGACAGCTTTTTTTTTTTATTTTTTTTTTTGAAAAATTCTTCACGGGTCCTGCAGTTGCAGACAGTCAGTTCCAGTCTCCAGCTTTCCCTCAACGTTGTCAAGAAAAATTGAAAGGGTGCTGGTCGCCCAGCTCGTCCCCAAGTGAGTTACAAGCCCTTCTGCTTGTCTCCTTTCACTTGGTTATCTCTTTTCTGGGATCTTGAGTATCAGAAGTAGAAAACAACTCACTCTGTGACAGTTGAAAATCTGTGTTTCTTTCCTGACCAGTGAAATGTCCCAGTTAGCAAAACCATCCCAGCCCACAGCCATGTGCATACTGAAATGTGTCCCTGACTTAAAGTGTACTAACAGTTCTGTTCTTCTCAATTTGGCAGTTCCGGGATTGGCACTGCTGCTTTTTAAGTCTTATCAATTGCAAAATTTAAATTCATAGTGAAAATTAGAATGAAAATAAAAGAGAATATAGTTATTTTAAAAGTTTCCAGCAATAATGGAAAGTGTAGTTAGCGATGCTCTGATCAAAAGCCAAATTTAAAAGTGAATGCAAGTAAAAAGCTATGAAAATTGAGGACAATTCTCATGTTTATCCTAGATAGCTACAGCAATTACTGTGGTGCCTTTAATACTGGCGAAGAAGGCCCATACCACTTTCAGCTAAATAAAAGAAACCACAACAATGGGTAACTACTGATGCAGCACACTCATGGAAAAATTACATTTTGAAAGGTATAACAAAAGCTTTATGGACTAGAGGTTTTATTTAATGGTAAAAGTTATTGCTTATTCTTTGGAAAGTCCCCTCCAAGTGAGAGATAGGCATGCTGTGTGTCAGTTTTAAACCCACCTGACTAAAAATTATCATGAATACCCTTTTCTTCCACACATTTGTGTGCATTTAGTTCAGTGACCCTCAGCCTAGGAGTTGAGAATAGGAATTAAATGTGAACTTGTCTCTCCATGTTAAAGGATTACCTGACACTGAGCCTTGCTGAGACTGTCTGTACAGACACTTGCATTACACAAGTACCTGTGCAGAATCATTACTGCTGATGTGGATGGAAAGCATCAATGAGGTTCAGAAGAAAAGGAAAAGACAAGATAAATTGCTGTCTGTGTAAATAACAATTGGAACTAGAAATTTAGACCATAATTTTATGCCTTTAAATACTAACTCTATGCATTAACGCATCAAATAGTAATACGGTTTGTATCTGATCTGATGTAGACGTAAGATCAAATTACCTGAAGCATGTGATATGGAGCTTATGTTAGCTTAAATTATTAGGAATGAGCGTGAAAACACAGATAATTCCTAATACGGCTTAATGCCTTCTAGGGGACTGTTAATCCATCAAAACATTTTTTGACTTGTGTGTTCTTGTAGAGTGAATTTATTTCAATCGGTCTTTACATCATGGAATTGGAGACTTTCTTAACTTAATGCTGGGTACTCAAAAGTGGGTCTTTCTCTATTATTTATCCCACAGCTCTCGGGAATCTGTCTACCCAAATCCAATGTCAGATGGGCTCCGTTGCAGGTTGTCTTTCTTGGAACAAGGTCTAAACATCATATTTAGTTGAACATGACCCCCCCCCCCAACATTTGAAAGAATTGTGCCATATGACTGAGAATCATTAAATTAAGTAAATAGTAAGGGAGGTGCTGCGATTTTTAGGTTTATTAGGAGGGCAAAAAGGCTTAGACAAACAGACATGTATCATTACTCTGTGGAGGGCATTAGTGAGAAGGAAGAAATTGTCCATTTCTTCTGTCCGCATGCAGGAAAAGCTGCTGCAAATTCAAAACCAAATAAACAGAATTTTTTTTTTATTATTTAATAGAAATACCTTGAGGTTTTTCTGCTTTATTAATATTTTTTTGGGTTTTCCGTGATTTTTCTGTAGATTGTGAAATTGCAAAGAAAAAATAGTAATTTAGTTCAATTTTTAATCCCTCATTACTGAAAGAGCAAATAAGTTCCTGAAAAGCTAGGGAGGTCTATTTAGGATACTATGGAACTGAATATGCTAAAGGTAAATTACTAAAAATTCTACAGGGAGGAATCAAGAGAAAGGACTAGGTACATAAAAAATATCTAAAGTTTCAAAAGGACTGATGGTGCCCGATGAAAGCATAAGGTAAGTTTTACAAGCTCATGTGAGTAATCTGCAGATTTGTAAGCACTATGTTGCTGTCCACAGCTTAGGGGAATCTTTCTAGCTTCTAAAATATGGAATTGGCTGCTAGGTTGCAGAAAATGGAAATAAAATTTGTTACCCTTGTTAATGTTGTTATTAAATATCCTTGGCTTTTTGCCTATCTCTTATTAAACCACACTAAATGGAGCTTAGAGTTATATAGTCATAGTTGAATATCCTTTCTCTAATGCATTACATTTAATGCTCAGATTTTGCTTCTTGGTGAACTGTATGTCATGTTCATTCGTCGCTGTGTGACAGTGTTAAAGTAACATGAATATTTATCAGCCTTATAGAAAGTATATTAGAAATCAGCATCGTTATATTAATTAACTTTAAAAAAATTAATCAGTACTTAGTCTCACGATAATTCTATCTAAAGTAAAATTCTTGTATCTCTTAAAATGCTCTGCTTAATATATTCATGCTTATTGAAATTGCCTATTGTTCTGCATCATACTTCGGCCAAAGAATCTTCCAAGGGTCCTACAAGCCAACATCCAATTATTCTTTTACATTACTTTATTAATAGTGTGCAAACTTTATATTTTAATTTTCATTGGCAAATACGAAACCATTATTACTAAGGACATCATACGTGCATATATGTGTATATAACTCATTATAACCAGCTCTGTGCATAAGGGGTAAACCACCAGACTGAGCTGTTCAAGATGCCTGCTTAAATGTGAAAAGGAAGAGGCTGGTGTTGGCAGTGAGAGCCCAAGCACCCAGGTCAGCCCTTTCTTCGGTCCCGTGGTGGGGCAGGCGTAGCAGTGAAAGGCTGCGGATGGGAGGGCACAACCCACCTCAGATCTGCAGAGCTCTTCAGAGTCTTGTTTGACATCAACTCCTTTTCTTTACAAAAACTCAAAAATTAATTAATTTTCATTTTTATTTTCTTCGAGGGTATGTGTATTTTAATGTATCTCAAAGCTCACATTGAGAGCTGCTGGATCTAGACAAAGACAAATATACAAACCACAAATATACAAATAATCAGAATGCAGTTGCAGACATGGCTTGTTGCAGGGTCCACAGCAAACATTTGCTGACATGACTTAGAAGTTGTCCAGGATGGCATGTGTTGAGTAGGATGGAGAAAACCTGTTCATTTCTAAAAATAGCCCTACCTGGTTTTTGTTTTGTTTTGTTTTTGACAGAGTGGAGCATGGTTCCCTTCTGAACAAAGCACAAGCCATTTTATTCTTTATCTGATAATTGTTCTGTATGGTTTTCGTGATTAATGCTAACCTGCAGTCTTTCTGTACTGTGTGAGATAGCATCACCTTTGGATCTTGAGTTCCACTGGATGCTTGAATTCCCGCTTTGTAATAAGTGGGAAAGAAAGAAGGAGTGTTTGAAAACAACCCAGACATTTTTCATAATATATGGAAATAATTGGAAACACCTAATCTCATTGGCAATCCAATATTTGTTCCTATAATGTGAAAAAAAAAAGTAAGATTCAGAGTAAGACATATGCCTTAGTCCTTATCTTACTATGTTTTCTGGTTTATGGGATTATTTAGAATTTAGCTTCTGTGTTTGTTTAAGATAGAGTTTCATATCGCTATGTGAGGCTGTAAACCAGGTTTCCATTATGCTGTGCTGTTTATACTTAGGACTGTACAAAACTTTTCACGGCCTTTAACCTAGATGACAGTGCCGGGGATTCATTACATGGCTGCCTAAGCACTTTCTTTTTATATCAGAATGATTTATACGTTCTGTTCTTTTCCCATTTCCTCTTTGGAGAATGCCAGAAAAGGAAGACCAGTGCAACAGTCGCTGTGATTGATACTATGCTTTTGAAGACAGATGGGAATTATTTAATGCTGGGGGACTTTCCAGTTAGCTCTATCCTACCCACGTTTAGAATTATCAGTTAATTTTGTATGCCGAGTTAGCTCAGCGGCTCCTGTCAAAGGCACACTTAGCAGCACCAAGAACTGAGAAGGTGATACCAAATACCAAGCTGTAATGGGTTTCCAAATATTTATTGAGGAGTGACCCTTAATATTGAAGATGTTTTGAGGACATTTCTCCCAAGTCAAGCTGTTAGAAGTGACCTTCTTTTACTACCTGATTTTCCATCCCTGATGAAGGGAAGCAACACTAAATGGGATTGATATTCTGTCCTCATCGTTCTACCCCACAGCTTCGCCAATAAAATTGAAACACACAAAAGCAGAGGTTTTAATAACTGGTAGGTGGTCAGACTCCCCAGTCACTGGGCTTCTGAAATGTGTTGGACTCCAACACCCAAAGCACAGAGCATGTAAAATCCTAAGTTATTTCAGGCAGTCGTGTGCTTTGGCGTTACCCCAGAGACAGCAGCTCCTGAAATCGCCATTTTAACAATCATCTGGGTGATGAGTCTGAGGCTAGAAAATAATTGCCTTGCTTTTTAAGAAAAGGAATAAGTAAGTGAACACTGAAGATCCATAAGAGTTTTTAAGCCAGACAGAAGCCTGCGCAGGCAATAGTGAATATTGCTTCACTGGAAATAGAACACACAAGTTTTTCTCTGTCACGATAACCCAATGGTTTGTGTAGTTTCCTTCTCTCCAGCTCTACCTAATGATAACGTTAAGTCACCTGAGAAGAGCGTGCGGTTTTAAGAATCCGGCAGCTTATAACTGTGCGGGAAATATATAAAGCTTTGACAGAACCTGAGTACTAGAGTGACAGCCCAGCCTTGCATCCTTTACTGGGAGATTATATACTGCTATACTGGTTTTGTAGCATTCCTCTCAGCTAAAATGCTTAGCTCATACTGCACTATCATTATTACCTCCCATTCAGGTTTACATTGGCAGAGATGATAGTTTGAGTAAGACATTTTCCTAGAAATACCCTTTTCTATAGAAGCATATTTAGCACCAATGCTCTTCTTTGCATGTAATATACATATATGCAAATATCCAGAAGAATGTTACACTTAGGAAATGAAACAACTGTTCATTAGGGACAATGTAATTCTGTGTAAGAGCTATTTCTAGTATTTGTGATAAATAATAGTGATAACTCTTTCACTGCTGCATAGCCATTCTGGAAAGAGACATTTGCCTTTTGCGTGAACAGAGAAATATGAACACCACTGATGAATTATCTCTTTGCCCTAGGCAATATGTCACTTATATGTAGGTATAGATTGTGAGAATTAATTAGATTTTCTTACTTTCTATTAATCAAAGTAAAAAGACTGACAGGTAATGTGCAAAGGAATTATTTTCTTCTTATTTTCTACATTAGATTCACTGGTATCCTTTGCTTTATTAGAATGGTTTTAAGTGAAAAATAATAATAAATCATTAAATTCTTATTAGTGAGTAGATTGTTGTGAAAAATCTCACATTTCTTTAAGGGAAAGGGAGAATAAGGAATGGGTGAGTCTAGAAATCCCAGTGAAATAAATTCCTTAAAAAAGAATGCTGCTGCAATTCTAATGAATGAACTTATCAAGTGTCACCTACACTTGTGTAGGTACTCAAGATTAATTATTTTTAGCCAATTGGGGTTTTTTTCTTGCAAATATTCATTTTTCTTTTGTTCAGCTAATCACGTAACAAGTACCTGCCCATTGTTATCTCTGTGTTAACTTGAATGTTGCACTGTAATTGAACTCTTTCTTTAACGTTATCACATGAAGAACTTAAGTGAATTCAAAATTTCTTATATCTTCATAATCCATTACTTATCTTTCGTTGCTTAGGAGGTAAAATACACCCATTGAACTCAGCTCACCTAGAGGATTTATAAAATACTAGTACTCTGAAAATTAGTAATTTAGTCTATTTAGATTCCCACTTATTATGCAGACATACTTAATTTACATTCAGCTCATCCTTACTGCCCATCCGTTTTTGT
>JAOXJM010000023.1:19453249-19470680 GCA_026413425.1 Tringa solitaria | reverse complement strand
AGGAAAGGAATTAATGGAGACTATAACTCATACTGGGTTTTTTTTGTTCATATACTCTGCCATGCTCAGTCACTTTTCCCCATTCTTTCCCCACTCCCAGCTCTCCCTTCTCTTATCATATTTTTACATCAGCATAACTTTTTGGATTTCATAGGATCCACTCCTAACTTAATCTAATGCCAACAACATGGACGTTGGAGATGTAATTTACACCATCAAATTGAACTGGGGCCAGGCACTTCTCTAAGAGCTGCACCTGCTTTCTCTAGGCTGTATTTAGTGGAATTTTTCCTTTCATGTTTAATTCATGTTCCTTCTGGGAAAATATTTAGCGAGCTAACAATTGAAGTTAGGGATAGGGGAACTTAGTACAGCTTGAAGTTCTGTAATGCAGATAAAACATTTTCCAAGCGTTTCGGATATCACAAAATGAGTTTTGAATTATGTGAATTTCTCCCTCTGCTCTTTCTCATTATTAAACCCATGTTCCTTTCCATTTCATTTCCATTAAAAGCATATATTTTTCTGCCCCAGGGAGGGAACAAATAAAACCAAAAACCCCCCAAACCCAACCAAAAATCCCCCAAACCCCACCCATCAAGAAAAACCCCCATGAACAAGTATGCTTTATAACTTAACCTTCTGTTCTGGAACAATGCTTGATCATGGGCCCTCCTTCTTACAGGACAGAAAGAAATAAATTTTATCTTGTAAAGTAATCTGCCATTTACAACGTACAGTGTAAAAAGTGCTTAATCACATATTCAGCGATCTATCAATGAATATATAAAGAGTTTAAAAAGCATTGTTATTTGTGGCTTTGAGGATTGCCTGATGAGCACATGTGGTTATCTGAAGTTAATGTAATTTAGTCAAGACAACTCTACTTTTTTCTGTGGTTCTGCATTAAAAAGCAGTTCATGCTTATTTTCAGCATTATTGGAGCAGCTTCCTCCCTGTTTTTGACACAGATCAGTAAAGAAAGTTAGATGTACTAAGGTATGTGGGATTATGAACAAGCCATCTATAGTTAGAAATGTTTTTTGTTCTCTCACTACCTAGTTTTTCATCCTTCCATTTTTCAAGAGCAGTTAATCCCTGGCAACAACAATATACTTTTTATTGGGCATGAAACAAGATTCTGTGGCCATGTATTAAGAGCTCAGTCCTGAGAGACAGGAGACGATAACAGGAGAATTTTCATGGTCGGTGCATGGGACAGTGACTGCAGCAGCCTGAGGTCCTTTCTGGCTCTCTTCCAGATCTGTTGGGGTTTCTAAAGCAGATAATCACTGATTCATTGTCATCTGTAAAAAGGGGAAATAATGTAGACTTACACAAATCAAAGGTGGTCAAAACCCCTTCATCTCTCAACAGTGTTGTGTTGATTCTCCATTAGAAAAATGGGATGCATTAGGTTTAAGGGCTTGTTTTCTAGAAGATGCTGAGGCAATTTTTGACAGCCCTTTTTGTCTCTCTTACGGGAATGAATGTGAAGTTCCCTGCATAATGTGTAATGCAGTGGGTCGATGGTTTGGGCTCTTTGTTGATCCCCTGACAGTACCAAGAAGGTACCAGACTTCAGTTGGTAGATGTAAGAGAACACATGAGTTAAACATACTTGTCATTGGATTACCTGAAGACACCTGGCACCAGGACCTAAAACTCCTAAAAAGTCCAGGGCCTGTAAAAGAGGAAGAGATGCTTACAGAAATTCACCTTGCCATTTATTATCAAAATTACACTCCTATATGGCTGTAACTTTTGCAAGGTCTTGTGTCAAAAATGATAAATGCTCAAATTGCTGGGAGCAATCTATGTCTGCTGTTGTATTCCTGCTCAGCTAAACATCCACTTAGAACACATACTTCTCAATGGGAAACATTCAGAGGGTGAACTTAAAATTTCAGGACAATTTTTTGTTTTCTGCTGTAGAAGGGAACAGCTTGCGGTACCTTTAAAGTGCTCGTTGCAGTAAAGCCAAGAAGGGAAAGGAAAAAAAAAATGAAGCAAAACAAAAACCCAGGAACAGATTGCTCAGCCTGTGGCTGGACTGGTACAAGCAATCTGTGCAAGATTTCTCCAGAGGAAAAATCTTGAGACTTGTGCTGCTGAGAAACACGGCACAGAGCAGCGAATGGAAAATTGTTGAAGAAGCAGAACGTATACTGGGCTTAGGACAAAAACAGATCCCAGAGAGTTCTGCAGTGCCTGGAATTCTTCTGTTCACCCTGCACCCCTCTCTGCAGCATTTTTCTGTTAGAAAGGAATACTCTGCTGGGCTAGAAGTGGAGTCTGCGAAACTTTTACAACTGGGCCTGTTATGGAAACAAGCTGGGCGTTTTTGGATATAACTTTTAGTCCACTGCAAAGCTTTGCAGCTGCTTGGCCTTTGGTTTATCTGTATGTCCCACTTTCTCAATATTGAAGTATACAAAATAATTGCTTAACTATAAAACAGCCTATGTCAGAGGTTGTATTTTGGAGTCCCAAACCAAAGAAGGAGCAGCAGCCTTTGTGGCTTTATTGAAAATCACCTAATTATGAAAACACGTGGTTCCCTTGCTTCATCTTGCAGTGCACAGTTGATTCCAGATGGAGATTTGATGCAAAATCAATAGTATGATGCCTTTCTGTTTTCATGCATTAATGTTGACTTCCATAACCATAACTGTCAGTAGCTCTGTGTTTGCTTGATGCCTTGCTTTTAAGTGAGGCACTTCCTCTCCTAGAGGAGGCACACAGCTGGAATAAACATAGCGACTTCTTTAAATCGTGTCTCTGCTTGATATGGTTTTGATTGTCTGGAATTTGACACGAAATGGGAGAAAAGTGACAACTAATGATAAAGGGCTAATGCTTCGGTTTGGCAGAGTAGCACTCACTGTGCTTGCTGCCTGGGCTGGCAATGGCCAGCTGCTCTCTCAAGCTGTGGGTCGTTGGGAGACTCTGCCTGAGACAGTCGACTCTGGGCTCTGCAGGGGTGTTGGCAGGATGGGGATAACCTGGATAAACGCAGATACTCAAGGCAGACGGTACATCCCCCTTTAAAATCCTGGCAGCTGATTTCTGCAGGCACAAGGGCTGACTGAGCAGAAAGGCAGGCGGTGGCCGAATGCCCGAGGCATGTGCTCTGTCGTAAACACCGCAGCGCTGAACCACAGCTACCAGGGTGGGAGGAAGATCTGCTTGTGTCATCCTCAGCCTGGAAAACCTACTTGCTGATTATCGAGGGCTGTAGGTTAGAGCTTTTCGCTGTTGGTTGCATTCTCCCCTCCTGTTAGACGTTTGCTCAAAGCTGGCTTTTTGGAGCTCTTCCATGGGATGGCAGGAGAGGTGGCATTCTCACAAAATTACTGGTAGGGTCATCTTTTTATAAGCAGCATGTGGGCACAGCGTGGTTTTGTTCAATAACATGCCATAACGTAAGCCAGACAGGATTTTATCTTCTAGTCGCATCTTGGATTAGGGCTTTTTTTTTGGTTATGGGGTTTTTTTTGTTGTTTGTTGGGGGTTTTTTCCCTCCCCACCTCTAGTTTTTGCCTCTGACCTACACAAGATATTCAGATCCTTTGGAGAATGAATCAAACACCCCACACACACTTCTCATGCCATTGAAACATATTCCTGATTTTGCCATTCGGTCTTCTGAAATGCCAAGCTGTGTACATGGCTTGTAAGCGTGTGCAAGGCGTATCACTTGTTGAAAGCCTTATCCTCAAGTGCTTTAAGACTGTCTGGATCGTTGTTGTTCACCCTGTTCTCAGACTGTTTGAAGAAAATATCACTTTTATTTCTAATTAAAATGCCTGCAGATTAAATAGTGTGAGCTTTTGAAAGACATCCATAGGGATCTGTGCCATTTGCAGTAGATATTGTCAAAGGAAGTCAATGAGCAATGACAGCTATGTCATCTTGTATCTAATTGCCTGAAATACATCGCTCTCCCCTCACTTTCTTTGTGCATCTTTATGATTGAAGCACATAAAGCTTAATGCATTAAGGGAGTTCCTTTCAGGAAACCATTTCTCATAAGAATAAAGTACTACAATTCTGCATGGTTATAAAACTGCACCAGTGCTGTCACCCCAATTATTTTTTGAGGGAGAGAGAACAATGATTTTAAACTGTTGTGGGTTTTTTTGTCTGTTACTCAGAAAGCTCTTTAAAGCACATACATGAGGGTGGGCTCTCTCTTTCCCAGGCATGAGCTTTACTGTTTTTAAATCCTTGCCTCATCTCCTGATAGTCATTCACACCTTTCCCCAAAAATTCTCACTCTCTTCTTCACTGCTCACTGCAGCCTAAACTGTTGCCCCTCATTCCATTCTGAGGGGCCACTGCCACTTCTCTCTAGGACCTCACATCTGTGCTGTCTAAGGCTAGAGGATTTTTAAGATATAAATGCTTTTTGTTTTTAGCTAGCCACACAGCTGAGACTCTGGTCCAAACATCATCTTACATTTGTTTCCAGCTATCTCTGTTTTTCCTCTGTCTCTCCCAAATTCAATTGTGGCCTCTTCTTATCTGTGTCAGATGCTGCTTTAGAGGTTATATCCTTATCTCTTGCCTTGGCCATCTTACTCCTTTTTTTGCGCTGCCTTTTTCTAGCACAACAGATGGACATGTTCACTTCTGTGCCCTTATTTTCTGTATGATCCCACACTGAGAAGTCAGCTCCTCAGCTGGGATAGCCTCTCTCTGTTATATACTGAGATAAGACTTTTTATGTGTCCTGCAAATGGATTCCCCTTGTTCTCCCTGAAAACATTTGTTTAAATTTGTTAAACCCTTGAAGTCCTTCCTTGAAATATCCTTTGGCATAATACTTGCAAAATGGTTGACATCTCTCTGCATCCATCTGTTCTCTCTTATCTTATAATGAGGCTGTAAAATTCAGGACTATTTTTTTTTGTGTGTTCGCACAGTATCTCTTAAGTGAGCCTTGCCCATGCTGATGACCTCTGAAGTACTGCAGCAGCTATTGTTGTCAGGGCCAGACAGGCTGTTGATAACTGAAGGGGTTTCTGCCTATGCCTTATGGTCATGGTCTTTGCCATTAGCATCCCCTTTATATAACCTATTTTAAAATGACAGTAGGGGGATGTTCCCAGATGGTGAGAAGACTCTATACCTCCTTATGTTTTGCTAAAGTATACTATACATAGCATCCCTGGCAATCCAGAAAATACACCTCGTAGATAACCAGCTGTTCTTCATTCTAAGAACAAGAAGCTGAGATTTGCTGCTGGAAGTGTAAAACCTCATCATTACCTATAGGAGACACGGTCTAGTTTGCTTTCTGCAATTCATTGTAAGCCCTTGGAAGGAAGAGAAGGAAAAAATGTGTTCTTGGTGGATTACCATCATTCAGTAAACAAAAGAAAATTAAAAAAAAATATTCATTATTAGTTAGCAGCGATTGTGCCCTTTTTATAATAAGCAGGCATTTGTCAGTTGCAGGTGACACCAAAATCAAGGTGTTTACAGAGTGATGGTGATTCTCAGATTCAGAGAACCATATGGCATGAAAACTGCTGCTCGCTGTCTCTGAAATGTAAGTGACAACAGTGCCATCCATTTGTGCAGTATGATCAAAGGCCTTTTCCTTTTTCTGGCAAGAGTCACATCTACGTCTTTTCATTAATTCACAATAACAGCACACATTTGAGGGAGTTCTGCATGAACGGTACAGTTCATCTGAGGCATCCTGAGAATATCAGGTTTACTCAGTAAGCGTGGGGCAAACGGGCTGGCACGCACTGGTTGTCCAGTGCATGTCCCTTGGTGGTGCACTGCACACAGACAGCGGTCCTGTTCCTGTGTTGCTGCAGCAAACAAACCATCGTGAGTTTAAACTAGGTCTTATTTTTTCAGACCTACTTCAGCCAATTCAGTTCCTGTTGCAGTTATTATAAGAAAAAAAAAAGGGGGGGGGGGGGCTCTTAAACTGAAGTCTAAAATAAGAGATGTGGCTGTGTGTCATCGTTCATGTTGTTTATGCTTTATTACCCCATGGTGACATTTGGCAGAGGCATGGTACAATGGCATTAGAATAGGGGCAAAGCAACACCATCTACACAGAATAAGGTGCTCCTAATTCTCTTTCCCTCCTATCTTTCCTTTAGTGATACATCCTTTATATTTATCCATAAGCCGGATTTTTCCTCCTCCTCGCTCTCCTGTTTTTGTTTCCTCCTCTATCATCTTTCATGGTGGAGGGCAGCCTATTGCATACAGGATGGAAAACTCTGGAAAGGTACTTCTGGATTTCTAGTCAATGGGAGTCTACCTCATTCGGTAATGAACTATCCCAATCAGGCAGGGAGTGTGTTACTCACTATAAAACCAACATCATCGGGATAAAAATAAGACCTCTTATTCTATTGACTAAACTTAAAAAGTGAGGTTGAAGTCTGGTGCCTTTGAAAACAGGACATCTTTATACATCTTTATCCACTGATTTTTTAGCAATATTCACTAAATTGTCAGAATGGCTTCAGCTTTTGTTCCACCTTCTGCTCTGCTGTTTCTCATTATTATTAGATCTCATAGCTGTTGGGTGTGTATTACTTTCTAAAACTAAGCAGACTAATATCATCAGCCATAATTCTGTGGGTTTCTCCTGAAGCCATTACCATAATTAAGATAATGATATTTAAAGTGAATGTTTATTTCATACTACTTTGTATGGCAAAATATAATTAGATGTTTGGCTGCATATGTATATGGTTGAAAAGGATTTAGTATTTTGAAAGAGGCTATAAATAAGTCTGAATAAAGCAGTATTTTAACTCTTAGAGTGACTCTGAAACTTCTAGCAAGCGTGCCATGAGCACACCATGAAATTTGCTTATAAAGAGTGAAAAGACTCTCTTAATTTGCCTCCACTTGAAGAATTGTTTGTCCAGAGTGACAACTGTAACTTTAAATTTACAACATTCCCAGGAGTCTTGTGTTAACTGTGCTGAACTAATCTTGTAAATATTTATCTGCTTTACATTTGAAGCTAAATTTTCTTATCACACTTTGCAGTGCAATGTGGGCTTTTCCCTGTAGGAGCTTGTTTATGTTGCCCACGCAGGCTCTTAAAACCTGAGATCCAGAGCACAGAAGCAGATTGCAAGTGAAGGAAGCGAGTTGGCTATCTTGTGGCTCTAATCCTTCCTTTTGTATTTGAACTGGCAAGCTTTGGAAATGTTGACGTCTTATGGTCAAAGTTATGTAAAAAAGAAGTTGTGTTTTATGCTGATGCTTTAGCCCTCATTTGATGACATTAGTTTTTTCTTTTAGACAGGACTTTTATATATTTTGAATGTTGGCAAAGATAAGATACAACCTGACAAGATGAAATGTAGCTTTTCTGTATCTCACCTGTCGTGAGAAAAAATTTAATTAAAAAAAGTTAAAATAACACATACAACCACCACCCACAAAGAATCAGAAGAACCCAAACAACACTCACAAACCCAAACCACAAGTGAGTGAAGAAGAAAAGGATGATCTGTCTACTAAGTAACAGCTCTGCAAGTGGTATGAGGGTCAGAGAGCAAGAGAAGAGAAAAAAAGACCTAAGCTGAAGTATGTCAACTTCTCAAAACCAGTTGAGTGCTCATTTAATTATCTAAGTATAATAGTAATGATTTGAGTTTGATATTGGGTAAAACGTTTAGACTATTATATCTTTTAGGAAACCCTTTCTTTGTTTTCATACTCCCAAGAACTCTTATTCTAACACATACTTTTTTAGCCGGATCCTGAAGAAGGCCTCACTTTTTAAACCATTTTAGTGAACACCTCATCCATTTTACCTTTCCAGATACCTCCCTTCTGAATACTTCTATCAGCATGAAAAATGATTTCTCCATTTTCTGTCAATCAGTGACCCCTGCAAATATTTATTCTTCCCTTTTTTAGCGTGATGTTGAACACTGGACCACATCCGTTTCTGTGGAATGACTCTGAGAAAGGTGATTTTTGCATCAGCATTACTCTTTCTCAGAGTTTCTGGTTAAATCTTTCTCTCTTGTATTGGCTACATCATTCATCTGTGTCTTTGAAACTTTCTTTTCAACTCCAAGTCGTAGTTTACTTAGGCCTTACTGTCTAGTTTACCTAGGTGAGACAGTTTACCTATTTTTCTATTACAAATCCCGCCATGTAATTTCAAATTTAACCCATTGGCCTGATAATTTTGAGATATGTTACTGTTATTTAAGCGTGTCTTTTGTTCAGTGTTGAGCAATTTGTAGTGTATATCATATGGGCTGGCTTCTCTAAGTACTTGCTTTACACCAGATGAATATTTATTGGTAAGTGTCTGTAATAAAGGGCGGTTCGTGGTTAGCATACCTAATGTGGCTACCAAAGAGTCTTCTTGCTGGCAGCATGTACACCAATAATACTGGCTGTGTGCTGTCTGCTCTTTGTCCTGCCCGGGTAGAAAGCACATGGGAGCAGTTGTGCCAATTCAACACCAGGATCAAGCTGTCAAAGACACAGGTCGCATCCCAGACCCCGTGGGCTCAACTGTGCTGAGGATTTGGTTCATTTCTCCAGTCAGTGTGAATCACTGAAATGTTGACCGTGTCTGGTACAAATCATCAGCCTCACTGGTGGGGCTTACCTGTGCTCTACCAAGAGTCTGCTGAAGCCTCAGGTGTGAGTCTGAGTGGGTGGTTCTGCACATAGTGTGGATTTGGGAAATGTTGTGAGGTACCTTTATTCAAAGTTCCATCTGAGGCTCAAACACATACAGATTTCTTTGACAGAGCTATTTGTAGGAAAGTGTAATAGCTCATCTCTTTGTATTTCACTGGTGTAACAAGGTGAAGTCGATAATTTTTTCTTCCTTAGAATTTCAGTCTCCTAATTACTGTAACCACTAGCCCTTACTAATGGGACTAGTAAGATAACAAAACCCTACTTTCTACCACAATTCAAAGCTGTAAAACAAAATATATAATGCTTGGGATAGGGATAACAGGGATTTTTTTTATTTTTTAACTACAGAAACAGTAATTACTTTATGTGAAAGACAGCCTAAAATACTAATATGAGGGGGAAAAGGGGCCAAATGGTTTAGGTCATGTCTGTATTTTACTGTCTTAAAGCACATAGGTTTTTAAAGTGGTCCTTTTGTGAAAAGATGTGGAAAGGCCACTCGGAAGCAAAGGGGAGGATGGATCATTTTCCATAATGCCTGTGGCTGGTACCTGCAAGCAGCTTGGAGACAAACCCGTATTTCTGACACTTGATTCACTGAGGTCAATTATTTCATTGAGTTAGATTCTCATAGATTACAATCTCACTGCAGGTTTAAATTGGATTCTGTAACCACAGCTCAATTGATTCTTACATTGTTAAAACTGAATGTATCATCACAAATATTTAATACATGTGTGTCCTGAGATTCAGTGTTTTTGTCATTGCCTACTGTTTAGATTCCATGATAATATATTATATAGAGCATCTCTACGTGGGCGTGTTAGTGGTTAATTCGGGAAAATCTGCAACAGTTGAGAGTGAAGTGAGGAATACGTAAGGTCAGAGCTCCTCACCAACCTCCTTTTGTGTGAAATGATCCCATTTCTAACTGGGATGAGCAGCTCAAAGAATGACTGTTTGCTGATGTTTACACATGGTATATAGAGGCACAGGAGGTAGCATTGAGGTCCGTCAAAGTCTGCTGCTATATATTTTCGAAGCAGGCTGGTCGTCTGAGGGATATTCTGTTCTGCTCTCAACTTGGTTTAGTCTTAAATCTCTCTGTGGTTTTAATTTGTTTTCCATTCAAGGCTTGTCCTTAAACTGAAAGCTCATTCCTGTGGAATTTTATAGCAAATTCTTTGGTTTCAGTGAAATTTATTTTATTTCCTGTATTTAGCTGTACTTCAAAGCTTTTTGCCAGATTTGGCAAAACATAGGGAAATTAAAAATAAAGGGAAACTAGAACATCTGTATGATTTATTTAGATAATGCACATACATGCCTCCCACCTGAAGACCATTGTGAGTTCAAAATGACTGATTAATTTGGGCTAATAAAAAGTACAGTTAAGATTTTTTTTAAAAATTAAACCTATGAAGCTATTTACCTTAAAAAGAAGTTTCTAGCCTTGCGTTTTGCTGTATTTGAGGTTTTCCTTCGACTGAAGGTGAAGTTCAACTGAAAAACTGAAAAGGGGTACAAAAAGGACTGTAGTATTTTATGACAGGGAGACGCGTGTCAAATATTGATCTTTTTATATGTGTGTACAAGAGGCTGTTCTCCAGTGGCCAGGGAAAAAAGGGAAAGATGAGGATACTGCTATTAGTACCAAATGGAATGAGTGTCCTTTAGCTCTGGTGATGGAAGGACAAATGTCTTAGAGGTAAAGTGTAGAGAGTTCAGTTCTGGTGACTTTATTAGTGAGTGCATTTGTGTAGGAGCTTTATCTCACTCACATATTTGTTAAAAATAAACCTAACCAAAGGGGGCGAAGAAATACTGCAACAACAAATAACCAGAAAGGCTAGAAATGTATTTTAAAATTTTAAAAAATCAAATCAAAAGTGCTCTGACACTTCAAAAACCTTTGTTAAGCACTTTAATAGAATCAAGAGCATTTGCCAGTCCGTTGTCTGATGCTTAAAATCATAAAGCATCAGAAATTGTATCCATTTGTTAAGATGTTTGTTTTGAAAGTTACTGAAATCAGACATTGACTTTTACTGACCCCTTTGCATCTGATGAGGAACGTGCAGGTTACTTGAACTGGCTACATGTGTATTTAGGCTTCCTCTATAAAATATATTGTCTTTGTAGTGTAAAGGAAAGGCAATTTTAGCTATATGTATGCAGATATTTAAGATGTCACGCACTAGGATATATGTTTGCTGTGATATTTCTCTGAGAATCATTCTTGACTGTGGTAATGGGCAGGTTTTAGAGGAAAAAATCACTTTGAAGGATAAGGCACGTTTAAGATTGAAATGGCTTCTTTTGTGGAAAGAGCTGTCTAGGAACTTCAGTGCTGGTGGTGTTTTTGAAAATATGTAGAATTCAGTAGACCCTAATAGCAGCAAATTGTTTTTCAGTACGTGTCTTTTAGAGTTCTGTTACTCTCATTTTCCTCCACTTTCCTCCTTTGATTTACTGGCTTTGTGTGTGAGATTCAGTACATTTGGGCAGATGCAAGCAGCTGGAAGTAATAGAGTTAGAGCACTTTGAAAGGCTGAATTTTCACAAGTGGTTTGGGGTTTAGATGCTGGGAGTCATTATCTAGTGCTTCGGAATAACATTTAGAGAACTTGCTCTCATGGCAGAGATTTGAAAGAGGTTATTCATGGGTTATATTTCACTTCTAAAAAGTTGAATAAAATTACATTGCATTATATTTTTAAATGAAGAAATCTGATTGAGCCATGCAGACACATTTTAGAATAATATATATTCTAATGGCACAAATCACTACTTTTATTCCGTGTATTCAGAAAAACATATGCTCCCAGAAGCTTTGGAGAGAACCTTTTTTCTTGCCAACTATATATAGTATAGTGAGAGTTTCCTTTAAACCCAAGCCAACATCCCATGTAAACATGATAAAGTTAGCTATGGCACTTTTATGGGGGAGTAAGAATTTGTGGTCTTCTATTGTGCATTTTTTTTGTTGCGGTGTTTCTTTCATGGCAATCCTTTCTTGTCTCTGGAGGTCGGTTTCATTACTTGTCATACAAACAAGTTTCCCTTGTTTCATCCGTGCCTCTCTGTGATTCTGTGTCCTCTGCGTATTTTATTTTATGTTTGCTTTCAGTAGGGTTTTTCAATACTGACAAAATCTTGAGGGGCACCTATTTATAAGGCACGCAGTGTGTTATTTCCTCATATTGTGTCCTCTCTTCTTCTTTAGGGCATGTCAGATGGAGTAATTTTTTCCTCACTAACAAAATAAGGAATGGAGCCACCATAAAGCAGAATAACAGGCCCGGATTGTTTCAGGGGAAGGGTGTTTGTTGTAATTGCCATTCTAGCTACAGTGCACCAGTTTTCCCAACAAATTGCTCTGTAGATGTGGGCAATGGGTGGTGCATCTGGTGTTACCCTTTCCTCAGCTGCTTCGCTGTTACTTCTGCAAATGAAATATGGGGTAACTTTTCCCATGTTTGTCTCATCTCTGCTCATAAGGCAGGTTGCAGGAGAGTGGTGCCATACCAATTATACCCGCTCTTTGGATGCTGTCGTACACTGTCACTCTCAAACAGAAAACATAAACGTGTGTGACCTATACAGGCACGTGAGAACGTGTACTGCATCCCTGCCTTCTGCAGAGCCCAGACAGCACATTACTGATACCTTCATCCAGCAAGCTTTTGTTTCTATACATCTTTAGAGGACTTAATGCTAAATTTTTATAACTAAGTTTTGGAATAAGAGGCCATTAAAACAGTTTCAGCCCCTCCTCTGCCTGAATGAACCAGAATTGAGCAGTTTGGCCTCCTTTAAAATGGGCATGTCTCAGTATAAATGAATATCAGATTTTTAAGAATATGATCATCCAAAGTAACATCTGCAGGGAGCTGGAAGCACTAACAGGTCTTCTGTGCTGGATTTACAGAACAAATAACAAAACACCATTGTAGACAAAACTGAAAAGACTCTGACATAAAGCTGTAGGGGATACAGTGAAGTCTGGGATTCTTCGAAAGAAAAGGTGAAATATCATAAGCTACATTTACTTCTAGTAAAAATATGCATGGTTTTGGTGGAGCTGTAGCTGTGTAGGTGTTCGTATTTGTAATTGTAGTGGCAGAGTGTGTTCTGAACCAGTTTTTTCCTCTCTTGCTTAGAGAGATGAGATATCCAAGCAGGCTTTATTTTCTAGCTCTGTTTTAAATTTATTTTTTTTTAAACACACAAGGTTTTGAGTGTGTCTGAAAAGGTGATTTTAGAAAGATTATAACTTTCATGCTGCCTTTATTTAAAGAGAAAACATAGTTACTCACAGTCTCTTATTCGGCTATCTAATGCATGGATGTGATTTAAAACCCGCCTTTAACAGAAGTTGCATTTAAAAGATATCACTTCCATGTGGTTTCAAACTGATATCAAGATAAATCTTTTACTTCTCTATATAGACTGAGTACTCTCTGGGGTAATTTCCAGCAAAATTTGGTGATGATTTCTATGGTTGATATATTCTACCTAGGGAAATGAAAAATGTGGAGTAAAAGTTGGAATCAGCAGCTGAAATGGTCTCATTTCCTGCCAGACAATTTGCCTTTGGTTTGTATTGAAGTTGATGTCAGTCTGGAAAAAAATAATGCTCTGGTTTTACATTGCAGTTCTTTAAAAATAATTACCCTTATCTTATATTCAGTTCAACTCTACTACTCCCAGTTTAAAAGAAATTGAGGTCACAAGACCCATAAATAACCATCTGGTCAGTAACAATACAGAAGAGTGATAGTATTGGTATTTCCTACAAAATTTCAGGTGCCAGCTGTCACTTGAGGTTTGCCTACTCTACTTACACAAACAAATTCATCAGGAATGTTTTCATTTCCAGAACATTTTTATGTTTGCATTTGGAGTATGAAAGGAGAAAGCCATTCTTCTTTATAAAGGGGAAAAATAAAATAAAATAAAAATATATCCCTTAATCTATTTTCCACTCGGTGCTTTTGCTCCAGAATATATTTGTTAGTTTTGTTGTCTGCATCCCCCGTTTAAGTGCATTTACAAGTCACAAAAGGTCTAGCTGACAATGAAATACTCTGTGCCAGATGTCGTTTCTCTTTGGTGCTTCGTATTACCATGTTGAAAGAAAAATAAAGCCCATGTTGCTCAAGTAACAGATGTTTCTACCCATACCCACGGTCCATTTACCAGTGTTACGTTAGACATTTTTCTCTTCCAGGGACCAGTCAATCTGAATTTTCCATGATTCCAAATTCTTAGCATCGGAAAGCAAATGTTCGTAACAAACAGAGCTTTTTACCTACAGACTGTGAAATTCCTCCCCGAAAGGATGAATGACTCGTTTCACTCTTCAGCTTACAAGTGCTCTGTAGATGCCATTATTTGGATTGATGCGATGCTGCCCAGCAGATTTTAAAATCCTTTCCACTTGTGGGGAAGTGCAGAGGAACAGGTTCGTTTTGGGTCCTGGGGAAGCAGTGAGATGCTATTTAGTGGAAAGATTTGAGTGCAGATTGCGGCACGCGGCGTGTTCTGTGGAGAAGCAGTCAAGGTTTGGTGGCTTCAAGATGTGGTTACAGATGAGGAATGATTCCACGGATGAGTCACCGCTACTCTGCCGGCACATTCAGCTGCTGCCGCTGCCAAGTCACCTCGAGGTTTCGGAGTGGAGTGCTTTTCTGTTGAGAGTTGTTGGCCTTTGGAGACGCTTTCTCCCTGATAATGAAATGGCGTTCAGGGGAGGTGCCGCTGTTTGCGAGCCCAGTTCATCCTCTTTTATGTGAGCATCCATTACTGGCTGGTGATAAAGGCAGTTAGCTGGATCCTAGGTAGCCCTTTGTCTTGCCCCAGTGTAACTGCTTTTATGCTGCAATTGTGAGTTCATTCGTAAAGTCTTCAGTGCAGGTTTATACTAAAATGGGCAAAGTCAAAGTTCAAAATTCTGCATTGTTTGTATGAGTCTTATTTTTATATGTATAAAAGAGCATATATACAAATGTAAATATATATAGAGACAGACCTTTTTTACATAAAAAGGTCCTATTTTAGGGCACTCTGACAAAGCAGTTGTCAACTTGTGCCGAAGGCTGCCCCCACTCCAAGCTTGGTATTTATACCTACCTGGTCAGTAGAGGTTAAGAGGCCGAAGTTGCCACAAAGGGTAGTGATCACATTGTTCAATGCAGGGGCATTGGGGACAGAAGCTGTGTGCTCGAGGCCAGGCTAGGCTGTGGGCTGTGTAAATAGAGGACAGACATTTTGATGCTTTCTTTAAACTGTTTCATAAAAAAAATGACATAGATGATGAACAAGGGCAGATAGTCAATTTGGTTGTAAGAACGAGTGATTCCTGAGAAGGGCATTAGTATATTTTTCAAATGTAATTGTAAAGTGCTACCACATGGCTATCCTATTTTATATGCACCTAAATCAGAATTCAGAACTGTTCAAATAAAATGTTTCTAAAATCAAGGTTCATGACCGAAGAGCTTTTAGCTAAATTGAGACAATGTTGCTTGCTTTGAGGCTATCTTAGAACTCTGTGGGCTGGGAGGGAGGCAAACAAGCCATCCAAACTCCAAATGTTATTAGCTCCAATAATCAATCCCAGAATACATTTACATGTACAACTGGATTGCCTCATTAGAAGTTAAGCTCAGCTGCTGCCAATTAGGATGTGCTAATTTGCATAGGGAACTTGATTGTGTAGCATTGTTAGGGACTGCAGTAGTATTCCTGTCTGAGGAAGCAACAAGAAAACCTTTCTGCATTGTCAGATGGATTTAGCTGATCTGGAGTCAAAGTGTCTTTGGTATATGTAACTAAGAATAGATTCATAAATGTTTGCAACTTCTTTATATTATAGTTTTACTACATTTAACTTTGAGGCAGGATGTAATTTTTTGCTGAGACTTGGCTATTTAGGAAGATTTCAATCTTCCAACCTACTAGAGGGAAAATGTTTGAGATGTCATGAAATAGAACTTTTATGAGTATTGCTTACCGAGAGGAAAACAGAGGCAGCGTGCAATTCCCTAGAAATATGCATCATCTAGAGTTCAAGTTTCTCCAAGTTACCTAAATTCCTAAATCCTGTGGCTTTGAAAATAACTAATGATATAGCTTGTAGGTTGAGAGACAGCAAAATGGCTCAATTTCAAGAAAATATATATTTCTGCAATGAGTGTCAGTATGTTCTCTTTCTGTAAGGGCACAGGCGCATTAGCCATTAGAAGACAATGCGTTGCTTGGCAATAGCAACAGGCAGAAAATCATTGTGGTGTCATCCCACTTCATTACCTGAGTACAAAGCTACCGGAGAAAACTATATGGTGCTTCCTTGCAATTATCAGATTTTTTTTTTCTTCTATTTCTTCTGTTCCTGGCTTTTTGAGTGGAATCGTGTCAATTATAAGCTGCAGAATATAGGACTATATATCTCAAGAGATAAAGTATTAGAAGTCTGTTTGAAGTTTAGATGTGACTGCAAATTTGGTATTGCTTATTTTGATTTCCCAGCACAGGATTTCCTCTCACTATCTACTTCTATCTTTTGTTTAATCAAACGCAAAATTAGAACTTTTCAGTTTGGAGTATGTCTTGTTGTTTAGTTCTGCTTTTTCAAAACTACCTGTCGTCCTCGGTTACAGCATTCAGGTGGGAGCAAAGCCCTGTTCCTCTGTCACAGAACACCTCAGACTGGTGGGAACGCTGTCAGAATTGTTATGTTTCTGGAGAGCATTAATTTTATTGTAGCAAAGAACTGGTCATTGTAGTTTGCACTGTTATATGAAAAAAATCTTACAAAGAGACATTTCAGGTTTTTTTAATTAAAACTTCAGTTGGGATTGTTACACTTACTATATCAGGTCAGTCAGACAATATTTTTTTTTGTTTTATTAATCACAGCCAAAGACTAATGCCATCTTTAAATGCTGAAATTTTGTTATATGTGGTACTTTTGGCCTTAGACATACAAAGGAAATACTAAAGGTTTAGACGCTTCAGACTCATCCACTTTAACTTGAGTGCAGGCAGGTAATTAGAGAAAATTGTGATATTGTTGGATGGGCAATTTTATGATGTGAACAGCCTGTTGGAGAGTGGGCACATGCTTTTTATGCTCTTCTGCATTTCCCTTCTGCACAGGTTTGACAGAGGTCAGTGGTGAAATGGGTAGAAAATCTGGTAACCCTCTTTACTCTGAAGTGGAGTGGCATTGTTAGAAAGTTTGGGCAGAGAATTTCAGGATCTGGGGCCATTAATTTGGCTGTTCTGAGCAGTGATATTTTAAAAGTATTTAGGAAAAGGAGGGGAAAAAACAAGGCTGAGACAGCTGGAGGAGTTTGATTTAGTTTTCACTGAATTTGTCATCAGTTGAACTTTTCAATTTGGGGCAATACCCTGAAAGGAGCTTTGGGGTTTTTATATAGTTATTAGTCTCTGAACAGTTACATAAAACTTCTTTTTGAGCCCTGGCTTTTTTTTGCTTGCTTTGCTTGCATTGTGAGCTCAGCCTGGCTACACTAGCAGCCTTTGAGAACATTCACCCATATTTATGGACTCTCAAGTTTGAAAACATCAGATCACTAGGTTACGGTGAGGCTCTGGCCAAGTAAATGCACCCCTCTTGGTTCCAAATGTTACCCGGAATGATAACATGCCATTTCCATTGTTATTCAAATAAAAGAGCCAGTAAAAGCCTTTTATTTAAAAAAAAAAAGTCACAATTAAACTAAAATATGGACACTGT
>JAOXJM010000023.1:19438958-19452554 GCA_026413425.1 Tringa solitaria | reverse complement strand
CTGGATGGGGCTTTGAGCAACCTGGTCTAGTGGGAGGTGTCCCTGCCCAAGGCAGAGGGTTGGAACTGGATGATATTTATGGTCCTTTCTAATCCAAACTATTCCATGCCATGCACAGGAGTGATGGGGCCACTGAGAGAGTAACCCACTGTACCAGATTTTTTGCTGTTATATGGCAACAAAAGGCATAAAAATTCTCCATGCATTAAGTATAGGGTGAAGGGTATACGTTTATGTTAAGAAAAAATGAACAAGTACTGACTTGAAAACTAGGTGCACAAAAAGACTTTGGGGAGAATGAAAATCCTGTTTGAAACACCACCAAGTTGACAGCTGTTTATCCTTCTGTGAAAGGTATAGGAGGCTTTGCTTATGCATAAAAGCGGGTGGAGAGCACATCTCAAAATATCTGGTGTGGCACCAAGGAGTGCCAAGCCAAGGTTGGATCCCCAAGGGCATTATTTCTGAGAAGTGACCTTTGCTGCTGTATTGAAATCTTCATTAATGGTGTCTCACACCTGGCAGGGAACGGCTAACTGGGGATTGTTTTTGAGGAGTTGGAGAAAGTCTTGGTTTTTGGATGCAAATGGGAAGTGCTGGGTGGCTGCTGCAGAAGACCAACACCTCTGCAGCCTTCATCAGCCTGACGCCAGCTGGGCTGCCCGCAAGAGCCTTGCGGTGCTCTTGTCTCCCAAGATAAGATTGTCCCTGGTTGGAATTGGATCCCTTAAAGGGTAAACTTTCACTAAATTCACTGATGCCTATCTTTTCGGCCAATGATTTTCATTATTTCGGGATGATTATTTTTTTTTCTGTCCAGAAATCAACAGGGGTATGCCAAGGCTTAACTATATTTAGCTGTAGTTTTTCTGTTAAATCACAGATGTGTTTCTCAAGATTATATTTTTTAAGATTGAGGAAGTTTCACTTTTAATCAGTAATTTGAAAATTCAGTATTGGTTTATATATTCCCAGTTAATTGCTTATAGTTATTTAAAAAAAATACCCAAACCAACCCAAAATCTCATGTGTGTAAAACTGGATAATAGGTATTGAACATATTCCTTTTTAAGAGGAATAGCCTGAATAGAGAAGAACTTGAATTAAAAAACCCCAGTGTTTCCAGGCAATTAAATACTAACTTCAGACTTGGTAACTGCAAAACCAGTTAATGAGTGTACTGTGTACATGCCAACATTGTAAATGTTAGCCTTAATAAGGTACGAGGCAATAGCAACTCAGCAACTGTAATATTTAAAAGGGAATTACTTCCTGGCATGTAATAACTTAAAAAATTGTCCTCCTGTTTCCTGGGTTATAAATCAGTGTCACTTTAGTGACAGATAAAGGGCAGGGTAACAAAGTGAAAAATGACAGCTTGGTCCTCAAAGTGAAAAAGTATTTGGCATGTGTGGCCAAGAAACAATGTGATGGGACATCGTGAAAGCCTGACCTCAGCAAATTGAATGGCAGAACTGGCATTGACCTTACCAGAGTGCCAGGATGTCATTTCTGAGCCACTGTCTGCTTTGATTCTTTTCTTCGTGGGGTGAAATCGGTTGAACTGCTTCTCTTGTTTCATATGTCTGGTACCCGTTCACATGGCACTGTAAGTAAAATCTATGTCAGCATATGAAGAACATAGAGAATATAAAGAACTTTGTAGGGTAAAGTATCACAACTTTATGTTGTCTTGAATTTATCAAGGTGGTGGACAAGTGGCATTTTTTTTTTTTGCATGAATCTTCGTAATCAATTAACTATGCTACTTTTTGCATTTTTACATTCTGTTTATCTTATGCAAGAGAGCTATCTTGCTTTCTTCCCATTCCCCAAGGCTATCAATTTTTGTTGAGAAGGGTCTGGGATCACAGTGAACACGAGTTGGTTTCTAACACTTGGTCTGCTCTTAGTTTTTAAAGCTGGACATTGGTCATCTATATCTAAAGGTTTCCATCTTTGGGAAAATGGTTTTGCACTCTTTACAGCAATATCAGTTCTGATGTTTCGCTCTGCTAGATATAAAATATGACCTGAAATGCTGCTCTCTCTCCGTTCACTGTAAACAGTGTATTTTAGAGCTGTCGAGTCCATGTATTTATGCTCACATCCATGCTCTTTTATTTATCTTTATGACAAACCTTTGAAGTTCTAGCTAATAAATCAGGAATGCAGCAACTACTTTTGAAAAGTACAAATCCTGGCAATTTTATTGGTTCCATAATTTACCCAATCTTTTGGTTAATGCCAACAAAACTGCCTAACTCTGGTTGTTTTTTAAGTCAGCTGGTGTATCCCAAATATAAATCTGTCTTACAAAGATCAGGGGTAAAATACCTTACATACCAAAGCTCCACTCAGTATTTATATAATTGACCTATTAATTTATCCCAAGCTTTTAGAGTGGTCAAAGTGAGAAGTACAGTATCGGTACCATCCCGATATTGATATTGAGTTTTGAATATATGTACTTAAAACATTAGAGGCCTTACGAATGGTTTAAACTAAGTTAGGAGAAGTGAATGCTGGACAGGTGCTTTAATAGCTCACTCTAAAGCACATAATTTAAAATACACCTTCTGTTATCTGTTACGTTGACCTTCAAGGCACGTTGCAAAGGCTCATTTCTTTTCCGGGCCACCGGGAAGTAGCTGTGTGTGTGAGTGGAAGAGGAGGATCCAAGTCTCGTGTCTGTACCTGCACATGGTGCTCTTCCACAAACACTCCAACACGGCTTAGCTTTAGGCATGCTGTTAGTCCCAGGGCTGCATTTAAGCGCGTTCTCTAGTGTTTCTTGAAGCAGCATCTGAATTGTTGTTGCAGTTTAGATGTGCGCTTTTAAATGGTTATGGTGCATACATGTAAGCGCTGCAATAAAATCAGTTAAAAAGGTAAACTTTCATTTCCTGAGGCGGTGCTTCATAGTAAACTTGAGGAAAAACTATCATTGTCTGTGACTTTAAAGTGTGAAAGGAAGATCAGCCAGCAGATAACTGTGAAGAAATAGAAATACTCTGTAAAATACAGGCTCTCTTTCTTTTAAGCAGCGTGCAAAGAAACCATTGTAGTCAAGTCAAATCATGCTCTATGGTGGCAATATTTTCCGTGATTGGGCTCTGATGTCTGTTGGTTAAGAATGTGTAATATCTGTAGCGTTGCTGTCATTAGCAATACACAAATCTGTTGTGTTTGAATGAAAATTAACCCAGGGCTTAGTTTTCTGTCCATCTTCAATTGTGGATGACCTGGAAAAGATCCAGTATGTCTGTTGGCTTTGTAAGTAGATAATCAGGTTTTGGTGTTCTTCTTCAAGTGGACAGAAGGTGAACTGGAGGTATCAAACCCAGGAGAGTATGTAGTGTGGGTAGGTGAAGGTCAGAGACAGCCAAGATTGAATGTCCATGACTATAACCATTGCAAGCCAGAAAGATGGCAAGAAAATGACTGACTAGGAGGGTACATACTTTTCTGGTTTTGTATATATTATTTTTTTTTAAGATGATCTCTATGGTGCCAAAGGCTCCCACTGTCAGCGCTCTTGCCTGTTGCATTTTTTTCTAGAAACTACTGTGTTTTCAGCCCTGGCAGGGTACAGCAAAGTGGTTATGTAGCTTTGAGCTTAGGGTAAAGTACAGTAAAATACTGAAGTATTCTCTGAAGTACAGAACTGGAGCTACAAATAGATGTCTATTTGAACTGTTCTGGCATGGGCTGCTTAATCCCATAGCTGTTTCCCTAGGTGAGGTGGCAAAGGAGCTGCCCAGGCTTCACATCCCTTAGGGCTAGAGTTGTCTGCAGAAATTCTGGGCTCCTCCAACAATCTTGGCTTCTGTCAACCTGTAAATGTGCCTGGGCACAGAAAGAGTGGTGAAAAGCAACTAACACTGACAAGTTCTGCGTTGTTAGCCACCCAAAAGTGTGGGAGGAGAGCTAAAGCTAAGACAATTGCCAGATGCCCTTGGGGTTCGGAATCTCACTTGAAAGACTTATGCTGATTTATTACTTACTAATTTTCTGACTTTTTCCTGATGCTTTTTCCTTTTCCACTTACCAGCAGAATTCTCTCCATTTTAAACCCTGCAATTCAGGAGAGCAACCCTACAATTCACTAAAGTAGTATTACCTATAAAGATTGCTGAAGGGAAGGTATTAATTTTTCCCACATTTCTGGGTGGGGACTTGGGTGGTGGTATTTAACTTTTAAGGAGGAATCCCTGGATAATTAAAAATGTCTCTTTTTGCTACTGGCTGCACCTGGAACAACCAAAGATAACGGTAATTACTGGTTGCTGCACACTTGTGTACAGTTAATCACTATTATGCTGTGCTCTTTACCTGCATTTTTATTAACCAGGAAACAATGCCACATTATTTCCAGTGAAGTTCGGAAAACCATAGGAACAGAGATTGCCATCTGGATCAAACCAATAGTCCAGCTTCTGTTGCTTTCATCCCTGGCAGCTGCAGAACCTGAAACTAAAGGTTGTTTCTCTTTTTAAGCATGGGGACATCAATGCAAACTGATCACTCCACCCCTAATTTTGGCTAATATTCAGTGTTTCTCAGTGCTGGTTTCCTGCAGGTGGTGCCGACAGGGAACTGGTTTTATCTCAGTGGCAGTGACAAAATTTTTGTGTACCATTTCAGCGTAACATCAACAATTCGTACTAACAACCTCCTAGGGGAGGGCTGTGAATTTTTGTTAGGTTGAAATCAAAAATGGATGATTAGACAGAGAGCTGCAACTACTCAGTCAACAGTTTCAGCCATGAGAAATAATGGCAGACATCATCTGCCCTTGAGTTTTAACACGGCAACAAGAGTTTTGGTTTTAAGTACGATTAGTGGCCTTGAGACACTTTGAGGCCACTTCTACACTGCCTTTCTATGTTGCAGCTTTTGAAAAAAATTGCTTTTTGGGACGTTTTGAGAGTTGTAATATTAATTCCTAGGGCTGCAGTTGAGTCAAATATATTGTCTTGACATGCAGTCAAGATTAATTTCAGAAACAGGGATGTTAGTGACTTGGGAGTGCTTAAGTATCAGAGTTTGAATGGATTTTCTTCATTTTACAGATTTAATCACCATGCAGTAGGCATGTCATTGATTTTTAAGCATATTTCATTATTGAGTCCAATTGGGAGTTCATTTTAAAAATCAATGGCATGATATGGCCATGTGTCTTTCTACTGTTTTCGGCAATCTGTGCAGTGGATTGGTCATTGGATTGTATTAATTCTATGAAGTGCTCATGGATACAGTTTATATGAAAAACACACTACTGCCTAAAGTCGATTCATCATTTTTGAGTAGCTGGAAGAGAGGAAAAAAATGTAACTGGAGGTGAATTTACTGCGAGTGTTACTGGAGGTGCTTGTTAATAGAGGCGGCAGATTGAGAGGTGACAGGGCTTTGCCGCTGATGCCATTTAGCTGACAGGAGGGTGTTTGTGACATGGGCGCAGAGTTTGTCCTTTCCCCTCAGCAGCCCGCTGTTAACTTGGGAGCACAAAAGGTCAGCAGGACCTCAGTGCAATTTTAGGATCCCAGCGAAAGCCCTTTTGATCTCATTTCACTGTCGCTTATAATTCTCTCTAGAACTGCACTATTTGTATTTTCTCCTGATTTCCCCAGACGTGGGTCTCTGCCACCATTTCTGACGCCAGCGCAGATTTTAGAGGAGGAGGAAAAAATCCCACCCCAAACCATTGAGTTCACTTACTTCGAAGTTATGCTTTTGGGTAGTAAATCGAGAGAACAAAGCAGAATTTAGTGTTTGTGTCTTGGACCTGCAAAATATAGATGGAGAAATAGAGTTTGATGTCAACGGAGTGTGGAGTAAAACAGAAAATTTTGATAAAATAATTTCGGGTAGGGCATGGTTTGGTACAAAATAGCCAAGTGAAGGAGTTTGATGATAGATGATTAGAAGTAGATTGAGAGATTATCCTTAGGGCAGGAAGAGGGAACGGGTTGATGTAGGAAATGATGTGGAGGATTAACTGCAGTTTGAAGAAAGGGAGTAGAGGGAAAATAACTGACTGTTAGCAGCAATGATTTGTACTACAAAAATAATGTTTCCAAACAACATTTCCCACCCTGAGGTTTCCAGGGTATGATGACTGAAACGATGCCTTTATTTTGTTTTAAATAAAGATGGGTGAATACAGAAAAGTACAAAACAATCAGAAAATCATCTGGTATTGATAGAAACAATGAATTTTTTTGCAGGCATGTAAACGTACTGGCTTTGTTGAGGGACGGTCAGAAGTAGGGAAAATTAATAAAATCTCATTCTGCATGATTCATGCAGGCTGATTAGATTAATGACAGGGAGGAATGTTGTCTGTTTTGGGGTTTTGACATTTTAGCAACAAAAAGTATGTTATTTTATCAGCTTGGCATTCCCAGCAGTTATTACAGTATCTGATAGTCTGGTTTAGGGAGCAACATAAGATTTAGTTGTACCACGTACAGCATAACACTTTTGGAGTCATAAAAATTTATTGACTAAATCTTCCGTATTCACATGGGACAAGATTCAAGAACATATAGATATATTGTGTTGCTAGTAGCAACACAGCAAAAGGAGTTGTCTAAACTCTGCCACCTGTCCATAAGATGTCTGCTTTACCTCTAACAAATTTGTAAGAAGCTGCGAGTGCCTGTCTGACATTTCCCGTTTGCAGCCCAAGGACTGACGCCTCATTAATTCCACCTGGGACTTCACTGTCCATGACAGTTTGGAGTTACTGTAAACAATATGCTGAAAAATTTGCTCATCGTATTTTGCTGTCAGAAACCTTTTTTTTCTGTAGCCTCTCCTGTTTGTGTTGCAGCGGTGTGTAGTGGAAGGCGTACTGGCACTCATATCTAGCTGAGTTTTCAGAAGACATCATTATTTTATAATAAGCACATCTAAAATGAAAGGTGTTAAATTTTGAAAACTCTGTCATTGCCAACTGCTCTAAATCCTGGTGCTAATTCACATTATTCATCTTATTTAAAGCTATAAGTCAGAGCTTTCTTGTCATCATCTTGATGTCCTGTTACTAACTTATTGCATCTTTCCTGCTAAAAGTGACCAGTGGAGACAATAATTAGTGGGTTTTGGAGTGTAGTAATAAAACTTGTCATTAGTAAACAGTTTATCTCCAATGTTTTAAGTGATACCTCGTATAATATTTAGAAATCACTGGCTTTGCTTGCCTTGAAAACTAGTTTTGAATTTATTTGAGCACCATGGATAGATATTAGTTAGATTGTCAAGAATAAACAAATGGTTTTCTTTATGATTTTTCAGACAGAAGTGATGCTGCAACGCAGATATTTAATCTCCTTTTAGCATTTATCATAAAGTGCAGAGCTTCTTGGAGAGTAATTTTATATAGTAATTGTTGACAACAGAGTTAAGTTGTTTTAGTGCATAAGTAGCTTGGGAATGAATTGTTCAAATGGCTTGGAGGGGAGTATGCTACCCAGGATTTAAGAAATAATAAATCTGCAATCCCTGTTTCACAACTCTTACTGCAAGACTTAAATAATATGGGTGCAGCACAGACAAGACATTGTGAAATAAGTAAGACATCAGTCACTGGGAAAATTCTTTATACAAATAGTCCCCCTGTGAGGGACTTTTATTTGCCTGAAAGCTGTTCTGTTCTAATGGACTTTTCTGCTCGAGGGTGTAAGGAGGGTAGGATTGGGAATGTGAATGTATAGATTGCTCGAGCTATCTGCTGTCTCGTGGTGTGGACCTGCTTGCCTGGGCACTTGCTTTAGCAGGCGGGGGGGGCTTTTGTGGTAGTCAACAGCAAGGACCTGGCCTGAGCTCTCCAGGGGATGCCTGCTCTGCAAGGGAATATCCCAGGTGGAGTACGGGTGTGAAAGGTCTCTGAAAGAGACTTCAGGTGCCTGAAATCAGCTATTGTGAGTACTCGGCTCCTGAAATCCTATTACCTGTGTAGATTCAGGTACTTCCAATGCTTGACCTGTTCTCAAACACATTAAGCTACACCTGTGAAAGATCCTCGCTGTGGAGACAGAAAATAGCCACACTGAGATTGGTGAGAAATAGCATGTTGTAAACTACTGGCCTAACTCATTTTCTGCTAGCTTTCCTGTAGAGAGCAGGCCTAATTTAAAACACCTAGAAACCCGACAAAGACGTACTGTACTTACTACTGCAATGATAGTAGGCATAAGTTGTAGTGATAATTTTTTAAATAATTTTGTAACTAATCATTTTAAGCAATATTTCTGTTAGATGTGCAAATTGAGTAAATTGTTGGCAGGGCAGCTTTTTTCATTTGTGTAGTGCAGTACAGCCTGATGAAAGTAATTTTCTCAGGTGCAGCAATGTTGGAAAGAGAATTGCCGAGTGCTGCATCCAAAGAACTAGCAGGTTTCCTAGTGGAAAAAGATACATGTATATATACTGGGGAATTCAGGTGGCTCTCAGGAACCATTACCTTGACTGGTTACCCAAGCTCTTGGTTTTGAACACAGGCCAGGGTGTAATTAGCTGAAATTAATGTGAGGATGGTGCTAGGAATGAGGGAAACAGCTAAAGAGAGAGCAGAAGGGAGGCTGCCCCTCCCCAGTGGAAGCTATGGAGTTTGGGGATAGTGTTAGGCACGTGCCTCTCTGAAGGCTATGAAAATGTAGAGCAATCACTTGTTTATATATAGTGGGTCTTTCTATTTTGCACATACAACCTCTTCAGGGCTTTCTGGCTCAGAAGGAACCATTACATCTCATCTAGATGCCAGCACCAGAATTGTCTGAACTTTTTCTAGGCTAGAAGTCTTCTCTTGTGTCTTTCCACATCTGCTGCAATTTGGCCTTACTTTAGCCTACTCTGTTTTCCAAATGGATTACATATGGGGCATGCAAACAATGCGGTCTCTATGAACGAGCTTTTTCACCTTATATTTTCAGCTTGTGCCCCTCATGCATGACATTGTTTGCTTTCTGCAGCCCTGATACTCATTCTATATAGCCCTGTCTCTGATGACCATAATACCAGAAAGAAAATTTTCACCTTAAACTGTTTATAGACACAAAGCTAAAGAGCTGGAGTGGATTTGTGACCCTTTCTGTGTAAAGCAATCTGTAGAATGGCATGATGATTTTGAAAAACTCAGTCATCTCCATGGGTATCGGTAATACAAAAAGCACATTTAATAAGTTTTTCAGGAGCCACTTTATTACCTTATCATTGTTCCTAGTGGTAGCTTACTGTAATGGACTGAGCATATAAAACACCCCCGGGAACTCCTGTGATTAAATTGAATTTCTGATAATGATTTGCACTGTGAACTTAAGAGAATCATTTAAAGCCCACCTGTGAACCTTTACTTCCATATTGGAGCAGCTATTTCACAGAATTAGTACTGAAACAATGTGATGACTCTGGTGAGTAAATGCTTACAGCCTGGACCTTGATCTGTCTCTGCTTGCGTCTATAAAAAGAAATGGGATACTTACCTGTCTCACAAATTATTGTGAGGCTCAGCTGTTTGATGTTTAAGATCAGTTAAAACACAATTTTTCACGGAGGAAGAACAAGGGAAAAGGCTAATTACAATTGCTCTTCTTTCTGAAAGATAAAGTAAGTGTGCATCTTTTCTGTCACTTCTGGCGTTAGTGGCTTTTTCATTTTGCATTTTATTCTCTGGCCAATTTATCTATGGCCGCATACAATTTAGAATTAAGCATGCATATTTCCAAAATCAGCAGCCAAAAATACAAAGACAATGGGATGGAAGCACGCATTTTTATGTTTTTCTGGCCTGATGCCCTGCTAATTGTGAGAAGTAGAGAATGACACACTGGAGACAGGTCGCTGTGTGAGGCAGAATCCGCTTCGTGCCTGGAAGGGACAGCTACATGCAGTGAAGTCTGCTTTGTGCTCGGTTTTTTTGTTGTTTTTTTTTTTTTTCCTGGCATAACTTATGCATTTGATACTGAAAATCTGATCCATACTGAACGTTTTACAAACAAAACCCTAAAGGCTGCATGTATGCTAAAATAGCGCTTTTATATTTTGTTTATATCCCTTGCAGAAGACTGGCATGATATAAATTCCTGGTTGAGAGATCCTATTTCTGTACTTGCTTTAAACACATGCTCATTTTAGCTTCCTAGTTCTAGACTCCTTAAAAAAAAAAAAAAAAAAAAAAAGAGAAGCCTTAGGAAGTTTTGAGCAGAAATAAGCTTCTTTTTTTTTTTTTTAATATTATTACTTTTGCCCAAGCAGGCAGAGTTAGTGGCTCTCACCCTTAGGAGACAGGCTAAGATTTGTATGCAGATTTTGTTGGCTGAACTTGTGACTCCAACTGAAAAAATTCAAGCACCCAATAGTTAATGAAGGTGCCACACGTTCCCGCTGACAGGCCCACATCTTCTTTTAGACTTTTGCTTTGTATCAGCCTTGTTAATGCTGAGCTCTTGCCAGGTGTGTTTTGTGATTAATGTGTTTGTCCCATTGAAGTAGGGAATAAACTGAGAACATACCAGCCACTGTAATCTGTAACAGTACTTCAAGCAGAAAGCACAGTACTAGTAAATATTGAGTCCTAATTAGTCTTCAGAAATGGCACTTCATCATAAGACTCAGATCTGTGTTTCCATTTAGTCTGAAGGGGCAAGAAAAAGGACAGATTTGGGATTTGTCTATTCACATGAGTGAGCTGCTCTAAAAGAGCCCTGTTAAAGCATGTACCTTCAAGTGTTGTATCTTGTTTCAGTCTTGTCGGAAGAAACGGTAGGTGAGTCTACAGAGACTTTTACATAGTTATTAAAGGCTTATACACATGGAACGTGTTCCTCACCCATCTTTTTGTAGGCTGAACACACATACACACATATATTTCTCTTAGCCTCCCTAAAGCAAGTTTCTAAACCTTTCCTCTGTGTTCTTCTCTGGACTTTCACCAGTTTGCCTGATGTTATCTTTTTTTGTAATCCACCTGAGACCTCGTTGTTGGACTAGTGATACCAGTGAACTAATTGGTCTGGGTTATTACAAATGACACTCCTGTTAATGCCTTCCTAAAATAGTGGGTTTTATCCTTTGTGGCAAATTTTGCATCACATTATTTATTCGCTTATCCTATGATGCACGTCACATTTCTCAAATCCTGTTTTCATCATTAACCATTAGTATTTATGACTTATGTGTTGTAGGTGAAGTGCTTCTCACTTGTCTTTGGTTTCAGACCTCTTCTCCATTTCAGCAAGACTTGTTTTCTAATTTCATCCTCCAAAGTAATTACCCTTCCTTTCAGTGTTTTTTTTATTGGTCAGTTATGTATGTGTATTCATTCCATCATGGATGGTATCAACAATCAAGCATCAGAGCCCTGAGCAGAGCCACTGATGCCTCTGTTGATATGTTTTCTAGTTTTGCCAGGAGATCATTGATAATTGTCCATGGGAGCAGTTTTTCTGATAACTCTGCATCTCTTCTGTTGTGGTTTCATGTTAACCTACATTTCTGCAGTTTGCTTAGGAGCATGTCATGTGGAATATGTCAAGAGCATGACTGAAGTCAAGGTAGATCCCATCCAATGCTTTCTCTTTAGCCGTCTGTAGAGCTTTATAGGAAATTGTGTTAGTTTGATGGCATTTGTTTTTATAGCTTCATGCTGGCCATCCTCAGGCATTTCGTTACCCTCCAGATGTTTGTTTAGGAATGATTAAATGTTTTTTCTAGATGAAAGCCTTTTGAATTTATGTTACTGCTCTGTAACTTCCTAAATCCTCATTCTCTGGACTTTTTTCCTTTCTTACTTTCCTACCTGTCCTTTTGGATTTCTCTCATCATCCATGAATTCTTCAGGAGAATGGTCAATATTTCCCTGGACTCTCTGGAGTGATTTCATCAGGCTCCACTGACAGTACTTTTACCTAAATATGTCCAAATGTATTCTTTCTCAGTTTTTTCATCCCTTTTCTTTGTTGTTGGAATGAATTATGGTAAAGGTTTGATCACAGTGGAATGTTTTTGCATTCCATTGTGCCAAAAAGGCATCAGTTGTCTCCATTTGACCGCTTAGTACTTTAGTATTTAAAAGTAAAGGACTTTTCTTTTCCTTCATTTTCATTGCTCCTAATGTATTTACAAGCTCTTTTCTTACTGCGTCTTTTCTTGCAGCGTTTTATATCCTTACACCAGAATGTTGTAAAATCACTGTCAGGCTAATAACCCATTAGTTCAGTAACTGTAACCAAACAGTAACTATTGTTTATTCTGCATGATAGTTAGGAAAATCTGAAATAACCATGTAGAAGATGCTCTCTACCTCTCTCTTATTTGTTGGCTTGCTGGTTTTTCTTGCCTACAACTATGATGGAAAACAAATGCAAAACAAATACACACAAAAAAAAAGAAGGGAAATATGTTTCTAAACTTGCAATTTTGGCAGTGTTACTCTGTGGAAAAACTGCTTGGATCAAGCTCTGCATGTTTTGAGGGCGGTAATCAGGTGTACTCATACACACTCACGTCAGGACCTGGAGCATAATTGTATGACTGTTTTATCTCTGAGGTGTTTCAGGTGTTTACATCCCTGGGCCACCATTTCCACCCTTGCTTTGGGTTTATTGCCTCTTCAGTTTGCCAATTTGGTCCTTGTTACAGGGAAATCGTCTCAGTTTTATTTAGGAAGGGGATTTAGCTTTGTTTTCCTCCTGTCTCCTCTGTTTTTCTCCATGGAAGGGGAAGCATTTGGCCTGTTGTCAGGTACTGACTTCAGGAAAGTGCTTAAAAATAAAGTGGTAAGAGAAGTGCATATGGCAAAAACTATATATATATTGTGGACATTGCAAAAAGCCTGTTCCATTGAAATCCAAGCCGTCAGGCTACGTGGGTGGTCAGAGATGAAAGGATGAACTGATAGCAGAGAGCATAAAAGATAAGTGTAAATGACAGTTCAGTCTTGAACTATATTTAAAGCGGAAGCTGTGTGTTCCTAAGTCGAGTGTAGGAGAAAGCAGACCCAAATACGGGTGAAATGGTGAAGCTGCATCAGCTTTCATGACACTCTTTTCTGAAAATCTGGCAATATCTTGGTGTTTTATACATTAAATCCATTGAGCTTTGCTTTCATTACTTGGAAAAATCCCAACAGAATCTTAGGATCGAACTGTCTTGGTTGCAGGAACTAACTTACACACTGGTCAAAATCAATGATATAAAAATGTAGCCTATGCATGAATAAAAGGATATAATTATGTTATATAAGCTGTTAAGTAATGCTGGTGTCAGTTCTGTTTTTAATTTGAAAAGAGAAAGAAGTGCTTTGAATGTGTAATTAACTTCTTCAAATTGCCTGTGAAACTATGACCGATCATAATTAATTTTATTTTGAAAATTGCATCCATGGACTTCAGTGCATTGCATAATATCATAGATGTTACACAATTAAAAATAAAATTTTCAAAATACTGTTTTCAGTGGAGAAGGTTACAAAAGGAATCCTGTAAATCTTTTTAATTCTGGGTGTATAGAAACGTAACAGGCAATGTTTTACTGCCTGACTACATTTTGCAGGTTTTAGTACTAGTGATTTTTTGATTTTTTTTTTAAAGT
>JAOXJM010000023.1:19393916-19404601 GCA_026413425.1 Tringa solitaria | reverse complement strand
GCCCTACAATTTTCCAATTGCTCCCACAATTTATTCATTAGAAGTTCCGCTTGGTTGTTGTTTTTTTTTTAACTTTTGGTCACCAGACTGCACCAGTTTTCTGTTAAATAATTTAAATGTTATTTAAACAGAGAACAAAGACAGTTGAATGGTTTGGATAGAAAATCTTGTGAAAAGGCAGTGTAATGCACTTAAGAAACTCAATAATGACTTTAATGAGCAATCAAACATGCATTCTTAAAGCTTCAAGCAGTTTAAAAAAAATCTGCCATTTTGAGGTGACGTATCTCCTTTCTGTTTTGACATTCATCTGCATTAGTGTACACTTGTTAAACTTGTGTATCTAAATCCTGCTTGTCAGATATTCTAGAATCTACTTACGCTTTCACCCAGGGCTCAAGTTGCACCACTCTCAAACCACTTAACACATTTCAAGTGCCTAAGTGCTAACAAAGTCTTCCCTCCCTCACAGAAAGTGCTGCTATTATAGCTCCCCAAAAGTACTTTTAGGCATGCAATGGACAATTAATAAACTAATAATGATGAAATAATGCTGCTAAAAGCAAGGTAGGGCTGAAAAGGGGTCTTTCATTAGAATTCACTTAAAACACTTAGAATCCACTTCTTGCAGAAACTACCCTAGCCACAGAGAATAATGTTTTCAAACCTACTTTATGATCTTAAACTTTTCTTCTCTTTTTGGATTTCTATCTGAAATTTTCATCTTTCTGGAGGTTTACCCTGGAGGTTATTTGTATTTCTTAATCTTCGTGGCATAAAAGGAGGGTGTACCACATTTTGAAGTGCTGAATTTTTAAGGCAAGGAGCAAAGCTAGCCTTCAGCTGTCACACAGCTCCATCTCTCTTCCCTTACACCGGAGACGTGGTTTCCAGCCAGCACGTGCACACCCAAACTTTTCCATCACTTTAGCATTGAGCATTAACAACTCTCAGTAGAATGGCAGCTGGGAGTTTGTCTACTGCAAGACCGAGCTGCTTTGGAGTGAATTCTGAAAATAGTTAATTCTGTAATTAAGCATTTGCGTACGGTCCAGTGTCTTTAAAGACCCTCAGTGCTTAGCTCAGGAGTATGCTAAAGTGCTCTCTTGAACTGGAGCCAGAATTTGTACCCAGACCCACCTTGTTCCTCTTGCCCCTTGGTTGTATATAGAAATGTTCTCCAGTTGACAGTGTTTCACTAATTTAATTGCATTGCTGAGCGTGTTGGTTGGACATACATAGCGGTCAAAAGGTTACAGATACCTGAAAGATGCCATCTCCTTTCCTCCAAGAAAAATAGTCTTGCCTTAGAAATGTACAGTAACCTCATATTGGTTTGAATGAGGGGCGTTAGACTTCCACAGTCCTTTTAATAGGCTGGGCAGATTAGTCGACCTTCTTAGGAGCTTGCCAATGCCAGTGGTGATTAGGAGGGCTATGTGTAATATGATAATGAAAGGTTGTTTAAAAAATTTGCTTAACACCAGAATTCAGTGACCTTAAGATGTGCCTGCTAAAAATGTGATTATCTTTCCTTCCAATTTGTGCTTATAGCTGGAGTTTTATTACGTATTTGCATTTAGGATGTATCCTATTTGCACTACGGCTAGAATCCCTGTGAGTGAAAACACCAGGTCGGACACAGTATGAAGGAACAAGATATACAGTCCTTTCCATTATTCATAAAGGCAGCGTACATGGGACCTAAACAGACACTCCACTTAAGAAATGAGAGATTTATATGGATGACCCAATTCATTAATCGTTCAGAACATCTGAATATATTTATCCCAGAGGGGCTAACTCAAGATTTAATGTTTTGTCTTATTTTATTTCATGTCATTATGTTTCTTATGTGTTGCGCATCTCCTTTGGAACATAAATTGCTGTCTCTAAATTAATAACTTGCATTGAGACACCCCAGTATACGAATCCAGTCTTTCACCAGTGTAGCCAGATTATTTTCATTTATGTTAAAAACTGATATGAAACAGAAATGAAGGCGTGGTAAATCTAATCAAGAACCTCTTTATGGAAATGTGTTTATGCTACTGAAACTGCCATATGTCTGTAAAAATTGTCATAAAAACAGCTTGGGAAATAGACTGTGTAAGGACTGCTCATGTATTTAACTTCAGACACCTCTGTTTCACATATTTATTATTCTTCTGAACATTTTTTTCTGCTATATAAGCAACATATTGTTCATTGTGTATATTCTTAAGGACTCACTGTAAACTGCAATTAGTGGGGAAATTCTGAATTTAATTCTCATGCTTAGCTTAAGTAAGAGTTTGCTTTTATTTCCATTGTATAGACATCAAGACATTTTAGGTATTCACCACAGCAAATGAGAAAAGAATTTAGTGTTGATGGTGCTTTTAGCCTCTCTTTTCAAGTAAGTGTTCCAGGGAAGTTACTTACCCTCAGTGGTTTTGGACCAGGTGTGAGATTCTTTGGGGTCTTTTGGAAGAGTGAAGTGCTGCTCAGCAAAAATACCAAAATGGTGTGCGTAATAATGACTTGCCAGCTCCTTTTTAAGGGTTTAATCCAAAATCCATTCTGGTGATGAAACTTTTTTAAAGTTAGTTACCTGGTTGATAGCTAGACATCCTGTGTGTATGAACTGTGGTGGTTGCTTTTGATTACAGAGTTGGCATCACCATTTAGTCCCTTTGATAGAAATATGTTTTGAAAGTCTGGGTTGGGAAAAATGTGGATGATGTAGCATAACTTGCTTTTATCATTCACAGAAGCAATTCAGATGCCATTGTAAGGTAGCTGTTGCATTTCTGAGCTATACTTTCATGCAGTACTTGTCCCAGTAGTGGATCTAGAGGTTGTTAAGACTGGCCTGAGGAGCATGTGGAGTGATTCTTTGGGTCCTTCTCTTCAGAGAGAAGGCAGAACCTTCAGCCTGATCCTGACCTGACTTTCATTTCAGTTCAACCTCAGATCCACGAAGTTGAATTTGGAGCAGAATTTGGTGCTCCCCTTTGAACAAAGAAAAAAGAATTGATGGTTTTGAGTTTGGGAACAGCAGCACTTTTTTTTTTCTTTTTTTTTTCTTCTTCAACTGACAAAAGATCCTCCAAAAAAAGTGAAGACTCATTTCAGCTTGCTTATAAAAGTGGAAGCTCTTCTGATTAGGTATTGTTAACAGATCACATGTATTGACCTGTAGGACAGTCCTTCTCTGAACAAGCTATGAGATGAAATGGCTAAGAATGAGATGTAAGCAGCTCTGGGCAGCAGGCAGCCTTCCAGAGCCGCAACATCCCCCTCTCATACTGCTTCTGTTCACTTCTTCGCTTTCGGTAGAGATGAGTGTGGGGCTTAATTCCCATGTTTCTTCCTGCATTAAATTATTGTGAAATTTTGAGCGATCAGTGTTCTTGCCTGGTAACATAATGCTGAATAAGAGTTATATTTTTAGTTGGCAGACACAGAAATACATTTACGGTTCAAAAAATGTAGTTAGCTCCATTGCTGTTGAGACAATGACCCAGCAGTGGTTGGGACAAGGCAGAAGTAGTAGATGGGACTGGTTTTGTTTAAAGGTTAAGTGCCAGCCTTCACTGTGTTGTCTGTTGTTCTTACAGGCTTTTGCACAGAATGAAAGCTGTCTGCTGTGAGCAAGTAGAACAAATGCTGCGTGAATTTAATTCATTCTGCAAAGCACATATAGTAAAACACATTTGTTTACTTCATGCTGTGGAATGGGGCCTTTAAGTCTGTTTCTAATTTATTCCAAGTTAGAAATATGAGGTAAATGCAGAAATCATGCATTAATAAAATCTCTTTATGTTCCCAGCTGGCATGAGAAATAACAGTTGTGGTTCACTGAAAATGACTTTGGGCCAACACTTTTGATGTGATTTTAGGTTTTATTTTCAGCCATGCAAGAACTCTCCTGCGATGCTTTCTTTTTAGTGTTTTATGAGCAGTTAGTGTTTTTGTGTGTCACTGAAGAATGAGTAAGAAAAAAACTCCAAATTTTATTTTTCTATGTTTTTTTTTTTTGTCAGAAAAGAGCATTAGCAGAAAAGCCAGGTCCGTCCAATGTTTATCATCAGCAGAAGAGCTGCTAAAAAAAAAAAAAGGCACACATTTGCAAGTAGTTATTTATGAAGCAGGCGATGTTAGTGAATTATGTGGTTCTATCTAACAGCAAAATTTAGCTCTGAAGAAATAGCTTTTATTTCTGAGATCCTTACTTCTGTGCTGAACATCAGCCTCGATTCTGTTACCATTTCCCCTTCATTTGCCACCCTCTCCTTAGCCAGGTGTAACCTTCCGCTTCTTTTTTTCTCTAGCTTTTTCTCTGTGCCCTTTGCTGCTTTCTAGTGTTGCCTGGCATCCTTTATTTTTTCACTTTTTAAATTTTTCCTCTTCTGAAACCTGCCTGTACCATGAAATCCATCGGTTTCATGACTACCCTATTTGCACATTAACATTGCCAAAAGGAAAGATCCACTTTATGTTGTAACTTGACGGTCTTCATGTATTTGTATTTTTAACAGAAAGTATGCCTTGTCAATTTATACCACGTTTTGTGAATGAACTTGTTCGTATTGTGTAATATAGAAGAGGTGCATGATTAGTATGCAAATTGACCTCTGAAATATAAAAATGTACAAGACCAGAGTCTCATTTGCAATAAATTGTCATATTTCCACTGGAAATAAAGAACATTAGTCAGGAAAAGAGACAGTTCCATTCTAAAGAGATAATATTATCTAGTAATTAAACCATTCAATAGTTTTTCACTTCAACCTGATATTCAGGCCAGAGTTTTTTTATATATAGTAGAGCAAGATATTTGTTAGAAAGTCTATTTTGCGTAATCTGTTGCTCCTTAAATAAATGATGTTGTCATTTTCTTCTGTATTGTTAGAACACTGATGCAGGCACTTAGTATATCCCCCATCAAAAGCTCTTCAAAGGCACAAGATGAAGCCCATTGACTTTGTCTGGTGTGACTTGGTTTTTTCCTCCTGAAGGAGGGAGCTTTCCTGAATCAGCATCTTGCGTTGCCATCCTTATAACCACTGAGCCTGTGCGCGTAATGATAGGGTACTCCTTCCTAAAGTAATTCTCAAACACATTGTAATAGTCATCTCTAAACTCAGAGCCATTTTGGAGTCAAGGATGGTTTGCTCCCCAAGCGTTTCATTCTGCTGCCGCAGCTGTTAATGGCACAGATAGTTATTTGTCTTACTGACTGTCAAGTTAACCATCGTTATTTGAAAACGTTGCCTGACAGGAGCTGTGTGATCCGTAGTATCTTCTGAAATGTCTGTCTATGATCCTTTTGCACTATTTAACTTGAAAATGCAATCTGTGTATCAAAATTGGTTTTCTTATGGGGCTATCAATGAATCATGCTTTTGTTGTACTTCAAGATATCACAACAGAGGGCAGGATTTTAAAAATAGCTGAGGGTTGGTCTACCTTTGCTATCAGTGATGAAACGCCCCCTTTTTTCAAGCACTTTCAGAAATGCCATACATCTGAGCCAATACTGTTAATGAATGCCAGCAAGTTCCACCCAGAACAGTTACTCCTTGTGCTGTTTTACTGCTGGATGCACTAAGGGAGATGTTTTTCCCTGGAAAAGGAAATTCCAGTACTTGTAAGTTGAAGCCATTCGGGAAAATGATTTGCTGGGGAAAAAAGTCTTTTCATATTCAGAAGATATGCGCTGCATTTAATTCTCATTCAGCAAAATAACATTGTAATGTTTTCTTTCTTGATCTTATATGGAATCACGTGGGTATACCTATCAACATTTTAAAACGTTGCTTTAATTCTGCAAACATTTCTCACTGTTCAAAAAGGCCGGAACTTTTCTTATATATTGATTGCAGTTCTCTCTCCAGCTTTACTCTAGACTTCTCGCAGAGCCCTGGCAAGTGGCTTTATCTTTCTCCATCAGAAATTTCCCATATGTAAAATGAATAGAATAATTCTTACCCCATGGGGGTCCTTGTGGCTTAGTTCATTAATGTGTAAAAAACACTAAATAGAAAAAGGCACTACAGAAGTTTAGAATATCACTATTGATATAGCTGTGAGTCTACAGGCATTCAGTTATTACAGACCAGAGGATGACAGGATTCACATCAAAGCCATAGTGCAAATTTGTATAAATGTGATCTACATCTGGAGTGAGAACCAATTCATACGTTACGTTCCCCAAAGAAATATTTACTCAGCTGCAGAATATGTATTGTTTTAGTGAACATCAAAAATGATGGGAGTTTAAGACACTCTACTGGCAGTAACCTAATTAACTCATTCTTGATCAAATAATTCAGATGCTGGAATCAAAATAATTACATCTGCAGTCCCAATTGAAGACAATATGCTGGGAAATAACATGGGGTCAGTTCTTGGACTAGTGTTAAATAGCAGAGATTTGTTGATTTTGGTGGAGCCACACTGATTAACTGCAGATGAGGGTCTGGCCTGCACTATTTCAGCTGGAAGCTAAAAGAGAATTGGGCTTTTAAAAAACAAGGGTATTGTATAGTTGAGCTAAGTTTTTCAAGTTGTACTTTGCATTGGCATGGAGTTCTGCAGAGCAGATTGTCCTGGAGGAGAAATTCTGATTGTGAAGTGTTGGTGAAGGTCTGTGTCTGTCTGTCATTTTGTCCTCTAGGTCGATTAGACTTGGAATAGGTTTAGCAGCGTATGCTGTTAATTACTCTATTTATTCATCTTCAATGTATATTGTGGGTTTTAATGCTTTAGTTCCTTGCTTTTCTTTTAACAAATTTAGCATAATATGCTATCAATTATTGAGTGCATTATGTTTATCTTGCAAGATACACTTAATCTAATGCTAAACTGTGCCAGAAGCTGATTTGATTGAGAGCAAAAAATCTGCAACATCTACCCAGGGTGTGATGGGGATCCCTGATGTCTCACGCTCCTTCACAGTGAACTTGAGAAAACAAAGCAGAAAGAGGATAAAATCCTGGATATAGGTCAAGAATTTCTAACATTTAAATGCTTTTTAAAAATTGCTCCAAATGACTTTATTTTTTTAAACAGCAATTGTTCACAATTTTGGTTAGGGAGCAATCACCACAGATGATTTAGGAAGCAGCTTTGAGAGAGTGCTCAACATAGGTGAAACTTTCTGTCATTGTGAAAGCTGAGTCATGGCTTCGTAACTTGCTCACTTAACATTCAGTGTGAAAGCCTCAGAAGTCAACTCCAAACTTTTAGACCTTCTGGACCTTTGTTTGTCAGAACACAAGAGCTTCAGAAATACCGATAGCACATTTTGATTTTTTCATTGTGTTGGACCACCATCTCTCATCTCCTTGATTCAGTCTTTGGCTGTTCTTGCTTATTCAGGTTATTGATTTGTTTGTGCAACCGTGATATTTTATAGTATTACTTCACACTGTTAAATGGCTTTATATCTCTTGAATATTAAGTGATTTACTCCAAACTCAATCGAATTGCTGTTATGAGAGCTTGCAGATAAGGAGAAGGATGCTTACAGACTGGTTTCCCCAACAAGGAGTTAGAAGAGTCCAGGACTCTCCTGGCTGTGGGCTCTGAATCACATGCTTTGCTGCCTGTCATCGTTTCAAACCCTCTCCTGCCTGCTTCACCATTTTGGTTTTTTTTTTTTAACTTTTGCAGTTAACTATGTATTTGCTGAATAGAAGGGCTGCTGAGAAAACACCTCAGCGTTTTCTGCTTTCTGTCATTTTATGATGTTATAATCCTTGTCCCACCTCTTCCAGTGGCAGTCTTTTCAGACACCTCCTTATTGCGCTCTTCCTTTCTGAGGAAGAAAGGACTAGAGACTTTCTAACAGCAACCGAAATGTCCCATAGACAAAGGTGGTAATAGAGCATTTCATTCCTTTTTTCTTGTAAAGTGTGCTCAGGGATGTGGCCTAGCTAGTTAAATAAACAACCCCCATGTATTGGACTTAGGATGTGAAAACATCAAAGGGTAATTTATGGTTCTGTTTGCCAGGTGTCAGTTTGTTCACAGGGCTAATTGAAGTTGTATGGAAATATATGTTGGCTCAACAGCAGAAGGATCAATGAATTGATTTATTGTAAATTGCTGTCAACAATTTAGTCTTTTACAGCACTTAGCAGGCGGATTTTATGTATAGTGGTGTATGAATGAGCACTGGAGATTGGTATAGACTAGTTATGCTTCTAATTCTTTCAGTGTTTGTAAACAAATTCTGCTTTTGGTAGGCTTTTTTTCCGTATTTCTTGTATAACAGGATTCAGACACGGCATAGAAATCGGTAAAATGAGGAATGTGGTGGCTTATGCTGTAGCAGTTTCATTCTCATTGTCCTTCCAGGCCCAGAGAAGAGACTTTGCATGCAAAATAAGTGTGGCTTTTTTTGTACTTTGGAGGGCATCTCTTTTTACTGCTGTTGTGGCAATAGGCATGGAAACGGGCAAATAAAAACATTTGCTTGTTTCCAAGCCTCCCATTCTTCCCTTAAGGCCACAGTGCTGTTGAGTGCTGATGCAAAGAGCAGTGCAACAGAGGGGCCCTACACCTCCATTTGTGGTGGACATGCAGGAGGTCATGGGGGGGGTTGCTGCCCCATCTGCCCAGTTCTGCTGTGTCAGAAACTGGTGGGGCTGGGTACAATGGCCCAAAGAGAAGGGCATAGGACTGAGCCCCTTTTGTCCACCATGGTCCACAGAGTCAGCTGTCGACAGCCAAGGTGGTGGGAAGACAGGGCTGTTGTTCCCAGGACTGCTGCCATTCATGGCTTTGGCCACACCATGGCATTGGCCACACAGTCCCAGGGCTTGGCTGTTCACAGCGGAGTCCTCCTGTGCTGAGCTTCCTCTGGTGCCTCAGTTCATATTTAACACATCTGCATACACAGACTGGCAGTGAGTACACTTGCAACCAGAGGTGTGTGTATGTGTGAACATGGCAGGCTTTCCCCTAGTTTAGGAATACTTCGATGCACATAAATTATGTATTTCTTCTAATTGATGCATCGTTTAATATATCTTTTCAATATTTACTGTGTGTTAATCTGTTGTTTTAATGCATTTCCAATCAACGTATCTTCTACAGTTGGTCTCCGGTGGCTACTCTGTGCATACGCAATTATCACATTTCCTGGAATGAAATAATATTGAAATACATTTCTCTTAATGCCTGCCTTTCCCTTCAGCTCTTTTTTTCCAGCTGCACCAACAATAGGACTTGTTATTAGACCAAAACATATTGACCTTCTTGTCATTGTGTTTTTGCATCTCCCTCCCTGATTACACCTAAGCACTACAGCTGGATATCCATATTCATGTTGCTCTACCACACAAAACATAGTCCATGTGCATAGACTTAGCAGTACATTCCCACCTGAAAAAAAGAGAGAGCTTTATCCCATCCATCAAACTGGGAACGTAGTTTCCAAACCAGGAGTACATCAGTGACACACGCTGTGGTAGTGTTCTGGGTCTGTCATTTTAACATCCTGGGATGAATGCAGTATAAAAAGTCAGAGAACAGAATCTGGGAGAATTAAAAAAAAATAAACAGCCTTTAATTCCAAGGAAATGAAGATTCAAAGAGATGAGGTGATGGTATATGGCCGCACAATGAGCAGAAAGAGAGATTTGAAATGTTACATTATGCCAATAGAATTTAATTAATTATACAAGGGATGGATCATCCCGATAAGCTGTTCAGAGCACAAAATAAATAATGAAGTGTCTGTAATTAAAAATAGTGCTCAAAATTAACTGACCGGCATTTCTGATGCATTTCTTACACTTGTGCTAAGCATGGAATATTCTGCCTCTCTGCACTGCGGCTGCTAAAAGCTCTTCATGCCAGGAGAGGAGCTGGAAAAATGAAAGCCAGGCTGCCCTAAGGAAAGTTCACACTTACTTTTGGGAAGCGGGACTGTGTTTGCTCCATTCTGGAACTGGCCAGAGGAGCACAAACTGGGAAGTTGGGAGTCTGCCGGAGCAGACTGCTCCTGATGTAGTGGGGTGAAGCCACGGAAATGTGCCTACTGCTGCTCTGCTGACTGTAAAAAATTGGTACAAACCAGGGATGGAGAGAAAAGCCCCTTCTCCTCCCTCAGAGACAGCCCCGTGGAGCTCCCAGTGCAAAGCCTGGCTGCCTCTGGTTATGGCTAGAGCTTCGAGTGTATTGGCAAAGTTTTCAAATATCCATGGGTGATTCAGCGTATAAATCCCACTGAAAGCCAGCAGACCCGAAATGCTAAGGTTGCCTGGGCACTTCTGAAAATGTTATCCTGTAACATTATCCTCAAAGATCAAAACACCAAATTGGATACACTAGCTTAAATGAAATTAGCGCTGCGTGCCAATCTTTTATCAGTCACTTTGCTCCAGGGCATCATCTGTTCTGGTCAGAAGAAATCTTTCATATTTTCCCATGCTGCAAATTGGACAGTAAGGGTCAAAATCTGGTCTAGAGCTCACCGCTCTCTTGGTTTCAGCCGAGTATGTGAATTAATCTTGCTTGCAGCAGAATTTAATCTAACTTGTTCTGAAGCATCTGGCACTAACAAGGATACCGGACCCTCGGTCTATTCTAACACAGCAGTTCCAGCAGAGGTCCACGAAGATGATCAGAGGGGTGGAGCACATCTCCTATGAGGACAGGCTGAGAGAGCTGGGGTTGTTCAGCCTGGA
>JAOXJM010000023.1:19380127-19392794 GCA_026413425.1 Tringa solitaria | reverse complement strand
AGGTGCTCCAACCCCCTGATCATTTTTGTGGCCCTCCTCTGGACCCGCTCCATCATGTCCATGTCCTTCGTATATTGAGGGCTCCAGACCTGCACACAGTACTCCAGGTGAGGAGTTCTTTTGATGCATCCCAGGATGTGATTGGCCTTCTGGGCTGCAAGTGCACATTGCCTGCTCATGTTCATCTTAGCTCTTCTTTTTTGCTCTTTCAGCTGCGGTGTTTTCTTTTTCAGCTGCTGTGTTTTCTTTTTCATCTCTCTTTTGATCTATATTTATTTTCCTTTTGGCCCTCTTGCTTCTTTGAAATGGTTGGCAAAGTGTTTCTTTTTGATGCACCCTCGTCTCTGTCCTCCTGTGGCTGGTGCTTTTGGGGAAGGGAGTGGAAGAGAAGGAAATCCTTCCTGGATATTCTCGAGAAGAAGACACAGGCCAGATGAGAGCTACATCTCTTCCCCTGCCACCAACTCTGAAGATTAGGCCCTATAGCTCCCTCTCCTCCAGCAAAAGCTGCTGTTGCATATTATTTTAGCATGGAGGCATCTCCTTCATTTTCCCAAGCACCTGTGGTGTCCAGCTGTGCCTTGATGGGCTGAGCACGGGGAAAAATGGTACCTGGCTTTGCAACACTTACAGTAATTTTGGCTTAACTACAGGGGACCCCTTATTACTAATTTTCTTGCATTGGCTGGTGTCATGTACAGCTATTTATCTGGTATGAATGCATACTCTTACTAGATTAATGTGTTTGCACCTCAGTTAATTAAGCATGACTTTCCTTAGTGTTTCCATAGGAAGTGAATGCAACAGATTTTTTCCTTTTTTGCATGAATTTTACACCTGAAAGTGAAGTGCTGAATCAGAATCTACTGCAGTAAGAATAGTTTATAGCAGCAAGGCAGAAATGTCTCATATAAATATAGTTAACAACTGCCTCATATATCTGTAGAACTTTAGAAGGGTTTAGCTCATGTTTTATTTAGTAATGACATGATGAAAAAGCTTATAGAACATTAATAATGCTGAACACTTGGGCCCTGTAAGATGTCTCAGACTACTTGTATTGAAAAGTGGACTTTTCAAACTGTTTTTGACAACAACAAACTCCTTTTTTTTTTTTACTGAAATGAAAAGGAATACTGCAGAACAGTAGAACACAGTCTACCTGTTACCATACACACCGATGGTCTCGCCAGCACAGGGCACTGAGTGGGTTCAGGAGCGGATGCCCGTGCAGGGACCTTCACTGTCCTTCATCATGACTCCACGACGCCTGACCTGCCGTGTCTGCACCTTTGCTCTTGCCTACATTTGAGACCACCTTGGGAATATGCTGCACAGACCTTCTACAGGGTTTTATTCTGGATATTATAGAGCAGCTAAACGCTGCCTTTCATAAATATGCATTAGATATATTTGTGCTTTCCAATTTATTGTGTTAGGTAGGGAACATGAATTCTGCATTTTAAAAGCAGTTATCCCTTTCTCTGAATGCATTTGTCTTTATATCCTCAAAAAGAAAAAAAAAAATCGGATTAACTACCTTGTTTCCTGCACGGTGCCGGGGATGTGTTTTAGTGACATTGTTTGGTATTTAATTAAAATAAACATAGAGAGGAGAGGTTCTCCCTAAGGAAAGAAGTTGACTAATTGAGGCTTCTCTACATTAATTCAGAGCATGAAAGCATTAATGCTTTTATAAAACTGTCTTTTTGACCTCCATAGGTTTGAGTAAAATTAGAAGCTACTGTCAACGGCTCTAATTTGTCTATATAGAAAAAAATCGTGTTTCCATAATGCTGCGTTTTAAGTGGCTTATGATGCTGCTTAAAAAGTGTACATGAAATAAAGTTATGAGGTTAAAGTATTGTGCTGCAAGTTAAAGTATTTCTCTTATAAATTGTTAGTGCTGGGAGTGATAGGTTACCGTGCTCGGGTGAGGAGCTGTAAATCGTTAACTTACATTAACTTGGTCACCTTCCTTTGCTTCTAACCTAAATTTTCAAATGTAAAATCCCAGCCTTGGTAAAAAGCTGGTTTTATGACTGAAAGGAACTTGGTAGTAAATCACCTCTTGCCTGTCGGTCTCCTCCTGCCTCCAGAGGATGCTTCCAGCAGGACACAGCGATGCTCTCTGAGGTCCCCAGATTCTCAGAGGACATCTCTCTGCTTCACTTCAGCCCTCTGCCAGCTTTTCAGACACTGGCTGGGAACCTCACGCTACCCTCTGTGCTTCTGCTGAGCAAGGAGAGAGGGCACTCCATGCTCTTTGGGGCTGGCATTTAGCAGGGGGTTAGAACTCAATGATCTTTAAGGTCCCTTCCAACTCTTAACCATTCTATGATTTCTCTCTCGGCTCTCCCTTCCAACCTTGGCAGGGCTAACGACGCAAAGCCACTCTAGAGCTGGTCTGCACGGGTATCTAAAAGGGCATTTATCCAGTCTTTATTTATATTTATATTTTTTAAAAGTCTCTCTTTTCAGGTGTAGGCTGTGAACCATTTTCCTTGTTCCATTTTGGGTAGGATCTTTGTTGCACTGAGTCTTTAAGACCTTCCATTTGGTTTGATTCTCCTGATTTTAAATACACGTTTCATTGTTTTTTTCCAGATTAATGCATACACATTTAAGTCTTTTTTTTATGTACTAAAGATTTCCCCAAACGTGAAAAGTGTTTCCCTTATGAAAAATTACTGTAGGATTTAGGAGGTAATGATAATATTTCTGTGGAGGTTTTTTAAAAAATGAAGCACAAAGTACTATGCCCATGGGATAGAAATCATAAAATAGTTCAAAAATATATAAAAAGCTTGTCATTCTCTGATAAATTCTTCAGCCTTTCAGACTATTTTTGTGTTCAACTCAATTAGTTTCAACTAAAGGCATCTAGAGGCATTTTCCTTCTAGGAATTGATGAGACTATTTATCCGGTAATTTCTATTATTATGTTGTAATTATACATAATGATTAATTTTTCATGCAGAAAGCTTAACTTTTTTTTTTCCTAAAATGCATCTGATAATTTTTATCATAATACAACACTTCTGGAAAAGCCCAGTACACGTAAGAATGAAATTTATGGTTTCTGTGGACATTTACTAGATCTGCGCAGTCTCTATCCTGGAAAACAACCAGATTTAATGGGGAATATGGCACTTATAAGATTATACTGCATTTCATACATCGGTCAGTCAGCTTCTTCCTGCTTTTGGTACATCAGTGCTCCTCATCAACGCAGTGTCTGAGAATCATCCTGTTGGTTTTTGAATGAGTTCCACTTTTGAAAGTTAAGAAAATATAATAATCTCATTTTTTCAGTAGGGGCTGTGAAACAGTGATTCCCACCTTTTTTGAATTCTGAAGTAATGATCAACAAATACAGATGTTGCTGGGGTTTTGTTTCAATTTTCTCAGTTGTCCTATTTACCATGATCACAATCCTTCTGGATGTTTTAGATTCTTGTGTCTTTTGTATTTCAAGAAATTGTTGATAAATGACCTTTAGATCTTTGGCACTAAAGTATTCCAGTTCTAATGAGCTGCTAAAGGAATAATAAGTGCAGTAAAATGCGTTTGTCGCCACTAACGAGGATAGAGAGGACTAACTTTTGAGAGAAGTTGAACTAATTGACTTAAAAATAGTAGAATGGTCCCTGTGGGTGGCAGGCTGCAGGCAATCTTTTTTCTTACTTAAATCAGAACTTTTAGTATGTTTGTACTACTGCGTGTGCATAATCTGCCCTTTGCATTAATTATTGGTTCTGTAGCAGCTTTAGAAGAGGGTGCTGAAAGTAATGGCAATCTTCCAGTTAGCGCCTTTGAGACATCACTTGATTTTAAGATTAAAGAAGCTCCATGCTAGTAGAAATTCTAATAACTGTTCGCCTATCCAAATATTGCCATTTCTGTACTGAAGACAAATGGGTTGCAACCTTGGTCCCTATGACTTTAATGGAGCTATGCCAATTTAGATCGATTTAAGATCTGTCGCATCCTTTTAGTTTTGCTTTGTTCTCTTGCATTGTGGAAGCAATGTTAATTTACATCATTTATGCTCTATTAAGTTGAAATGCCATATATGTTCTTGTGTTCCTGTGCTTGTAGCAGAGGAAAAAAAAGCAGACGATTTTTAATCTTACCTGCTTCCCTGCTTACATTTCTATGGCTCAGTTGTCCTGAGTGTGCATTTGTTTATATATGAATAAGATACGTGTCTATTCAGGCTGATGTGACAACTGAAAATGTACTTTGACATCTTCGAACAGAAGTTGCCAGTGTAGTTTAAAATATTACCAGTTTCCAGCTCAGGGACCCGTTCCCAAAATGAGAAATCTGCACTGCAAATTTTGGAGTTGTGCCAAGCAATTGTACTGAAAGGATTATACGAGCCATACCAGTTAAGCAGTGAAATATAGTGAATTTGTGAGCTTCTGTTGCATGAAGTCAGATCTGGATAGGGTAGGGTAGGGTAGGAGTTAGCCTGCTTTCTGAGCCTGAAGTGAGGTACCAAACTAGATGCTGCCCTGCCCATCCGTTGTGTTGGAATAGTGCATTTTACAGGTTAGCTAGAATAAATAGCAATAAATATCATTACAGAAATGTGCTGATTTGCTACATTTAAATACTGAATTTCTGAATACCTATTCGCAGGAGGCTGAGTGTCATAAACTCTCCAGGAATCCCTGGGTTGCAGCTAGTAGTTCACAACCGCTACTGGTTACTGATTTCTTCTTGCAAAACTCACAGTCAGATTGCCCGTGGTGGTGTAGAAATCTAGATGCCAAAGCAAGGGCAGGAGGAAAGAAGATGCTGATTGCGTATAGCCGTCAGAATTTTATTCTGGAATTATCCCGAATCACAAATATCAGACATCCATTTTATTTGTAGGCTGGTTTTACTGTTAGCCTAGCAAATGATGTAAAAGCTAGGCAGGCTCTTCTGTGTGTTTAGAAGCGTAAAAGTATAACACTCATTTCTGAAGCCAGACTTACGAAGTTTCCTAAAACACTGAATTTGGCCTGCATGGTTCCAATCAGAGTGGTTGTAGCAGTTGCCTTTCCTTTGCCTTACGTCAATCCAGGGTGACAGGGGATGTGTGTTAGAGGCAGTATGCGGGAGGAACGTATACAAGCCTGCTTGTCTGTTAACCAAATTTAAGCGCATACCTCCCAAGTACCTCTTTGAAATATTACTCTCAATTTAGCTCTTTGCTGCAGGTGTCAAGCAACAAATTTCAGATCCCGCTTGTGCTGACATTTGCTCTTGGGGAGACGGAAAGTAGATTTCTACTGGTCTGAAACCAGAAACAAATGTTAGAACTGAGAGCAGTTTGTTTGAGCTGTAAGTTATAAGACTGCAAAAATAATGAAGTTGGTAGCTGAAGCTGCTTTTTGCCCTTCTATGCAGGAAAGCTGAAATGATTTCTTCTTTATTCTCGGGTTTTCTTTTTTTCTTTTTCTCTAATGTGTGAGATAAAAGGAGGGACTTTTCTGAGCGTAATTTCTCACTTCAGAATTGCCTAGTTCTCTTCACGTTTATGTCGGGCTGACACTAAAGCAGATTCTCCTTCCTTTCCATGCAACTCGGCGCAGAGGCTGAGGAAAAACTTGTCCCCAGTTTGCTTGGCCAAAGGGCATTACAGGTTGGGACCGTTTTGGTGCCCAAAGAGAAGCAAAGAAACCGTGGTTATGCAGAGAAGCTGCCCCGTGAAACGGGGCAACAGAGGGATGCATCAGTGAGTCCCCAGCCTCTGGAGCAAGACACTTTTCAGGGACCCATGCGTGACCCGGTCTCTCACCCACACATCCCTGTGCAGAAAGAGAGGGTTCAAAGCTCCCAGGGAGTCCCGCTCTCGGGGTGGTTTTCTCCTCGCCTGCACTGGGAACAGCTCGGCTGATCCAAGCCAACAAAGCCATGAGCGAGCCAAGCGCCTTGCTGGGGCAAGCAAGAGCATCTCCCAGGTGTCCTCTGCATATGCCAGAGCTGCACTGTGTACGCTAGCAAGCATTGGGACCATACTTTCCACTTTAAAGAACAGCTCTTTGCTGTGTTTATCGATGTTCCGAGTTTATTTATCGAGCCATCTGGCAGGTATGGCATAAAGATTTTGACAACAATATGTTATGAATTACAAGTTCTCTTCCTTCAATCACGTTCAAAACAAAGCCGTGGCTGTCTGAAAACAGAGGAATGGGGAAGAATAGGTGCTGCTTTTATTGAATGGAAAAGAAAAAGGAATGAAAAAAAAAAAGAATAGAGAAAATGTTAGAAACTGCTGTGTCATCTGCACGTAGGTTCTTTAAAGCAGTGTTAAGTTTCATAATTACTGTTTGTTCTCTGAGAATAATTGTCCTGTCTAGCTTGTACTTGCCAGGTTAGAATTAGTCTACAATTCCTTGAATGTTAAAGGGCAAGTTTAGTCCCAAAGATTGAGGGGGAGAGGGTGGTGTTTGTCTATTTTTTCACCTACATATGTAAGGGGTACATATGTCAGAAATCTTGTTAGCATATAAGTAACAATGGTTTCTTCTCATCACCTCATCCTAGGGGCTGATTTTCATAAATACACATTTCTGCCAGGAGATTTAAATACCCCGCTTTTCCTTCTCCCACTGAAATTCATTATAGTATATTTTGAGTAAAGTACACAGCATAATATGTGTTTTGTTTTTTCAGTAGTTACTGTAATTAGTCCCCAGCCACAGGCTCAGAGCAGACTATTAGAGAGAGCATAAGTAACAAATCTTTAAATATTCTTTAACTGTTAGGAGAAGGCTTTTCTTTGTTTTCCAACAGACATTTCTGTGGTACCAAATGATGACAGAATTTGCTGGACTTAGCCAGTAAACAAATTTGACATGTCTCTTCAGAGACACTGCCCTGGATATTGGTTCTGCTCTTTCTGTTTGCAAATCCTGCCGCAGTATCATTTTTTGAGACTGTCAAAAATCAGTGTTTTGACTTTTGACCTTAAATATACTTTTAGAAATAACTGGTCTCTGATGGAGCTTTTCTCTTTTTTTTGGTCAGTAAAAGGTAGAACTTTAAGGAAACCAAACCCAAAACCCAAACAAACCAAAAAGCAAAAAACCAAGCCCAACAGCCCCAAACCTCGCCAGCATCCTTTAACTAATTTGGATTTGGTGTTATGGCTCCTTCTGGGCATTGTAGGCTGATGGCTGTGTCCTCATGCAGTGGCTGGCTTAGCCTTTATGATCCGTATGATGACCAGGATTTCCTGGAATATATGGGACAAACAGGGAAATGCAGAACAAATAACTAGTGAGAATTTTTCTTTGCCTAATTTCGTTTTATGGACTAAAATCTGTTGTGGAATCTGGTTCGTGACTGCCATCAAAATCTCCAGCAGCTTCGGAAAAATAATCAAAACCATGGAAGGAAGTAGCCTGCTAATACCAGAGCTTCTGAAAGCGTATCAGATAGGTGCTTCCAAATAACTCAGGCTCTTGTGAGTATCTCAGATTGATGCATGCTTTAACAGGTAAAATTATGATAGTCCTGAGAGATGATGCAGCAGGAAGGGACAGCAGAATTTCTGCAGTGCTCTGCAATGAATTTCTCTAGTTACCCCTGCAATGAAATTGTCCTTCCTGGCATCAAGACTTTTTCCCTTGTTACACTCTAGAAGGACAATGTATAAAATGTTTTTTCCCCTCTTCCTCTGGCCTTGTGGTGACTTTTACAGAACTGTCATCCATAAATAAGAAATTTGTCTTAATTTAATATCTGACCTTCAGAAGGGAAGTTTTCTGGCCCTTTGCAAATGGATATTGAAGTATTTTTGGCCTCTCAGCCTAGTGTGTGCATATTACCACCATTGCAAGAGTATATACAGAAAAAAAATATGTTGGATTATTTTTAATGTGTTTTCAGCACTTTATAATTATGGATGACTTTATGTCAACTGTCACAGACTTATTTACAAGCAAAATATTTTGAACAATCTACGAAACCTCAAAAGGGTGATAGATACAGGATGCTTTTTAACAGAGAGAGTAATGTGACGGCTAAAGGAGACAATGAGCCCGATAGAGCTACCAGCCAATATCACGGTAGACAAGGTGCATACAAGGTAAGAGATCTATATGCATCCATAGCTGCAAAAGCCACTGATCTATAGGCTGAACAGCCACTGGCATCAAAATAATGCCTCAAGTGACTTCACAGCCCTGACGCTGCTGTAAAGAGCGTGCTGGACTCCTAAACCCCCAGGTTTAATCCTCTTCTGCGGGTTCTCTGTGTGTTCCCCCAAACTGATTTTTTTCTTGTCCCTGATGTTTTTTTCCCCAACATCCCCACTGTGGAGCATTGCCACTCGGCTTTCCTGATAGCAACTTGGAGCCACATCTGCCCGTGGTTGATCATGCCAGGCACTAATGAAGCTTAGCCAGCAGGACATCCAAAGCGTGGCATTAAGGTCATCTTAAAACTCTCCCACTGTGCCTCCCTGAGAAGAACGGTGGCAGAAAATGTTGTCTAGGCGCCTTTCTGGTGCAGGGAGCAAAAACACTAAAAAGGCTGCTGACCACCTTCAGGAGATTAATGAGTCCTTGGTGGAGAACTTGGATATAAATCCGTTTATAGGGCAAGTGAGGCGGAACTAGCCAGCCGTGCACAGAAACTGGCTGGGGCAGAGGCACAGAAATAGCCCATTTGTAGGAAAATCGCAGATGGAAGATAACCATTATGCTTTTTGAGGTAAAATGAGATATTAACAGTAATTCAGATGATAAAACTAGCCAACACACTGTGACATGACTGCTTTGAAAGGTGGGGGAGGCATGAGACAGCAGTAGGATAGCAGCCTGGGCAAGTGGAGAGTTAACGAGACTTCAGGGGATGGAGCAAAGGTGATTAACAGCCAACAGCTTTGTTGGAAGTTACATAAAGGATTTAGGAACATTGTTTTTTCTTTCAAGGAGATTCAAGGGGCTAAAAATCGTAAGGGATAGGCAAAAGGTTAAGTTGAATGAGGAAGAACTTGTGCACAGAGCAGCCCATCACACACGTGACTGGAAGCACCACATGCCATTTGTGTTGGGGCCCCACCAAGGCAAAGAAGTTGTTCATCTAGACATACATGATTGGTATGGATTGTGCGTGGCGAGGAGCAGAACATCGCTTCTTATAATTAGTGCTACTTAGGATGTAGATTTATTCACAGAGCCAAAAATATTGTGAATATATTTTAAGATGATACGTTAAAAATAGGCTGAATGAAGTAAGGAAAAGGTAATGGCAACCTGTTTGTATATGCATACTCATTATAGAAACACGTATTTTCGTACAGCCTGCATCAGGGGCTGAGGGACAATGCAGTACCTCAGACACACACACCTTCAGCACGGTGTTCGATCCATGGTTTTACTTCTTTCCCCTCAGCTACTTAAAGCCCATTAAAAATCATACTCATTAGAGTGTCACTTGACAACACATCAAGTGGCTGGCTTCTAACAATGGTATTTTAGTGAAAGCTGAAGTGTATATATTTAATTTAAATGAACACTGCAAAGTTGTTAAGATTATTTTATGAATACTTCTCAGCAAAGCGACACAGCTGGGAGAAGGAAATCTAACACATAAGTGTTAGTGTCTGAAAATTATACAGAATTATTTAGCCCATTAGCTTGTTAACCAGGTGCTCCGTGCACTTAGCCTTATTTTCTAAACTCAGGCTATGCCTAATATTTACTTGCAGGTAATGAGGTAATGTTGTTAGATGTAGAGGACACCTAATTCTTTCTTGGACTTCTTCCATTTTCAGGCTTTGGCAGTCTAACAGCTTGTCAGAGAGAGACATCTGGAATGTGATTGTTATTGGAGATGACTGAAAACGTCTGTTACAGGGGTTTTTTTTGTGCAGAAGATAAGGGGGATCTGTCTCATTTAAAATTTGTGGGAGGTGTCTTATTTTCTTGGTTAGAAGCAAAAGTCTTCGGAAAATGCAGCCTCTCTTCCTTCCCGTCCCTTTTATGCCCCTGGTTTGGAGGCAGAGACTGGCTTTTGGACTGAGAAATTTTAGCTTAGGATATATAAGGAAGAGTATAAACCTTTCTAGAAAGAAAATACGTTCTACAACAAGGAATCAGTTAAAATAACTGCCCTTATGTATGTTTTCCTTCGTTACTGTATCTTGGCGTGTAGGCAAGTTTTGTATTTCTCAGTACTTGTAATCTGGCCTGAACTCGTTTCACTTTATTTTGAAATCTGAAAAATACAATGTTATTCTTATTTGTTCTTCTTTTCCAGTCCGTAATTGTGCTCTTTTTAGTCAAGGCTGAAAGAAGTCTCAGCACAACATTGTAGCTGTTCCTTTCATCAGTCCAGCCCTTCTTCTGGCACACTGTGCTGCCGTTCCAAAAATACAGCTCCATTCTGCTCCCCTTATGTGCATGGAATAGGCCTTTCCTTTGTGTGCAGCCTGAGCCCTGTAAACATGGACACTGCAGGAGTTCCTTTAATAAATTAGCTGTTAGCACATTCAAAACTTTTAAACGATAGGGTGTTTCTCTGCAGCGAGGGAGGAATTTTCATCAGATCAGAAGTTGTTCTCATCACACTGTGAGTTACAGCTCAGGAAACTGCCACCAGTGTTGTTAGCAGCCGCTCTGCCAGCGTGCCAAGGGAACGCCAGATCGATGTTTAACCCTTACTCTGCCCTTGTTTTCCTAATTGGTCAGCCAAATGAGCGCAAGAGCAATCCATACACAGGCAATGTACAGGGCATCAACGCGTTTTCTCTGCTCGCAGAGGTCTCAATCCTAGAAACGCATGTAATCGAAAGGATTATTTTAGTGCGAGTACTCTTGGGGCTAAGAGACCCGGAGGCAGGAGGTCAGCTTGGATACCCCATAGCAGGTTTTATTTGCTTCCCTATATTGTAGGCTTTGCAAAGCAGCTGTAAACAATGTGCCTGTTGCATTGGATTTGATGTAGATGTTGGAAATAGATTCCTGCAGGATTAGAGGTGCAATCACAGTGCCTGACTCTTGAGACTCTTCTGAATAACAAGTCCTCATATTGATTTCCCTTTATAGTGAGAAGTGAGGCGACCAGGGGAGATGGATATAGATAAGCACGTTTCTACTTAGACGAGGACTGGTTTGGGTCTACTGAAAATCCCTTTGCTGTGAAAGAAAATCCCTTGTTGCTTTCCAAGCTATTAATCTGTTTGTGATTACTTTATTAAAAATTCCTCCGCTGTTCTTGTAAGACTGTCATTTATAGGGTTAACCACGCAATTGTCTCCTGGTATTTGCAGGCTATTTTTGTTCCCTCTTTTTTATTAAAACAATTTGCCCTCAAAGACTAAGTGATGCATTTAGATAAGGGCCACAGGTAATTGTTTTAACAAGAGAGTCACCAGTGAAATTGCTGTTTTAATACTGGTCTGGGATGACCGTTCCCTCTTAGACTGTAAGAAAAGCAGTGTCATATTATGGTAAACCTCACCAGTTTCAGAGGAAATCATGTGAATTCCAAGCAGACAGGAGTTTAGCAGCAAAAGTCAAGAGAAAACCACAACTATTTCTTTGTAGAAGATCCAGCGGTGTGCTAGGTATAATATGCCTAGGAGTGGCCGCCTCTGTAAATGGAAAACAGAAGGGGGAAAGGCTGTGTGCCTGCCTAACCTCTCTTCATGCTAATGAGAAAATCCTTGGCCTGTGTTCAGTCCGTGTTGGTGTTTTTTTTGGAAGGCGTGTTGGGCATCTTGCATGGTGTATAATGCATGGTGTCTGCCCAAATGTGGTTTATGAAGTGTTCTGTGTATATCTGTTCTTAGAAATTTGGCATTGTCTGTTTGGTTTATGTAGTATGTGCCTTTCAAAACAGCCCTCCCCCCAAGTAACCCCCACCAGAAAGCAGAGACCCAAACAGCCTCCGAACACATCAGCATCAGTAATTCAATACCGCCACGCCATTCCTTTGCTGTTAAATAGACAAAAGAAGTAGAAGGGACCCCACAGCTTGAAAGCCGATGCTATTTTGGTCTCTAACAAAAGTCTTTGCTTTGGAAAAGAAAAGATATTTGTTAAACTACTTAAGGAGTTGATTTGCAGGCACTGAAGGCAGAGTTGACATTAAGATTAAAAAAAATAATGTTAAAATACATGTGGCAAGACATTTTTGTTCTGTCAGAAAGTTTGTGGGTGCTGGTGCAGATTCATCACTGAAGAAGGTGGGCAAATCCTCCACCTAGCAAATCAGGGATGATCTTCCAACTTAATGTGAGGTTCTGCCCTTTCCTGTTTGCAGGGTTATGTGGAGAGAATCTGGGGTTTTCTGCTATCTTTTATTATTGATTTCCCAAAATTAGAAGTCTCTTTCTAATAGAGAGGAGGCTTAAAAGCAATCAATAGTGTTTATCTTCGGAGACAGTAGTTCAAACTGCAGTGAAAGGTGGTGTAATTCACCCTTTCCCTTGTTACTGATGGTCTCATTTAGTGTAGTCCTGCACAACGGCTCCCAGTTTTAATGTTGTAAATCCCTTAATTACGCACTCACCAAATGTGTTAAAAATCATTTAAAAGTGTTAGCCGGGCATTTCTGACGATATCTTCCTCCTCCCACACTCATATTCTGCTTGCAAATCACTACAACTTAACTATGTGATTTGTATTGGAAAGATTGGTTTTTTGGTTCATTTCTT
>JAOXJM010000023.1:19354091-19379939 GCA_026413425.1 Tringa solitaria | reverse complement strand
CAAAAGAACAGGGTAAGAATAGCACATAAAAGAATGATTGAAAAAAAAAATTGCAATCAAAATTGCTCTGGATTAAAGCAGATTGAACCTTTTAAATAAACACAACATGAATAAAAGGGAAGTAGATATTCTGAATGTTACAACAGGGTAAAAAAAAAAACATAAAAGCTCCTAAGAACAGTGATTTGTATACTTGCCTCATTTCAAAATAGAGCACGTTTCGGTTCCTCTGATTGAAAATATTTTTAATAGCTACCTTCTGTTGCCAGAACGTGTTTAGTAGCAGGCTTTAAAACCTGTCCATGGCTAAACTGTTTACTGTAAAGAGCGTGTTTTTGTTTCGGGCTGTAGTGATGTTCACTAAAGGAATCCTGTCTGCAGCACTTCCCCACTCACCACCTCCGATCACGGACTCTGGAATCAAGCAGCACACGCTCGTGGGAGTTTGCAACAGGCAATATTATTGAAGTCATTAACTTTCCAGGTAAACTTACTACGTCAGGTTGAAACCTCATATGGAAAGTCCCACAGGAAGCTTCCAAGGCAAAAGGGGAGGATCCTCTCAAGATGATTTTGGAGTTTTCTTGCTACTTTCTTCTTAGCAAAGGAAAGGTTGGGGTACTGGTAGCTTTTTGAGTGTTAGCTACAGCCGATTGCTGCTACGTCGTTCGCTCTGTGCCTGGCAGCATTGCTGCAGCAGGTCCTCCCTATCCTTGGTGTTATTCCCTAATGCTGCATTTCAGGCTCCGATGGAAGAGCTCTGCAGGGAAATGAAGCCTAGAAATACATATTCAAGTGGCAGGACGTCCTGGGGCACGTGGTAAGAAGAAGCGCATCAGAACAAAAAAGCTCATTCCCAGGGCTGTTCCTTCTGCTGCCGCTTCAAATCCTCAGAGCCCCTTGGATGTTTCAGGAGCAAACGACCCTCTCCACAAAAAAAAAACTCTCTCCCTTTTCAGCGCAGTAAAGAGGAAATATCCACGTGGAGATGCTTATATACAGATAATGGCAGGAGGGATGTGACCCATTGTTCTCATCCACAGAGGCAGAGATCTTCAAGGGCTGTCAAGGAAAGCTTGACCCAAGTCCCCTGGTAATCAAAGGAGCCTGACTGAGTTCAGTATGAACTGGTTGGAGGCAGAGCAACCTTGCAAATCGTATCAGGGAGTTTCTACCAGGTCATATGCCTCTGCCTCAGGGATTGTCTCCTTTTCCTGTACTTCTGAAGAAGAACGGATAGCGCAGTCTACGTTGTTGCCAACTCTTGCGATATTTCTTGTTTATCTCAAAGCCTGAGCTTTGGAGGCATACAAGATGCAGATTTTTTTAAGCTACTGCATGAGTGTGCTTTTAATATGTTGTTAGTCTCTCTAGCTGGAAAACACAACCCAAGTTCCTAAAAGCTCAGGACTGACAAGGCAGAAGAGATACCCACAATTATTAGTTTGTGAAATGCCATGATTTTTAAGTTGTTGTCATGATTTTGGGTGGTGAAGGATGTAAATAATGATGTTTACAACAACAGTATGTTTTCTGTTCTGCAGACAGGATGAGGCATATGCTAAATGAAATCTGCGTTAGTCCCACAGGAGCTCAAGCATCTATCACTCCACTGGGATCTCTTATTAGTAGGCAGAGTTGCCTTCTAAGGAGAAAGATGCCATTTTCGTTCTGTACAATAATCGGAAGATAATTTAAGTCTTCCTCCCTCAAGAAAGCATCATCTTGGCATGGATCAAGAGGCATTTCAAACCATCATATAACATCTCTTGAAAACTGGTGTTTGTAAGAACGTCACATTTGAAATGTTATAGTTATAGCACTTCCATTATGTGTATTATAAATCCACATTTTAGAGGGTTGTAATTTAACTGTATACAGTCATTCGGCTTTGAAACTTGGCATAAAAATCACAGCCCTGGAGCAGATATTTTTATAACAGAAAATACGTGAGAAAATTGATTTGGCTTTTCAGAGATTTAGACATGTTCGAGTTGTCGCTCAGTACATTAGACTTACAGAAGCGGAATTTGTTGGTGAGTTACCAGATACAAGAATGTTGAGCTTTGGGTAGGTGTTATGTGATCCACAGAAGTAATAATTTTGTTTTGATAATAATGAATAATGCAAACACGGGGACATGCTGTATGGATTTTAACACGGGACCACTGAAGGTTGGAGTCGGAAGCTAAAGCATTTGGAGTCGTCTCGGAGATCAGCTTTGCAGATGCTCCGTGAGTACTCGCAGACCAAGTCAGTAGTAACGAATCTGAATACAGCCGCTCATCTCTGTAGGCATCACAGTTGGGTCCTGGCTGTGTAATGGGGAGAAATGCTAATGATTACCCGGCTATGAGATTAAGGACTCCCTGTCCTCTTGGCACTGGAGGTTGCAGAGGGCTGGGATTCGGTAGGAGTTATTGAAAAGAGGTGCCAGGTAGACCGGTGTCTGTCATGGGAGTTGGTTGCTTGAATTGAAATGGTTCATTTACAACATTTGCATGAGATGTGCTTTTATTCTTTCTTTTGTTCCCCCTCCGCCCACAGCAGATTAAAAGGCAGCGGAGAGTATTACGTAAGTCTGTAGCTTATTACTGTTGAGAGATGTATATAGCTGGAGTCTTGACTGTACTGTACAGAGTTTTAACACCATGAAGTACTGAACCTGGAGAGCAACTGCATGGAAAGGAGGTGCCAGATGAGAGACTTTGCTGTTGGAAATTGCTGTAGACCCCCCGCCCCCGGCAGTTACACTGGCTTATACCCATGCCAGCCTGCTCCATTCACAGCAGCCAACTCTCCTCTGCCCTCCCTGCCTTTTCCCTTTTTCTCTCTCGCTAAAATGAGATAAAGATGTTGCTTTGTGAGGGGGAAGGACCCGAGAGCTCACCACGGAGCCAGGCGGGATAAGCGCAGGTGCTGAGCAGCGTTTCCAGCAGTTTGGCTCCTTCTCGACAGGCTCGGAGCCCCCCCCTGGCTTGTGAGCCGGGGCCCCCCCAGAGCCCACTTGGCAGCTGCACCAGCCTGAGCGCTGGTCCTGCGTGGCCACACGATGCTGGGAACCAATATGTGATCCCGCCGTGTTTACCTTATGGATAAGATATGCAGCGGAGCTGTCCCGGAGTGGTTTGTAAACTTACACTGTAAATACTGTAAAATGTTTCATCTGTTCAAAGTCAGTCGGTTCAAATATCCTTTCTTTCTTTTTAAAAATCTCTAAATTAGTTTCTCTTTTTTCAAGTGGAGAAAATAGTTCCAAGCTTTATAGATCAATGTTAACCACATCAGATATTTCCCACTGTTGTTTCTCTTTCCTCCATTAGTTCAAGAATAAAAACCCGATACTGAATAAATATACTTATCAGCCATCAAGGGTATAGTAGGGTAGTTGTTAACAGGAGATGGGTGGGGTGTATTACAGACAAGTTTCTTTAAAACTCTTTATATCCGAACATCCGGACAGATTTGTAGAAGAAAAATTCTTGGCTAGGTTAATCCCACACAGACTAATTTATATTATGGATAGACATGTGTTTAAATAAATATGAGGCATGCATAAAATATCTCCTGATTTGAGAGTTATAACAATGATGGAGCATATCACCACCAGGTCAGCCAGGAAGCCAAAACCTCTGGAAACCTGGGGCTGACCTGACTGCAGGTGGTACTCGGGGCAGCTGTAAGTCATCACCATTCTTGTTAACTAATCAGAACAGGGGAATGGTGAAGTTCTGTTGGTTTCTGGTTGGTTTAGACTTAGATTTCCCCCATGAACGTGATCACAGAGAAGCAATTTTGTCAAAGATGGGACAGCCAAGGATATCTTTTTCAAGGCTGATGCAACAGATGTGCTTGTAAGTATAAAATGTGACCTTGTGAAAGCTCTCTGCACTCTCACTTGGGAAGGAAAACTCACAGTGATGGCATCTCTTCAGTCACAAAGGGTAAGAGGGGAAAAAAAAAAAAAAAAAAGCCCAGGCAGAGGGTGATCAGAGGGAAGGAAATCACAGAGTGGGGTTAGATAATGATGATACTGTCTAGTTCTTCCGTAATGATTTTCATCAGGAGATCACAAAATAATTTGAGAGCTACAGCTCTCACAAAGGTGAAACGGAATCCCTGTCCTGTGTTATATCCATTAAGCCTGTTGCATCTTGTACAGATCAAAGAGATGGAGTTGAGTCACAGCTAACACTAGGGAGTCACTGTTCTCAAATGTTTTGGGCAAATGAGGAGAATACAGTAAAACATTTGCTCTCTTGCTGTATAGTGTTAATTACAAAGCTGTGAAGGCACCTTATACCTTGTATATATTGTGAAGAACTCAGTAATGAATGTGTTGCAGAAAATTTCCAGCTGAAACCTGAACAGGACCATTTACAGATGCTTTACTGAACAGAAGTGCCAAATCTTCGGTTAGGTTTTGGCTGTGGACCAAAAATACTTTCCACAAGAGGTGATTATTATGTATGATTCATACAGCGAGTCCACACGAGTAAAAATAATACTGCTTAGCTCTCAGTGTTCAAAGTGCTTTTACATTTTCAAAGTGCTGTGCAAACATTAGTTAATTAATGGCATAAAGTAAGTTACATTTTTGTGCATTTAGCATTGACATTTTGACAATAAATGGTTTTGGAGACTTTTATATGCATCAGTGCATTTGAGCAGCTCATATAAATTGTGCTAATGTTCTCAATTGTATTTGAGCAACTTCTTAGTAATTTAGATGCTTTTTGTCTTATGATGAGCAGATAGATAGAGGGAAGGTTATCCGTGGACAGCAATGTGCCATAAATAAAGCATCTTCTTGTCCTTCCTAATAAAACGTAAATCTGCGCTTGTTCGCCTCTGTGGCTTGTGCGCCGTGATCTGCCACAGAAATAAAAACACTGGTAGAAGTCAGAAACCACTAAGAGCCATCATTAGCATTCCAGCTGCGGACACAGAGCTCCGTCCAGGAGATGGATTTTGTGGAATTGGTGTGCCCAAGGTTAGATGCTGGGACTTGGTAGAGTGCGGGAACATCTGCTGGCTATTTTCAGAGAACTGTCAGCCTATTACCATCTATTTAAATTAATTTAAAAGTGATCCCTTAGAGATGAATTTCTTTTTTCCCCTCCCAATCCTTGTGAAAAATGTTGGCATATAGTTGACATTTATATCCCAGCGGATTTTTTTTTTTTTTCTAAACAACCAATATTAAAGTTGCAATATCCTGTGTGGAAGACATTCATCAATTGTATCAAGCTGGCTTAATGACCTTTCACATGAGGACATTTGGGCTGAATCACAGATTGAGCTCGCATGCCAAATCTATAATCACATCTAGTCTCAAGCATAGATCTTCCTTACTGGTCTCAGGCTCTCACAGGTGCAAATATCCCAAAACCAGGCTCCGAAAGTGCAGCCATTCCCCGAGTTCACGCAGGTGCTGGCTCAAGTTCTTGAGTTCTTGGGGAATAAGTATTTTACATCAAATTTTCTTGTCTCACTGCTCGTTGTTCCCTGATCTCCCTCCTGAGTAGCAAGAAACACGCAGAGGTTGCATTTAGATCATACAGACTCCTGACTTGGTTTCTTTCAAGAGGCTGGGAATCAACCATTGTGAGATCTTGTGAAAATAACTCGTCTCTCTACAATCATTCTTATTTAACAAAAACACATGTTATTTTGTTGTCCCTACCTGTCTTAGGCATGAATAGGGTGTAATTGTGATTGTAAGAAGTGACTTTCTATAAAAAGAAGAAAGAACTTTTTGTGTAGGAAGGAGAAAAATAGACTTTTTTTTTTTTTAAATTACATTTACTTTACCTGGCATCTATCTGACACGCAGTAAGCAAATGATCCTGAGTTGATCTCCTTTTTGGAAGAGACACAGGACTGAGCATCCTGGGAATGAAAGTGGTTTTTTTTCTAGCAGTACTGAAAATTTAATAGCTTCCTTTTCTGCCTGGTTCTGTCTTTTTCTGATGGCAAAAAAGATTATCGCTAGCATTAGAATGAGAGACATACAGTATTTGAGAAAATCAGCCTTTGTCCTTTAAGAATGGTCTTTAATAGCTTGCATTAATGAGTTTAATTTGATCTATAAATGACAGATAAGTCAATCATAAAACATTTTCTTCAAAGAGAGAGATACGGTAATATTTACATAAATGAGATTCAGTCCAGGTTTTAGTACAAGCAATGGTTTTGGAGCTGCTTCAAGTTATGTGATATGGCCTATATTATTGGGAAAGCAATTTTTTATTTTTAAGGGCTCTTTTTTATGTACAACAAACTTTTCGAATAAGAGTTTTGCTAACTCTGTGTATATATTGTTACCTTGTAACCTGGGTAGCAGATATGTGATCCCTTCGCTTTGCTTCCACTACAGGAGTTTTAGTCCCCTTGATGGGGAGTAATTATTAACTCTCCACACCTGTGTTATCTCTACCTATGTTCTCCCTTGAATAAAGAATAGAGAATAGATATTGATATAATGTATATAGACAAATGTTTCTGTCCTAGCCACGAGATGCCAGCATGCTCCTGTTCCTGCGGCAGCAGGTCCTCTGCTGAGGGACCTACCCCTGCCACAGGAGCAATGAGGGAGGCAAAGCTTTTGGGGACTGACAGACAGGTGGTTCCCACTGCTCAGGGACCCGGTGACTTCTCATAGTGCCTGGAAGTCACTGCCATCTCCTGCCTAGGCAGCACAGCAGGAGGGGGCTCTGTTTTCCAGATTCCACTAATCCCTGCTGGTTCCCAGCCTCAGGCAGCTTTGTCTCCTCCTGGCACTGGCTCTAGCATCCACATCTAAATTACTAGTACCTGCCTGAAGGGTAGGACGAACCATCGCTTGGTCTGTCTGTGTGGTTTTAAAACCTGGGGCTGTTTTAGGTTCAGAATCTTGCAGCAGGCACAAAGATGATGGCATAGGAGGAGATTACACTTTTGTTTTCAAGCATATTTGTTTTTTTTCTTGAGTGGTGGACTCTGAGCAGGTGGTGCTGATTCTCCTGCTGGCCCTGGGAAGGAGTGGAAATTATATTGGTAGATACTACATGCTAGTACAGCAAAACTGGTAAAAACATCAGGAATACAAGAAATTTCTGAAGTGAAACCTCAGGCTCAGGGGATCCAGCAAAGAGCTTTTGGTGTTTGTGGAACATGGCATCTTCTGGGAATTAATGTACTGCGGGTTAGATGCCCAAACAGGCTTAGGACGCTCATAATCATTGAGAACTTTGGGGTATTTAAGTCCAAATTGTACTAAAAAACATACTGAAAAAGGCATGTTGTAAAGTAAAATGTGGTGCAAAAAGTTGGCCTGTGGGATTACAACACCCTGCTTGATTGTAGGCCATAATACCATCTTATTCAGCGGAGATCCACAATGAGACTGTAATGATAACTTTAAGTAAGCTGATGATTTATCTCCTCAGAAACGCAGGGTTGTTGTAAAACTGCCTATCAGATATTTTCAGAGTACTATCCTTCACAAGCCCTTATTTAACACAGTTATATTTGCATGCGTACCCTCTCTTCGCATTTGCCATTTGTCACTGAGATAGCAAATTACATTCATCAGAATCCATTCATTCCCCCGGTTTCGCTGAATACAGGATTATCTTGGCTGTGTCAGCTGCCCTATGACTGGTAACTGTGAAAAATGGAGGTCGCCTTCAGATATTCCAAACATGTATCTTCAAAGGACAGTGGGTATTAAGCTGGAAAAGATGAATGGGCTTTATGTCATCGTGTTTGTGTGGCAGAAAAGTGAATTGTACAGATTGATGGATATCTTGGTAAAAACAAATGCATTTTTAAACTACTCTTTTGCCCCTTTCCTGACAAGTTTTAGTGACCATCAAAAGAAATATACTGAGATGCTGCCCTTAAATCCTAGAGTGATTTTAAAGGTTTTTTCACCTTTAGGAAACTGAAAAACTTTTTAGTCGTTGAGCAAAATACCACATATGGACTATTAAAAACTGGTTATTTTCTAGTCCTGTATTAGCCCTACAGGACTATCATGTCTTATTTGTCATAAAATTACGCACCATATAAGTAACTGGGACATGTACAATTTTCTTGCTGACCATTTGTAAATTCCTCAGAAAACGTTGCCATAATTTCTTATTTTAGATCCGTATTGCGTCTTTAGGACAGGCACTCTGCTTGTCTGGCGGGTGCTCTGTTCACACAAAAAAAGTAACAGCTCAGCACAAAGCATCGCCAGGTCCAAAAGGGAAAGCTCTACCTGTCCTTGAATAATACACTGTATTAAAGGGGGATCGAAAGCACAAAGTTAATTCTTCTCAAGGAGAATAAGTAACTTTTAAAAAACAGCCAATGTATTGGGGGGGAAAAAAGAGTTATCATTATTGATTCTCCTAATGCATGGATACATTGAAAAGATTTGCCAGAGGAAGACTGGTGGTGTGCAGTGAAGCTTGTGAACTTTCCCTGTTGACCATTGATAGGATTTTTTTTTCTTTTTTCTGTAGCATCTTTGTTTGAGAGAGAACAGGAGGAAGAAATCCCAGGGTCCTGGTTTAGTTCTGCTACTCTTATTCTCTGTCACCTTGGGCACATCAGTTCTCCACCTGGAGAGGAAGTTGTGTCAGAAGTGTCAGAAGACTGTAGCGCTTACCCGTGTATGAGATCTGTGGATAAATGTGCTTCTCCACTGGAAAGTGTTACAGTTTTTAACATGTTTTGGTAATACGGAGATAGGCTTGTGCCATAGTGACAACTGCAGTGGCATATCTATTACCCGTGTGATATAGGGAGTAATTTGCCCTCATCTGGTGAATACAAGCAGATCTGTAGGAACAGGAGCAATAGGCAGGGAGAGACGTTCTGACTGTGTTTTATCTTGAGTTTCATTGCTAAGCATGTTGCTACTTATGTTTTAGAGGCAGGGATTTCAGCAAAGGTACCGTTCCTTTGGGACGTTGTTTGTGTTAATATTTTAATCTTGTAATAAATTTCTGGTGGGGTTTTGTTGTGTTTGGGTTTGCTTTTTTTTTTTTTTTTAATTGCCATTGGACTTTTAATTATCTTTCACTCTAAGCAAAGTATGTTTTCCATCTTGAAGTAGGATATTAAAGCACTAATAATAACTTTCTGGTTTTTAACTTCAGTAAGATCACCATAGAAAACATTCCACTCTATTTGTGAAAAGCATAAATCATTTTATAACTCATGTGTTTTGTATTATTTTTTCTTTCAATGACTGCCTAAGTAATATGATGGTTTAAGTAAGAGTTGCTTCCTCACAGCTGGTCCTCAATGGGTATTTGCTGTTGATGTGATACCATAACGCTCCATTAATACCATTACTTGCAGGAGATTTACAGCAATGTGGATTTTTATTTAGATTTTTGCTTTGGATTCAAAGAATCTCAAAACTCAAATCCATGAAAATCAAGGAGCTTTGTCCTGAGAGAGTACATCTGTCTTCCTCCACCAGCAGGACTGACGGATGATCTAGAGACTGCCTGGTTGCCTGGAGCTGGGCTCATTTGGGTAGCCGCAAGTTTGAGTAAATGAGGGGGCTGGTGTTTTGGCTCAGGTCTGCAGTGGATTTGAAGCTGGGCCAGGTGTAAAGATCTTAAGGCTAGGTGAATTGCCTTGTGAACATCATCACACAGTTCGTTGGTTGTCAAATTCACCGTATCACCAGTCTGGCACCTCTGCCCCGCTTAAATCTTGTTATGAGGATGGAAGCGACGCCGAAGCTTTGTATTTGCCATAAATACTTGACTGAAGTTCTTTTTGAGAGTAATTCTGCAATTACAGACCATGATGTCATGCAGAAAGGAGCAGACAGTCAGCTAGGCTCTATGCTTTAATGGCTTCTGTGAAATTAGTAATAATACTGGGAGGCTGAATTTTAATTTACAGCGCTGTGAGTTGAGTAGTTTTTATAGGGCCTGAAGCATTCACCTTTCGAAGGAGTGTGTGAAAACTTCTGGCCTCGACCACAGCTCATTTCCAAGTGGGATTGCGGTCCTCTTGGCTCTTTCTTTTTTGGTCAGGCAGACTGCTATCTGGACAGCTGGCCAGATGTGCATGGTACTCAGGAAAGGCAGTGCCTCTGGTGAAGCGGATCACAGCTGCTGCGAGGGATGGGGCAGATGCCTGTGTTATTTTACAAAGCTGGTATTTCCATCTGTTAGTTGGTTGCAATAGGATTACCGGAGGATCAGACCAGGCAGAGGGTAGGCTGAAGGGGAGACTGTCAGCATCAAGAGCATCATTTACCAGTGCTTTAAGGGGGCAGAAACAGATGTCAGTCTCTTTGAAGTGTACCTCTGCATGTAGCCAATTCAATGCGTCAAGCTCGGTGCCGGGCAGGGAGGAACTCTGTCAAAAAAAACCAGAAGAGAGATAGATGGAAAATGAGGTCCCTGAAGATAAGGAGAGAGACATGGACTTCAAGACAGCAAACTAAGCCCTTGCCACAGAAATGGAAGAAATATTACCCGGTGTGCAGGGACCAACTAGGACATTTGTAGCCTGATCCCGTGGGGCATTAAAAATCTCTTCCTCCTCCTGCTTTGCTTCCCACAACTGAGATTTGGACTCCACGCGAGCATGGCTTGGAAACCTCACTTCGGTGGCTTTGTTCCCACCGGTCTCTATAAGGGAAGTCGTGTCAGGCAAGACAACGATCCCCAACAGGGCTGCCCCAGCAGCCATGGTCCGAACAAGGGGAAAACATGGGATTGTGGCACTGTTGAAGGTTCAGGACTTCTTCCTTACAGACCTTGTAGTCCAGGAGACCTAATGGGGACCGACAGCTCTGAACTGTGACCGTTAAGGATGTGTTTGAGGAAGTATCTGAAGATTTAGAGTAATGAAATTTGAATTTCAGAAGAACTTTAATTCGTAAGGAGGCAAATGTTATTTCTGGCGTTACGGAGTATAGGCGCCGATCCAAGCACGCTGAAGTCAATAAAAAGCCTCTGTTTGGCTTCACTGAATTTTGGATTAAGCCCATAGAATGTTTGATAAATTAAAAATGTTACAGCAAGCTTCTGGTGTTTACCATCACCTTAAGACAATAGGTCCTGGTGGGATCAGGCAAGGGCGTTTCATAAAAGGGATTTGTTACACGTATGCAGAGCAGAAAGCTGCTTCATTCTTTTTGTTGTTTGTTACCATTAATTTGATTTGGGATTGGGAAATATTTTTTACAAGTTAGCATTGTTTTTCCTATTGTGTATATTCTGGTAAGATGTAAATTCTGATGGAACTTGTCGCATATAATAAAAAGCAGTTACTGCCTACTGGGTAAATGTCTTGGTGCTAGGGATACGCATGAAATACTTGGGAGTGCTGAAATGCAGTTGGATTTATTTTTGTTGCAAGTTGTTATTTTGTTAGGACATAAGGTGGCAATGACATGGGAACACTCATTAGGTAAAATAGTCTAAAATGTCTTTTGATCAGTTTTCTGCCTCAGATCTGCGCCTGATATATACAGCTTGGCACCTGGCTATAGATGCAGCTATAGGCATGACAACATTTGGCGTGGCCTGTGGATTGTGCTTGGCAAGACCTCTTTGTAATGATGCATAAGTGCACGACTAAGTATTACTGTCCCCTAAGCAGGCAGGGAAATTAAGTCAGAGGAATGAGACAACCTGCCGGAGGCCGCAGCAAAAGAGCTGAGATAAAACCCAGAGACATTTTCAATCCTAAAACGTATATAGGTACAGCTGTAGAGTATGGACTCCTGCTACATCCGTGGCTGCGTGAGCAAATGTGCGCAGACACATGCAGAGCCCACTCCCATGCTGCAGCAGAGGGAAGGGTCCTTTAGGGAACATGGTGTGTACTTTTAGTTTGCTGGGGAGGCAGGGCTTTTTCCCTTCTCAAAGAATCCATAAAAAAGAGCGTAAAGTTGCCAGAAAGCACTAGCAAACTCTTATTCTCTTGTGGCTTTGGATGCGATGAGGCTTGCGGTCATTTCTCCAGGTGGTGTGTGTCCATCTTCTTGCTGTGTTTGCCTTCTGTGGGTAGAGCTGTCTCTGGCTGGGGGTGGCTGTGCGGCGGTGGAGCTGGGCAAAGGGGTGCGGCTCCCAGCTCTGCCCTCTGGTTTGTGGGACCCTCGGCAGCTTTTCATCTTTCCCGTGCTGGCGGTGACGGTGTGGTCCCTGAGCACTCTCCCTCCCCAGCTGCCCAGGGAGCTCTTCTAGACCATTAGTGGTCTAGAACTAACCCAAAGTGCATTAACCCACCAGTAAAGTTAAAACACACTAAATGCAAAGTGCTCTCCAGTTCACTGGGGAAAAGCAAACCAACCAAACAACCAAAACCCCACTGAACAAAAAGCAGGAGGAAATATTGTTGCTATCTTCTTCGTATTTAATACCAACAGTGCTGTTATACCCAGTGGAGGGGTTTTCACTTCATGAGATTTGTCTGTATCGTTGTAAAACCCTAGCTTTAATGACTGACTGTGGGTCCATTCCCCTGGAAAGCAGCCTCAGCCCTGTGAGTCACGCAGAGCCCCAGAAGTTTACTGATCCTTATCCGGTGCAGCTAACGAAAACACCGGGCAAGTATCCCCCCTCAAAATGAAATGGAGCCTGGCAAGGAGAACAGGGCCCAAGAAAAAAAAAATATTACAGAAAAAAAAAAAAAATCAATGTACTCGCAGCCTTGGGCTGTGAAGCTGCCTACTAAGTGAACAGCCCATGCAATTTAACTCCCTTCTTCCTGTGTCGCAGCGCTCTTAATTTTGGGGTTCTTTGATCCACCTATTCATAGCTGTGAAGCGAGCAGAATTTAATCAGGCTCTGACAGGGGATGGCTGATTTTAATACCGGTCTCCAAAAAAGAGCTGTCAATCAAGGATGAGCTTTAATACCTTCAACTTGCAGCTCCTTTAAACTTCTGCTGCAGTTGAGCGGTGCTTGGTCAGCTGTGGAGGAGCCGGGCACCTACAAAAGGTGCTGGGGGCTCCCATGGCACGCTCGGGGGAATCCCGGGGGGGCTACTCCCTTCCCTCTGTGAAGGGGCGGCATGAAACATCTAATCGGGTTGGCGTTTCCTAAGCACATGAGAGGAGAGATTTCCTCTTTGAATAAGAGAGCGTCTTTTATAAGTGCGCATCCCAAAAGGCCTGCTGAGCTTTTGTGAGCCAACAGGCAAGGCAGGTTTGGAGTCACTTGGATTAAATCTTTGCATATTGTAGCTGGAAACAGGAACAGTGAGGACAAAGGTTACTTTCCATACCTAATTTTGAGTTATTTTAGCTGGGGATGTTAGATAAAATAGTCAATGACTGGCAGGATGATAGAATATGGTTTAATTTCAGATTTACTATCTGCCAACACATGCCATTCAATCAGATAAACACAGGATTTCATCTGTCATCACAATATCTTATGCATACTTAAAAATAGAGTGCTTTTTCTCACACTAAGAAGAAATTGAACAAGTTTATATATAGGATGTATACAGTTAGGAAACTAGAAATTTTGAAATAGTCTGCCATTTCTAGAGAGATTGCCTATCTTTAAATTAAGGAATTACATTAGAAGTAGTAGAAATTCTCAGGATTGCAAAAGTTTTATCATTGTGAACTGCACAGAATAAATAAAAGTAAAGGGAGCACCTTGAGAAGTTGAACTATATGAAACGAGAGAAATGTCTGTAGTATTTATGGCAGAGAATTTGAGACTATATAGGGAGCAAGATGACACAGAACTTCTCTGCGTGGGAATATCATTCCTCCTCTGCTTTATAAGTTTCCGTTCTTGCTTATTTGTCTGGCCTGGTTCATGTATGGAGCCTATAACTGTAATGCTTAAACATCTGCTCCGTTTGGGAGGTAGAGATAGGAATTGTCAATCTAGGGTCATCCCAACACTGTCCTAAACCAATTTTCACAATAAATGTAATTTAAGCATTCACTGTCTAAATCTTCCCTCCTGAAAAGACAAATTAGGTTGGAAGCTCTCATATAGGCAAAATAATGCATTGCTTGCCACCGGTGCCTTATGTTATAAATTTGTGAGTACGCAGATGAGTATGGCTTTTTTGCTTGAGAACTTAACCAATATTTGGGTTCTTTTTGGTGTTGTATGTATGGGGTTTGGTTGGTGGGTGCTTTTTTTTGCGTGTTTTTTTCGTTTTGCTTTTTTTGGGTGGATTTTTTTTTTTTTGATGTGGTTGGAGTTGATGATCTCAGAGATCCCTTCCAGCCACGGAGATTCTGTGATTCTTTATTATATCCCTTGTGAAAAGAAGCTGATGACACAGTCCAGCATATTTTGAAGGTCTAGCCTGGTTTATTGACGAGGGATGCACGGAACAGCTTGTTTCTGTGAACATCGTACGAGCAGAGAGCAACAGGCAGTTTTCTTGCTCACAAATGTGCCAATACGCTTCCCCGGCAAGTGGTGTCTGCCCAAGCTCTGCCCTGCTGCTGTCTGTCCCTCCTGCTCACGAGCCTCTTTCCTCCTGAACACCCACATAACCTGCACCTTCAGTCTCCTATCATCTGCCTCATTTCCTCTTTCAGGTTCTGTAGCCAGCTGTGATTCGGAGATGTCCTTGTTAGGAACAACTAGCATTTTCCAGCATAACCAGTTATTGCCTGCTCTCCTCCCCTTCTGTATTCTACCAGGCTGCTCCAAAATGAGCTCTAAAACGGCATCCTCAGCTGCTCAGCATAATGGCTTCTTTGAAGCCAAGACTTGTACTTTGCTTCAAAGAGCACCTCTAGCAAAAGGACAGCATTTTCTAGTGAAGTTACCGTAACGAAGGAGTTTTTTGGAGAGCTTTCCTCCTGCCGGTTTCCCTGCAGGGGGGAGGAAGCTGGAGCTTTTTCTAGCATGTGCAAAGGCGCTCTCGAGGAGCTCTGCTACGACAGATCGGCTTATTGCCCATGCAGACATGAGGACAGCATAATACCAGTCAAGATGCTGGATTTCCTATTGCTTGGGATTCATCCTTTTCTGCTTAAGCTCTCATGTGCTTCAGAGAAAAACTTGATTATCGGGTTGTGGGTCCCTCAGCTCAGCCGTGGGAGGGTCTTTTAGACTTCCACAGCGCCTTCCTGGAGCTCGGTTTTGGCTGCAGAGGCCATTTGTGCTGGGCTATGCAAACAGATAAAACAAAGAAATAACAAGGCTAGAGTGAAGTCCAGTGTGGGTGTTTTTCAATCTTAAAGGCTTTGGAATTCTGCTTGGTGTTTATTTTGTTTGGCTTTTTGGGGGGTCTCTTTTAGAAGAGCCTTTCACATACAACGATCTCCCAAACAATTTATTTGAAATGATTGGTGGGTGGCACATACATTATGAGCTGTGGTTTCACTGGTATGCTCGGCCTCCCTAAGTAGATGGCATATTAAATGTTTTATTTACCCCGTGTGCTACCTGTCATCTAATCAGCTTTTGTTTTTGCTGCATTCTGCTTGTATTATAGCAAGAGTAAGTGGTTTCATGTAAATTAAAACCGCATGAAACCTTTTAAAGACATTTTAAAATACTAAATGGTTTTGCAAATAGGTTTGTCGGACAAGGATTGGAAAAAGAGCTCTTTGCTTACCCATTTACTCTTTTGTATGCTTATTAGAAGCCCCCCATGTGACTCTTTCATCAAACATTGCATCCCAGTACTCATCTAGAACGCCAAAAGTCATTTATACTGTGCTCAAGAGTGGTTTGCATAAACAGGAGGCAGTTAACAAAGAATACAGTTGTGAACTGCGATTGCAAATGTTATTTTGTAAATTACAACACAGATGCACAATAAAGTCAAAACATGCATCCCTGTGATGTTTTCTTGCTTGCCTGGAGCATAAAAGTGTGATGGCTTAAAAGTTTCTCTGCTTTTATTAACTATTATTGCCAGCGTTTATGGTTGCAATCATTTCACTGTGAATAATTTTGTTTCTTACAGGTGGATCGTATCATCTTCTGTGTTTTTTTGGAGGTTGACTACAAGATTTTCAAGAAGAAAATGGGCGAGTTTTTCCCTCTAGGTAGGTATCATAATCAAGCACCATCTGACTTTAAAAAATGATGCATCAAAACTACAACAGTTGGCCTTCTTTCTTCTTTCCCCACTTAAGCCAAATATTAAAACGTGAACATTCTTTACTGGTCAGCTGTGCTTAGAGGCTCTGATCCTGGACAAATGCAGACATTTAAAATTTGTGAAGCGGTAAAACTACTTGTGATACTGCTTTTGCAAAATCAAGGCCTGCTTTTTTATGCTCAGTACAGGTAGCGTCTCCATTCTCTGCTGTAGTCGTATCTCCTCCCAAAACCTGGTGCGTGGCACTGGCTGTCTTAACTCAGAGAAGATAATTATTTGCACTAATGTATATAGCTCCTAGTGTATATTGCTTTTCCATGCACTTCGTACATGCTTTGCTCTTTCATTAACGATGCTGGTAGGGTTTCTCTGGGCCTGAAAAGATACCGCAGGGGTTAGAGCCCAACTGTGTCTGAATGAGAACTTTAAACTTGAGCTGTCCCTGTGCAAGAATGAATGGGAGAAAGATGGCTCTCGATGGAGCACTTGGGAAATGTTAGCCATTCATCTTAGATTTCACACAGGAGGTTACTTGCTAGAATTTTAGAAAACCTAGTGGATAGTAAATTTGTTAATGCCCCTCCCCCCCCATGGCTATGATTTATTTTTATTGTATATCATTAGAAAGCTGTGTCTCAGCCTTTTTTTTTCAACGCTAAGTTTCTCCCATTTTATTTTGTTTTCTGTGACAACAGTCCTACTATATGGGACAAGATCCAGATTTTAGTATTTTGTTTTATCACCCATTTCAGAAGTGGCAGTCACTTAAATACTCCCCACACTGTCTGTCTGGTAGAAAGGGCCTTTGAGTAATAGGAAGCAGAGCTTTGGTGTGTTGTGGGTCTCCATTAATTCTACAGGACTGTGTTGTCACAAGTAGCTGCAGTGGTTTTTTGCTTTCGCTTTGGCTGGTAATATGGAAACTGGGACATTTCTGTCTCATCTCACTAGAACAAAGCTTTTTGTAGACGACTTTGTAATCTCCAGTTTGCAATGATTGGCAGGTGAAACTTAAAGACTTATTGAATAATTCAGGTAGCATAGAATGGTGTCTAACCGCTTAATAATATTTTTGTCTGGAGCACACTGAACATGCATTTCAAAGACTGCGTTCACGTCTAATCCATTCATTGTGGGATTTTATTTTTTTTGGCAGTGTACCCCAACATACAGAATAAAGTGGCAGTACCCTCCCTCCTGTTGCTGGCTCTTTCCCTGCCCTTCAGATTAAGCAAGAGTAGACCATAGTGTGAATTTGCCAACAAATTACAGTGTTAATACTCACCTTGATCGCTAATGTCTTTGAAATCACAGATTAAAGCCTGTTGAATTGTTGTTATGAATGTAAATCTCATTAGGGTTTGAAAGCTTGAGAGACAAGGAGATGATTTAAAGAAATCTGAAGCATAATAGTCAGGCATTGCAATAGGCTGCCCAGGGAGGGGGTTGAGTCACCATCCTTGGATGTGTTTTAGGAGTCGTTTAGATGTAGTGTTGGAGGATAGGTTGTAGGGGAGAACTTTGTAGAGTAGGGTAGATGGTTGGACTTGATGATACCAAGGGTCTTTTCCAACCTAAATGATTCTATGATTCTATGGCAAGCCCAAATGGGAAAAGAGAGGAAGATGGGAGATTTATTTATTTGGGGGGGGTTTCAAAACCTGACATTGTTGAACTCCTCTGTACAGAGAACCTGTGTGGTTGGGTGTCGTGTTGTATAAAGTCTGACAATTGCATTGTGCTGCATTATAGAGATGATCAGTTTTATCATGGTTTTAAAAGTATGGTTATTCTCATGCATGGAAAGTTTTTACAATTTAATTATTTTTTTGTTTGCTTGAACTGGGTATTTGATATGTGACCACAGAGAGGTGGTCATGGAGGGAACCTTCTAAGGTGCAGCAAATGCAGTGGTTTGCAGGTATGTGACTGTGCAAAAAGTTGACCCAGTGCTTACACAGACAGCGATCCAGATAAAGATGTTTTAGTTCTCAGCAGCCACAATTTGATATAGATAGCTAAAAGATCTTAGTACCCATTTTCATAGGCTCCCCACTGCAATTTTCTCATAACTAATGATTCTGAATACCAGTTTTGATATGCCATAATGATACTGGTTTCCAGAAGGAGCTGAACACCTACTGGCTAGTAAGCTGGAACCTTAAAAGGAGCCAGTTTAGCATCTTAAACTTTATCCCTGACTCAGTGAAGGGTTTCCTGTGGTTAGGGCAGTAGCCAGTGATTTGAGAGATCTGATTTTAATGTCTTGTGTCACCTTGGATGTTTGGTAAGTCCTTACAGGAGTCGCATCTTCAATTTGTGAGGAGACAGGGAGAGGCAGGAAAGATCCATGCTGCCCAAACAACTCTCCATTAATGTCCTGGAGAAATGATCAGTATCTGGGTCTCTCTCCTGGAGAAGTGCCCTAATGATGAATATACAGTCTCAGGCTTTCTTTGCCATCTTGCATTCCACAGAGTACCACCACTTCAAGAGATGTCCGCTGAAGTCAGCCCCACCCTAAATTGCCTGTAGTCTACTGGTGAGACCACCAGCTGAAGGTCTGGGTGGTGATTACCAGATGATCATCATGTTCCTTTTTTCTGTTCCCTTGTGAATTGCCATCTGCATTTAACGTAGTGGACTTTGACAAGTAGTCAGCAGACTCTCCTACCATAGGGATATTCCATCTCTCTGGTTTCTTGCACAGAGGACTTAATCAGTGCGGCTCTGTGTTAAGGAATCAGCAACTGTCTCTACCTTTGCCAATGAATTCCTGATATTTAGATTGTGGAAGGAATTGCCAAAACTCTGGTGGTTTTGGTTTGGTTTTAGGTGGATCTATTAATGTAGTGAAATGAAAGTTTTTAAGGATAGTCTTTGCCTAAATTTGAACTGATAGGACACTGTCTGAACACTCACAGGAGAGAATAACACTGAAATATTACTTCAAGCTTAGAGAAAAAACATTGAGACACTTTTAAAGTGTGTCTCACATTCAGAAGCATTATGAAATACATCTGCTTTAATAGATGTGGACAAAAATGCTTAGAAAGAAGAATATATTCATGGAGTTATATACATAAATAGTTATTACTTTAAACCCAGTGCATTAATAAATCCAGAAAGACATCCGAGTGCTTGAGCTAGTCAAGTGATAATGAAATGAAGCTAGAGTTACACCTCAGTGCATTAGAGTAAGTGGAATATAGATATAGGGAAATTGTTCCATTAGTTGAACATATCATTAGGCCTATTTTGCGAGTGGAATGCCAAAGAAATTAGTCGAGTAATAGTACTGATATTAAGACAACTGCCAAGAGCCTTGTCATTTGCAAACTTTAAATATACAGGGGGAAGAGGCAGACTTCTAAGTAATTTCATATCTTAGGAGTATAGCAAAGCTGTTCAGTAACAGACCAGTTGTCACAGTCTCAGCATTTCTGATTTAATCTCAGTAATCAGTAGCCTGTAGAGAACCCAAGCCAAAGCCAGCGTGCTCCAAGGGGGAGGCCACTTAATCTTTAACTCAGACTTAGGATCTCATCGTAGTGGTTCTCCAGAGAAGCCCTGGTTTAGAAGGTCAAGTGTCCTGGTCCACACAGAATTTTCTGTTGAACCTCTAGGTTTTTTCTGAGAAGTTTATGTATGTTCTGGTAGAAAAAGAGTGAGGGTGAAAGACTGCTTCTGTAGAACAACCAACCTTCTGTGCTTAAGATGGGTCACAGTTTTAACGTATTAGGTGCAACAAACAGTGATGTGTTTTTTCCTCTTACCAATCAAGTCCTGTCTCCTCACAGAATGAGGTGACCCAGCCATTCCCCTTTCAGCTGTGTTGGGAAATTCTTTCTACTTAATCTAAGAGAATGTCTTGCTACATATCTTTCAGGCAAATAAAATATCCTTGCCTGCAGTTCTGGCTCAGATTTGTAGTTCTTACATCCCTGGATTCATTGCTACTAGTATTATGAGGGAGCTTTCCCGGAAAGGAGCTGATACTTGTACCATTTTTACTCTTGGAATTCATTGTTTCTTCTAAGAGAATTTACGTGGAGCCTAGATACTAGGTGTTATTTTTATTTCTAAACATATATGTATAAGACTGACCAGGAAGTGGTATAAAAACAATCCCCCTTGAAAAGCTAGATTTACCAACATTTACCTTACAGTGATTCGTACTTCTAGGACTCATAGGAGTAAATTAAGAGTATTTGTAAACAGTTGCCAGCTGGAGACAAAGATACCTTTTCTTTTTTCTCTTTTCTATACTGTGTATACCTACCTACTTAATATGTCAGATAGGCAATCTTGTAAGGACCTTTGGCAAATTGCTTGTTTTTCATGGTGGCTATTGTATATTATGAAAGGTTTATCTTAAGTTGCAATGCTTAAATTATTTCTAGATCTACCACCTGTTATCAGTGGATTGGAGAAAGGAATCATTTTTTCTGAAAATGTTCTTTAGGCAAAAGTAATGTTATAAATGGTACGTACTGTGAAGCTGCAGCATTCAAGGTTATAATATGTTCTTACTACTTGAAGCAGAGTAACAAAATTACTTCACTAAAGCATTGCTAAAATTGTTAGAGAGAGAACAGGTTTGCACTTTTATTAGACCAATTGATAGATGGAAGATGCAGGCTTTTAGACTCCATGTCCTTTCAGAGCTGATGAAAGGATGCTGAGCCCACGAGCTTGTTCTTTTTCTTTTTTTTCTTTTTTTTTTCTTTTTTTTTTTTGAGTCGTCTCAGTGTTAGGAAAAAGAGAGAGAAATTGCTTCATCTTCAATAAACTTTTCTCTCCCCTGTATTCCAGGTTATGACATTTAATGGATTTTCTTCTTTTACCCTGGTTGACAAAAATAATGTCCCCCCCCTACCCAAAGCATATGGGTAAGAGCCACTGTCTGTTAATCCTCTTGTTACTTCAGGAGGATGCACAGCATCCTAGTCGTGCATAAATGTGCAAATATGTTACAATTACAGAGGAAATTCATTGTTAAGAGATCTACCAGGCTTGGAATCAAATTGGAAACTGTCTAAATGGCTGAATGAAGGGCTTTGTATTAAAAAGGCAGATCCCTGCACTAATACGTGAGTGAACTCTTAAGCAGCGATTGTAATTTCTGTACTGGTATTGAGAAGCATCACCCTCTTCACTTACTATGACTGACTTCACTGGGGCTGAGTGTGAGCAAAGGAATCATAAGTTAGCCCTTAGAAAGTAATCCTGTATCAAATGGATAATTCGTTTGATAAATTTAGCCTCTTTATTTGCATTTGCAGTGTTCATGAGCTGACTCGTTTCCTTAATTCATCGCCTGAATGTATTCCACAAAATATTTTTCATGGGCTTTATTTCACCATGTGGATAGGTGCCAAGCAGTTTACTGGAAGTACCCGGTATCCCTGATCTGAGATTTCACCTGGGTAGTGATTTGCCTCGTAAGTCACAAGGCTCTTTGTGTTCTGACCAGTTCAGGCAGGTGTGCAAAGGCCACCAGGGCTTGGAGCCCCCCCAAAACAGTTCCCCAGTTAGGAAGCAAGATCTGGGAGACCTTGAAATCCCTTTGACCTTCTCCTGATCACTGAGGGCTGTCCTGAAAGTTTTGGTTGCAGCTACTTTTCCCATCTCTGTCCAGATTTTTCAGGTTGTCATGTGCACAGCTGATAACCGCCTGTTTTTTCACAGGTTTAAACTAGAGGCAGCCAGACTGTCATCTCCCTTTCTTCACTGCTCTCCCTCACAAAGCTTTCAAGGTTGGGTCCCTGTTGATGGGGGATGGAGCTTAAATTTGTGTCTAGCTGCTTGATATTGGGTACATGAACACATCTGGGGCTGAGCAGAAGCTGGGACAGAGATGGAGTAACCAGCCACAGTAGCAGCAGATTGGGACATGGTGTCACAGTCTTTGGCCTGTGCCCTGGTTGTGGGCATGATCACCTATAACCCGGGCCTGTTGTCTGGAAGAAGCAAAACAAGTCTCACTTTCCTGACTGCACAGCTCTGATGGAGCTGAAATCCCTGCTGTTGTATTTGATGGAGCTGAAATCCGTGCTGTTATATTGGGATGCTCAGGGGACCTTCTGGTTTCTCTGGAGTGTGAAACTGTTGACTTGTCACTTGGTGATCCTGCTTGGCTTTCAAATGGTGAATGTGCAATGAGATGGTGTGTGAGAATCCATCCCTTTCATTTTCAGGGCTATGTATCAAGCCAATGAGAGCATACCAGTGGCACACTGACAATTTCACATGGGTGTGAAGACCCCTTTGAGCTGTCTTTATGTTGGAGGGTGTCATCCTCAGATGGCTTCTGCAGGACCCCCTTCTGAAGGACTTAATTCAAAACAGCTGGGGAAAAGCACAGTCCTGCTGTTTTCCGTGATGGTTCCCTGTCCCTCAGTAGCAGAGGCTTCAAAGGAAGTCATACCCATACAGGGGAGCTGGAGGAGCCTGTGCACCAGGCTAGGGTGCTGGCTTCGCTCTCTAGCTTTCTCTCACAGCACCTATAGATCCTGATAAAGTACACTCCAGCATGAATAAGATGCTGTAAAAATTGTTCACAGTCCAAAAGTTTAATATAGCCATAATGCGTAAAATATCTGTCCATTTCAAGATGTGTCTGAAAAAACTTGCCTCAAAATCTCAAGCTGGTATCCGTAAAACTGGGAAACAAAAGTTTTCTATGGCTTTTTGTCTTCATTTGCCATGGCAGTGACTGTGCCAATCACTGGGGTTGTCTGTCTTAGCCCCTTCTGCCAGAGTCTCAATGCAGTGCAGGAGGATGAACAGGAAGCAGTTCAGGAGCGGTGCTCGAGGGACAGAGTATCTAACTGATGGCTCAGATACTAATTTCAGCATCTTGAGATATGCAGACCAAGAGAGGGTTCCTCACACCTTCTAACATGGCAGTGGGTTTCCAGTACCTAGTAAAAAGTTAATGGGTGGCTTCCTGCTTCAGTTTGAACCTTAATAAATTAACTCCCTGGCACCGATCCCTTCTGAATTATTTTCTGGCTGACTGCTGACAGCATTGCTCTAGGCTTTGGCTGTGTGTTGCAAATATTGGTCACCTCAAAATTTGGGCTTGGATCCTCTGGTTGTACACAGTTTGACAGAGGCTTGTGATATTGTCTGCTATACGCTCTGGAAAATTGTTTGCCTCCTCATTCCTGATGCTCCAAGCAATGGCACTTCTTGGAGCAGGGCATAGACAGACTGTAGCCTATTAAAGCTCTGTTGTCAGGAGCTTTTGTTTTTCTAAGTGGAGCCTCCTCTTCTTTGCTCCAGTAGCATCTTGTAGATGTTTTTGTTATCTCCTTTTGTCGTCCTTCTGACTATGGAGCTTGCGGTCAATCCAGAAGTCAGGGGAAATAGCTATTTCTATGTATTTGTCCACTCACTCCAAATCCCTTTGCTCTCCAGCCTGGGTAAGGGCTGCATTGAAACAGCAAAGTGGTAGGCAATGAGGAAGCCCTTGAAAGCACAGGGGTCATGCAGATACTAGGACCAGGCTCCTGTGTGTGCTATTAGAGTGGGAGAGCACAGGAAAGATGATGAGTGCAGTAATTAGAAAGGTGAATATGGAGCAATCATTTACCGTCTCTTGTAAGGCAAGAAGTGTAAAGTGTCCTGGGAAATGATGGATCAGGATGAAAACAAGCAAAAGGGGAAGTAGTTTTTCACCCAGCGCATGGTTAGGGTATAAGAATGCTTTCTATGAGGTGCTGCGGAGCCTGTAGGTCTTAAATATAGTTAAAAAGAGGATTAGTTCAGCCAACAGAGGGCTGGTCCAACAGTGGCTATAAATCACCATGGTCTATACGTAACCTTAGGCTCTGGGAGAGACTGGTGGGGGAGGGAAATGTACTGCTGTTCTGTTCCGTACTCAGTCCTTCACACACAGATGTCTGGCACCAGAAGGTGAACAAGCAGAAGCTTTTTCTGTGTAATTTCTTACGTGAATACATCTTTGATCAGGGATCTTTTCTTCCTGCTGTGTCGCATATTGTGGCATCCCATGTAAAGCATTCTAAATGCATTTTATGTCATGCTCATATATATCCTGTCCTATCTGGTCGCTGACACCGAGTCACTTCATGTGCTCGAGTGCTTGTAATTGCAAAGGATGCAGTTAAATTTGTGTTTGTCTCATTTGATTGCCTCTGCCTTAGGTTACTGATGAGATTTTGTTAGAAGCTTGTATTTAGAAATGTGTCGCCACATGCAAAACATACCATTTTGTGTGTGACTACTACATTAGCATGCGTATGGGTGAGAAATCCACTTTAGCAATTGTGTAAACAAAACTCAGTTGTTTTAAGCATTTTAGGGTAGGGAGGAAATAAGGAAGTTTTGCGATGAATTTTTTATTTTTTATTTTAATAAAAAACCCCAAAGTGATGTATATTTTCCCAAAGAGTGCCTCGTTCCTTTTGTGTAAGGTAGAAGCATCTGTGAAATAGAAATCCAAATCTGATCTTGGCTGTGAGCACCATTTCCTGCACTGGAACAATGTTGTCCAGTTCACTCGCAGTGGGAACGGCAGCTACCGCGTAGCCTTTATATGCAGCTGAGGCTCGTAGGGATGTATGTATTTTAGAGCAGATCAAGTGATACGGTACATAAAAGAAGCCATCTATGTGGTGACAAAAAAAGCCCAACAACCCCGTGCCTAACTTCTTAGGAGGTTGGTACTAAGGATTTCTATTTGATATGGCTTCAAAAGCTACAAACACATTTTACATTCAGTGAGACTGGGGCGTTGTGGGACTGGTGTAACTAAGCAACACGGGAAGAAAAACTGCACCAGCGCTGCAGTAAGGCCAGGATGTAGGGAGTGCATCAGTGGAAGTTTCTTTACAATCAGACTGAAAAAATTGATTAAACTTGCTTATTGTTAGATGGAGGTTTATATAGTCCCTATTGCTCTATGTGCAGGATTGTATGATTAAAGGATACAAATGTTCAGAACCAGAAGAAATCCTCTTTCTTTTTCCAATGCAGAAGAATGTGCTTTTTTTGTTAAGGATCTTTTTATTTTACCTTTTTCTTTTTTTCTTCTTCCTCTTATGAGCACTGACGATGAGGGAAAGCTTTATGGAAAATAAAACTTTTTACAAGTAGATGTGAAAAGAATCAGGCCTGGGATTCGTTGATCTCATCTGGCAGAGATTTCCAGATCTGCTTTTCCTCAAAGAAAACGTTCCCTTCTGTGCTATTGGTCAGTCTGCTGTATTCTCCCAGTGGAGAACTGAGTTAGAGGGATCAGAACAACCCAAAGAGCTTGTGAGTTCCTAGGGTATTGTGACCCTTGTGTATGTTTGGGCTTTATCAAACCCTAGGGTGTTCTTGTGTGGTTTACTCTGCTACAAAAACGTTGACATACAGCCTGTGCACTATTGTGAAGTTCCTGTTGGGGAGCAGAAGGGGTCAAAGCAAGCAAAAAGTGATTTTTCAGTTACTAAGGATTGAAAATGAACATGAGACACATGATTAGAAAGCTCCCTGAGGGTGTTAAGATGATCGTGTAGATAGGCAGCTGAGGCTTTGGGACAAAGTTTTGGAAACACAAGCGTATAGTAGAGAGAAATGTGGAGAGTGAGAACTGCCTTGGTCTTTTGACAGAATCACAGACTCATGGAATTGTAGGAGTTGGAAGGGACCTTCTAGAGATCATCTAGTCCAACTCCCCTACCAAAGCAGGGTTACCATTTTTTTTTTTGCTTTTGCTTTTTTGCTTTTTCATTTAGGTTGGAAGAGACCCTTGGGATCATCGAGTCCAACCATCCACCCTAC
>JAOXJM010000023.1:19340455-19350986 GCA_026413425.1 Tringa solitaria | reverse complement strand
AACAGGGTATTCCATCCCATCCACATCATGCTCAGTATAAAAGCTGAGGGATCAACAGGTCAGCCTTCTTCCTTCAATGGCTGACGTTCAAGGAGGACCCTCTCTGTTTGTCTGCTTTTGATCCCGATCCAAGCGTTCCTGACTCCAGATCCGGAGTCTGGCTCCTAGTCATCACCGAGTCCAGCTTGGGACTTTCTCTTGTGCCTGCTGGTGATGTGATCATCCTGGGAGCTTGATACGGTTTTGTATATATGGTATACTTTTTTTTTTCCTTTTGTTGTTATTAATAATTATTTCATTATTTATGTATATTTTCATTAAAGTAGTTTAGTTTTTTTTCTAAACTCTTTTTTTATTCCTTTTTTCCCCCCTTTTCCTTTTCTCTCTTTTCCTTGCGGGGGGAGGGAGGGATCATCTGTCGTTCTGGTTGCTCAATTCGGTCAAAACCACGACAGCCAGCCACACCAAGGTTGGTGAAAGAGCCTGCTTTATATTTAACAGGGAAGCACTTCCACCAGATGCATTAATAGCATAAGAGTAAGAATTAAAGGCACATAAAGTGACTTAGGAGTGCTGTGTGCCAGAGTGAAACTCAGATAAAGATATAGATTGGGGTAGAATTTTCAAAGGCACCCCAATGACCTAGGGATCATGTCATCAAGCAGTTGGGAGCCCAAGTCCCATTTTCAGAAGTGACATAAGGACTTTACCGCCTTTCAGTGAGACTTAGGTTCCTTTTCCCAGCAAAAAACGCCTTTAATTCACAATTAGTTCACAAAAGCAGTCTTTGCCTCTTCATAATTATATTGCATAATGACTTTGCTACTTTTTAATAACATCAGATTTCTTGTCTGTGTCCATTATCACCAGCTTAGAAGCTATTCTGTTGCTTTGGGAATTTCGTATTCCAAGTCACTTACAGAACTATAATTAAGAACTTCTGCAGAAGACCAGGTGATATATATGTATGTTACGATATTATATTCTGCTGATATAGTGTCAAGTCTTAGATTAATTTGAAATTTTATCATGCTGGTTTCATTTTAAATGCTTCCATGGAAAGAATATGTTATTGAAAACTGCATAATTAATGATCTCTGTGTTACTCAAATGTTTTCTAAGTGGTTTGTTGAAAAATGTTAGGACTCTGGTTGAAATTCCTGGCTCTGCTGAAGTCAATGGCAGAATTCCCATTGGCTTTAACAAGAATTTTCATTTTCTTATCTCAAAAATTACTTGTCAAAGCTCTTAAACTTCCTGTGTACAAATTTGTATTTGTACAGTCAGGATCCTCATGCCTTTTGATCTCTAAAACAATTGTTTGCAGAATAAGGAGAAAGGAAGTAAAATGCCCTGATCCTTTGTGCCAGACTAAAGCATACTCAAGAGAAGCATAACCTGCTGTTGTTTAGCAGCTTCTGAAAGTTGTGCCTTCCAGATCATGTCCGAATGAGATGGAAGAGGGAGACGAATGGATACAGACCCATCTACTGTAGATTCACAAGCATCCATGAAAATTCTCATGCTTGTGATTTTTAATGCTTGTAGCAAACATAATTCCTAGTGGAGGCCTCAATTATTAACCAATTGTTCTGGTTTTGTGCTATGTAAAATAGAGCTTTAGGCTCCAAATCTTGATGAAAGCAGAGCTTAATCCTTATAGCACGTGCTCCAGCATTTGGATCTCAGCAGAGTTCACGGTGTAAACATCTGATCCTGTAAATTAGGACCTAAATACTACTGTTAATTTCTATTACCATTGATCTTAATATTGCAAACTGAAACTTGACAAGTAAATCAAAAACTCTGCTAGAAAAGATAATGCCTTTTTTTTTAAATACAGGTCATAATTTGCAGAATTCTGTGAATTATCCACAATTTTCTTCCCTGTCTTTATTCCCTACATTTCCTGTATCTGCTAGTAACAGTCTAGTATCAAAACCTTCTTTTCCCATCCACCTCCAGATCTCACTGCGAAATGTGAAATGGGAGGAGGCCAACTAAGATATGGGCAATTTGAAACAAGGTATATTTAATTTTACATATTTTCTGTTATTTTTATTAATAATTTTCTTTCATTTTTTTTGACAGATGATGCTAATGAAGAAGGGACTGAGCTGAGTGAAGGGACAGGTGAGTAAACAATATTTTATGCTAAACATATTACTTCTCTGAAGCATCAGCCAAATTGAAAGAATTGTGGAAACTAATTGTCTTGGTTGTGATAAGCAGTGCCAATCATTTATTGCCAATGTTAAGACAGTCATCTCTGATTTTTAACGTAACATAGGGTAAACCATCCCTGATAATAAATAGTACACGGTAAGAATTGCTGAGATTAGCTTTTTAATGTCATCATCTGTTATGAGCCTCTGGGTGATACTCGGTTGCTTTTTATTAATAACTAGTTTGAACATGAATTGAAAATAATTTAAATTCTGCAGTCTCTTTGTCTATAAAAAGGTGTGAATACAGCAATTCTAGACTCGTTTGCAATTCTGATTAGGGGCCACAATTTGTTTGCAATGAAAATAGTAGCAAAACTCTCCCGCAAACTCTTTAATTCATTTACCTTGATTGGACAACATTTTAGTGGACTTTTTTGTGTTCCTTCTAGTATGCTGTTTAAAACAAGTGTCAATGTTTAGGTTTTGTGGATGTGGATAGACTTGAAATGGAAATGACTGATAGGTATAAAGGAAAGAAAGGCCTGAGGAACGAGAAAAGGAGAGGACAAAGGATTAGATCTCTCTCAGGAGGACAAAAGCTTCCAGTCAGAAGACTTCTGGTAGTTTTTTGTAGAGAGCTTCATCCACTTAATCTTCTTGGTCAGGCTTTCACCACAGCACCCTGTGTTACTTTCCCTGCTGACCTTCACTGAGAGATTCTCAGTGGACATCTGTGCAGTGAAAAATCTCCTTTTACATGCAGCGGAGCTCCCCCTACTCTTCTTTGCCTCTCCTTCCTAATCAGCTAGTACCCATCTCTGACAGTACACGAGGTGTGTGCACTGTCCCCCAGGTCTCTGTCACCCAAATCCCATCATAGCCCAGTGACTGTGCAGGAACTTCCAGTTCTTCTCTTTACGAAAAGATAAGGGGTCAGAGAAGAGAGCCACATGGAGAAAGGCAGAGATGTACCAGCCAGAAAATAGAACTAAAAGCTTTTGAAGCAGTATGTTGGTTGCTTTAATTGGCCAGATTGTCCTAAAGACAAATGGATTATGAAGATTTATGCAACCAGTTAATTAGCTTAGAAATTAGAAATACTTGAAGAATGGTGTGTATGCATAAATGTGAAAACATGGGTATACACAGCTAGATATATGTTACGCTGATGGATTAGCACATTCTTTTATGGCTGTTCTGGCCTGTTGATTTTATTACATATAATTATAATTACTTGTCGATGTCAAGATTACTGGATAGGAACTTTTAGAAATTTTAATACAATTAGTGTGATTGATACAGTAGTACATACATACATAAAAGTAGAAAAATAAAGACTGTCATTATACAACAAACATTTGCCAAAGAGTATCCTACAGTTGAATTTGCAGTATTCATCTAATATTTCCAATTTCTTTTTTACAGTTATCGTGGCATGTATATTTTTATAAGCCAAATTATTTTGTGTTGTTTGTCTTGTTGCTTTTATGGAGATTATGCAAATTACATACTTTTTTTTTTAAAGCATTTTAAATTAGAATTAAAAGGAAGTACATTTCCACTTAATAGCCAGTCTCTTCTTTCTTGCTTTATATTCTTCACAGCTTCATTAATTTAGGTGAAGCTACATAGCTGCTCTGGGAAATTATCACTGAATTAAGTCATTTGAGGAAGATATTTCCCTGCCTGCCTGTTTCTTTGTGCATATGAGATAGATGAGATCATAGCTTCTCTGACAGGTTTGCCTGTAGGGTGCTATGAGCTTCAACAGCATGTACTTGGTTATTTCTTTATCACTTAGAGATATTTTGGGAATCAGTGCATTGATTGTCAGCAATCAATACCTACATGGCTAAAGAGAAGTATCTTTTGTATATCTGTTTCAATAGTGGGGCAGATATACAGAAGTTATGCCCTTTTGACCTATTTCTCTATGGACTTTTTAATGATTGTAGGATGCATTTGTGGGAACTATAAATACATACATAAATTCTGCATTGAGGGGAATTTTCATTTTTATCCATATGAAGGATATCTGCTTTTTAGTGTTCCAAGGGAAAAATAGAGTAGTAACTTGTAGTCAACACTTCAAGATATTAATTGAATAATCACTCTTCATTCCACTTGACTTCATGGGTCATGACTCCAGCAGATGGAGTCAGCAGTTGGCACAAATATTGATGACCCTGTTTTTTTGAGTTGTCTATATCCAACGTGCTTTGGGGTTATTTCTCCAATTCCTGTGCTTAAGGAAAAAAAAAGAAAAGGAAAAAAGAAAAAGAGAAAAAGGAAATGTTGAATTCCTGGAGAGCATATGTTGCAGACTACATGCATGTGTAGAACCTTTTGCAGAGATTCACATATTCTAAATTTCACCTAAATTCCCATGCCTCCAACTTCCTATTGGCTAGGTGTTTCTGAGGGCCAATATCAAACCAAGAGAAAACATGTAGAAATACAGGGACATAAATGAGGTGTAGACTCATTGTATCTGTACTGATTTCCATTTGAAGAATGCAGTAGAATGAGGCGGAGGTTACAGAATCGATCCTAATTTAAACCTGGTGGCAAGATTAAAGGGAAAAACCCTGATGCTGCTCTTATGTCAGCTGAAGTCAGTGGGAATATGTCCATTGACTTCAGTGTACACCAGATTTAGGCCTTGGAAACAGCTAGAGAATTAGCTGGGAGTAAGGAATAACAGATGACCAAATGTGTGTAGTACTGAGTGATAGATACATTATGAAAGTAATCTGTTTTGTGTTTTTACTACCCTGAAGTGCAAATATCTCATTAGATGCAGAAAGGCCTGCCTTTCTGTGATTTCACATCAAAATAAGTAAGGGAATATCATAATTATATCTGCCAGATAATCTCCATTAATATCTCCATTAATGCTATAAGATGAACAAGCATGAATGATCATTTTAGAGAGTTAATCACATAACGTCACTGCATATATTGGCTGTATCAGACTAAGAAAAACACTTAAAAGTAAAAATAACCTAGTTTTATTAAATATACATACTCAAGACCACTCTTCCAACGGTGTTTGACTCATGGGATTTTAACCCATCAGTTTGTTATTCTTCATGCTGTATCTTGTAGCAGCTGCTGACTTAACTGCACCATTTAATTCAAAGCGCTTTGGTGTTATCATATGTCATACAGTTTGCTGATAGAATGGCTTAAGTCAAAAGGGCAGATACAGTAACATCGGGTACGGACCTGTGCAGTTCTACAACTCAGCTTTCCTTTATGAATGATTTCCCACACAGGCAAAGAGAAGACCAGATGACCTAATATTCTTGTCTACCTTTAACTTCAGTGATTTAACACTGCCGAGTCATGATGCTTAATGTTTTAAGCTCCATTAAGGCAAGATTATTCTAAACTTTAACTTCTGAAGGACTTCGCTTTTATACCCATAGATTGACATATCTATGCACAGAAGCATGCAAAATAAGCCCTAATACTGCCATAATTGTGTACACAATTGCAGTAATTGCATGTGGAAATTATAGAAGCGTGTGCTGTTAGGAGAAGCATGGTCCAGACTGCCACACAATAGTATTGCATTATTATGCACTGACATAAGTTAATTCTTCTACTGTTAAAAAACCAAAAACTAACAACCAAACAAAACCTCACACAGAAAGAAGTTTCAGTTCTGAATCTCTATTATCCCTCAACCTGTTCAGCTTCACTCTTCACCAGGTACCAAAACCTTTTGACCTCACTTGTATGAATATTGCCATGCTACTGTTTCTCGTTTCCCATCTAATAGTTGTTCATAGGAAGTGCCCTGCTGGTTATCCCTTTTCTGTCCTGAGCATCCTAATTAACCACCTATTCATTATTTCAGAAGCCACAATCAGCCAGCGTGGCAGGATAAAGGATCTGGTTCATGCTAACAAAGGAAGCCCTATTATAAACAATGCTGTATAAATACAGGATTTCTTTGTACATTCCACTGCGTGAATACTCTTATATTTGGACAGGTTTTTTTGGGGGGAGACTCTTTCTTTTTTTCTGAGATGAAACTAGCAATCACTTGTAACCGGGGAGGTTTGGGAGTGTTGAGGGATTTTGGGAATAGCTTACTTGGTCACACACTGTGAGATTTAAGTGGCTTGTTGACCCTCTGAATTAGCCTATAAAGAAGAATCATTTCTCCCAGAGTTAGAGCTCAGAAACCTTTTTGCACAGATGATCATGATTAGAAAAGCTTTTAATACAATCAGTTCAGAGACCTGTCTATATGTGCTGTTTTTAAGCAGAAATTTGCAGGCAACGTTTCTGTAATATTTGGCTAACCGTCTAAAGGACATACATACTATTGGAGAGCAGAAAGGGTTAAGAGTTGTATTTTGTTTTGACCATAATAAAAAGACATTATTTTGAAGCTTCCACAAATCCTTTTCTGTCCCTGGAATGAGGGAAATCTGTTAAAAAAGCAGTGAAATTGTGATTGAAATCTTGTTCTCCTGGGACAGTGCCTCTACATCCTTTTGTGAGTATTTTAAGGTTCTTTAGAGAGTACAAAAAGATCATTTCTTTTGAGACAGAAACAGTTCTGACTTCTCTGAGTGTAAGCCTCCTCCCTCTCTGCCTTTGTGCTGTCAATTAAGATGTTGGTTATGTTATCTAATATATTCAGATACTCCTGAAAGTCCTGGCTGGACATTTGCACTTAAACTTGATTGACATTTGACTTGTGGGACTGGAGGAAGCCTCACAGATTGGTTAGATGATAAAATTCATCGCTAGAAGGGTGTTGATTGAAATACTCCTATTGATTTGATTCCCTGATGTGAATCGTTGTCAACCAAAAAAGGAAACGTAGCAGGTAGTTCAGAGTGGCATTAGAACCAAAGAAGCCATGCATCAATATGGCCCACTATAAATATTCACATTATTTCTTAAAAGAATGGGAGAGTGTTGGCAGGAATCAATCTTTAAAAGCCTGGTTATTTTCAGGATCCTTTTTTTTGTATTGAAGTCCTTGTTGAAGTCTGTCACCATTGCTCCTGAGTAAACCCTTCTAAAGGGTTGAAAAAGTGTGTCTTTATTTGATGGGTTTTGTCCTTATTTTTCCCCACAGTATTTCTTGTGGTTGCTCCTACATTCTCACCCCTCCAGAAATAAATTCATCTTAGCACTTGAAAACTCTTGTTTTCCTCAAAATATTATATTTGAATTTCAAATTCAGATGAGCAAATGTGATGACAGGACACATCACACGTCCTATGTGTCCTTCAAGCTCTGGGCTATATGGAATTCTATAATGAAACAGAATTCCATTCTAGAAGAAATTTTTAATAACAATATTCGGTTTGGCTTGGTAATGCTCATTCCTTACAATTTAGCAAGCGGGATGGAATTTAATTTCTCAAATACAGGTCTCTGTTTTGGAATTTTTGTTGCCATTTTGAGCTGTTGCTTCATGTAAATTGCTGCCAGATTCCCAATCTGTGGCTCTTTTTTTTTTTTTTTTTTTTGACATAAATACAGTAGAATAACCAGTTTCCCAGCAGAGCAGGCGGAGAACTTTTCTGAGTTTCTTGGGCTCCGTGCAAAGCCAATGATTCAATCCGTTTTTCATGGCTGAATAAACAAAATATTCCTCTTGACCCTGCAAGTTTCCTTTCCACATCTTCTCTTACTTCTTTCATACCTCCTGTTTGGAAACTTTCAGCATTTCGATTCTAGATATATGTAGTTGTGGAAAGGTAGAAGATAAGAGGGTAGTATCTACAGCTCTTAGCCAAGCTGAGTCCTTTATGAGAACTGGGCGACTGATTGCTGCAAGTTGTTTAAAAATCCAGCAACATACAGAGTAGATGACTGTGTGAGCTATGTGTGACAGCAGAAGAGATGGGACTTTACAGAACACTTAAGCAGGTTATAATCCACACATAGATAGCTTTTTTCCTCAGTTGCTAATTAGCTACTAAGTTCAAGGGAATACCATGATTCTTACTTTCTCAGAGCATGGCAGAAGGCGTAAATCAGGCAAGGCCATACGTCTTCCTAAATTTCCTGATTACAGTCAAGGTTTCTTTCCAGTATTCACAGAAGTATGTTGTCTTTAGGCTTCTCCTTCACCCAAGCCCTCAGTTGGCCACAAGGAGTCAGGAGGTTTGATGGAAAGTCAAATGGCAAAGTCATTTTCCCGTTGTGGTTGAATAGATTCAATAGGTACAATGAATTGAGTTTTAATTGTCTGCCATTCTCTGCTTTTGTGGTTAAGCAACAATGTTTGAAGAATGTTTTAATTAGCAAACCGGCCTTCATTAAATATCTTAATTTACAAATACCTTTTATGATTTATTTCCAGCTTTGCCTCCCTTTTGTACTAACTGCTTTCTGTGCTAGCAGTCTGTGCCTTGAGATCTATCATAGCAAACAAACAATAATTTCATCCTTAAAGTTAAGATGACAGGGCATTTTAAAAATGTTGTACAAAAAGGTCATGATTTTTAAAGTTTAACCAACTGGTATTAAACACTGTGAACTTCAGTCCCTACAAATAGGGGAGATCTTAAATTTCCCTGTCCTCAGTTACTGTTTTTACTTAGAAGATCTTCCTTTTCCTCCATCTTCCTATTGCTTTCTGGCTAAAAGATTGGAATGGATTTTTTTCAACCAGAACATTTGTATCTCGTAAAGCTTTCATTTCCTTAACTTTGCTTCGCTATCAAACTTGCTTCCTTGCCTTTCATTTCATTGCTAATTTCGGTCAATATTCATTTGTTACTGTGTTAAAACATTGAATGGAAAATTGAGCTGAGAGGGAAAATCTTTTTGTTCAGATTATTTCTCTGCAGTTCCGTGATGCAGCACAACATATATTATGTTAAAAAATACAAATTAAAACATTATTAAATTTTCTGTTTCTGAAGAGATTAAGAGCTTGTGAAGAAGTATGTTAGTTTAGTATGAGCTTCCTTCACTGCTGTCATGGAAAAGTCCAGTCCAAGCTGGAAGATGCCTATTATGACTTCTGTAAGAGATGACACAGTAATTAATTTTAATGACAGATAGATATCAGGTACAGAATGGAGTGCTGAGATAAAATGTACTCACAGTTGTGATACCGTACATAGCAATATTTGATATGATAAAACAATTTCAAAATAATATAGGTAATTATTTATTTTATGTTTAAAGAAGGATTGGAACAAAAAGGCCAGCTTCAATCTCCCACAAAGACCAAAGCAGAGCAGCCTGAGGACCTGCAAGATGATGCTGAAGGTAGGTGGTCTAACAGATTTTCAGAGCTATTAATCAATTTTGTGGTGAAATTAATCACTTTGGGGTGAAAGCTTTATTCTGAATTCTTGGGAAAGAACCGGGAAACTTTCATTGAAGAATGTTGTTTGCAAACACTCGAAAAGTTCCTTCTGGCCTAGATCATGAGATTGTAGTTCTTCTGAAGCGTATTTCATCTCAAGGTAGAGTCAGAATTACAAATGCTTTATTTGATGGACTGCTGATTATTGCTGATATATAATGAGAAATTATTGCTGTTTTATCTCTAACCTGTTCTGACTTTATGTAATTAATAATACAAAATGTAACGTGTGTTGTGCAGGGCTTGAGTCACAGTCTGGTTGGTTCAGTCGGTCGGGTAAATTAGGTCCCTGCTGCAAAACACAGAGCAATGAAATTCTTGATTTCATTTTCTTTAAGAAATTTATTCTGTGTCCTTTTCCACTCCAGCTACGGTGTTTATGGCTCTAGACCTTATGCAGTGTATTACATCTGACCATGGTCAGAAGTCACAGGTGCTTCACATTATGCATATAGTTTTATTCCTGTAAGAGTGCTTGAGTCTTCACAGGGCAGCTTGTCCATGTGTACAGAGGTGAACGTGTTCTATGTTGTTCTGAAATTGGATAAAAGTATCTTCTCTTAATCTGTATCTCATTGAGAGAGTTGTTAAAAGATGTTAACATCAAAGACTCATTTTTAGAGTGCAGAGTTTCACATACATGTGAAAGAGCAAAATGCCCCAATGCTGGAGAATTCCCCTTATGTGAAATAGTTAAAAGGATGAACCTAAATCTTTAAACCGTGACAGTTCCTTAGCATGGATTCTCTTTGACCCAGTGTTTCTCAAATGACACGTCTCATTCTGCACCTCGACCAGTGGCTCCATGATCTTCATCGTTTTGACCCAGTGCTGCACATTCAGCTCCTACAATATTCTGACTGGGGTATAGTGTGAGTCATAAAGAGCAGAAAAATGTTAACATCTATCACTTTAAGTAACTGCTAGTAACATCCTGTCACTAACATTGTGACTGGTTGTTAATGGCAAGTACTTAAAGCAATAGCTGTCATCGCCTGGAAGGTGG
>JAOXJM010000023.1:19315273-19340240 GCA_026413425.1 Tringa solitaria | reverse complement strand
ATTTTTATTTGGAGTGGGGCTAAAAGCCTTCATTGTATCAGTATAAAAAAAAAAAAAGTTGCAAAACTGTAAGGTTTTCCTTCCATTGGAAAAATAGCTGATGATGTTCTACTATTTCTGTGGCTTACTAGATAAGGTTTCCTAGTTTGCTGTGCCTGTCAATGTTTCCTGTGACCTGCAGCTCACTTTGTGAAGCACAAACAAATGCATTGGAAGGGTAAAGTAAATAGCACGGCAATAGAATGATTGCATTACCCTCAAGATGTAAAATGCCAGAACTCCTTGAATTTGATGCCGTACGGTAGATTTTGCTGATGCAGAATTGAGGCCTGTAACACATAATCACTGCTGCAGAATTGAATCTAACTGGTGAGGGAGTCCTCCTTAGGCAGGAATCAGGCCTGTAACGTTTAGGATTGAAAGTCTAAATTTAGACTTGAGGGCTGTTGTGATAGAGGTAATTAGGTAATTAAAGTGTTTGCTGAGGGGGGCTGGGGAAGAAACCTGGATCACATTTCTGTGGCATTACCTGTGCCTCCATTCTGAAGAGGAGTTGAGCCGTTGGGCTCCAGACACCAAATTCCTATAAAGTTGCCGAGCGGCTCGAATCTAATGTAACACACCTGTGAGCCATTTCCATTTAAGTAAATGGGATTTGCACACATTTGTCTGAGAATAGGATTTAGTTTCTACTGTTCTAATTATTAGCTGTTGGTATTGACTAATTAAAAGAGGTTTTAATGGGGAGCCTTGAAGATTATGAAAGCTGCAAATATGTGACATGAACCAGAACTACTTGTCTGAGTAATTTTATTTAGGTAAGAGTTTGTCTTCACTTCCAAAAACCTGACTTTCTCTTTTTTTCCTCTCTTTTTAGAGAACTTCTGAGTACCTAATGCATACAAACAGTCTCAAATAAAACACAATAAAGCCAAATTCTGGCTGAGGTCACCTTGGTTGAATTTTCCTCATGGTAAAACTGAAGTGCTTTGTGTTCAGCATGTTTTAACTTTGGGATAGTTCACATGCTTTAGGTACCCCAAGTTTTAAAAAAACCCCAACCCATAGCTTTTAGCTATAAAAGCAATCCAAAGATACTTACATTTAACATAAGATTATTTTCCCCTTGGTAACAGGACCACATATAAAGTATTTAACAAACATACACTGAGGCATGGGAAGAACTAGATATTTTTTCCTCTGCTTAGTTGTCAGTGTCCTTTTAGGGTGAAGATGGGAATACAACCCTGTGTTTTAACAGCATCATGCATGCCCTTGTGGCTGTCTGCAAAAACTGTTCCACTGAGTTCAGGAATATTTCTGCTGTATTTCTCCAGCATGCCAAGCTGGTTCATTGGCTGGAGGTAATGGAGCAATATCTTTTCAGTGCATGTAAAAATCTCCACAGAAGCTCGTGGAAAGTAGGCTCCTTCATTATTACCCTCTCTGCAATCAAGGGAAGTTGAATAAGTGGCTGTATGTAAGGAGCTTGTTTTGCAGTAAGCTAAAATAAACACTTGACATGCTAATGAAAGCAATTTTATACTGAACCTCTAAAGTATTAATGGTGTCTGTTATTATGCTATTAGATATATTGTTCTCTGTCTTCAGACTGTTGAAAGAGAAAGGCAAGTGTGAACTGCAGAGCAGATTCTCCTGTCAATGGTTGTATTCAGTAGTTTTTCACTGTAGTGCAGGTTATTGTCTGGGGAAATGGATAGACTGGATACACGGAGAAACATTCTTTACTCCCAGGTTCCCTGCAGTATTTCAGGTTTGACGTGTGCAAACATGCAGTGTGATTTTCTACACTCCCCACTCCCTCCTGCCCCTTTCCTGGGTCCTGGGAGAGTAAAACCAGCCAGTGATAATTTTGCCTTTCCCCTCGGTCAGGTGCACTCCGTGATTGAGTGATTGTAAAGTCTCAGGTGAGAAAAACATGTCTGGCATTAAACAAAACTTTGCACATCTTCCTTCAGTAACTTCATAACACAATCCTGAAGTAATTCCATAGGCAAAATGGCAGCCCTTGTCACAGCACAGCAGCCACAGATCATCTGTTCTCATCCTACTTATTGTCACCAAGCAAAAGCAAAGAATTTTTACAAAAGTCTAACAAAATAGAAATTTTAAATGTTGCTTATTTCTCTTAGCTACCTCTGCAAATGTTCTCCTATATATGCTGAATGATGAGGTGTATGCAATAGATTTCCTTGATACTGGGAGAAGCAAGTGTTTGCCCTTTCCTTCCTCATGGGATTTCTCAGTGAGGTAGACAACGGAGCCTGCCCAAGAGCTGCTCCATTCCCACCACAGTCTGCATGTGATCAATATTGTATCAAAGACAACTAATATATCTAATAACAGCAACACAAATGCCTAATCTTTCTCCTTCTCCGGGAGAAAGATAATCAATCCATGCAGCAAAAGCTGTTCCTGTGCTTCCTGAGGTCAGGATCCTCCCTGCCCTCCTTCCTCAAGGGATGTGAAGACAGAACTCGAGCTCTGCAAGTTGTCTTGCTCCAGCTTTTCTCATCCAGCTTTTCTCATAAACGTCTCCCAAAATGAATAACTAGATTCTTCCTGATAGACTGATAAGTTGCTGGTCTCACACGATCACCTTAGCTGAGGCTCAGTGTATGTGCAAGGAGCTGGTCTCTTGGAATTGCTTGTCCGGAATGAACTTTGTCTGCTTTCTGTTCACTTAGTGGGAAGGAGAACAGTTTGATGGATAAGCCAAGTCAGGAAGGTCAAAATGAACACAAATCACCTTTAAGAGAGTTGGTAGAGTTGGTTCTTTTGTCTGATGAGGTCATCGCACTGTCAACCCCTTGGCTTTCAGGGCCAGCATCAAATGTCTGAAACATTGCTCAGCAGTGTCAAGAGTCTGGGGCTCACCAGTAGGCTCCTGCCTCACTCGGTGGACGCTCTGTCCATCAGAGATGTTGGTCTAATGATTGGAGTACACAAATACACAGCAGAAATGCAATTGTACCTTATCTCAATGGCTCATTGGTTCAGCAGGTCACAGCAAGACCCAGAGGAGGCACTCTGGCTCTTCATCCCTTCTCCCAGAAAGTTTTTTTCCAATGACAAAAAGTGCATAGACTTGGGACTGGAACACAACACTCATTTTACTGCTTAGGCCTTTAATTGTGAGATTAACATAAGGCTTCCCCTTCATGGTTCTCCTTTATTGGTCACAATTTCTGCAGCTTTGCTGCTCACTGCCTGGCTTCATAGAGAGGGGTTAGTGCTCACACCCCCAAAAAGCAGTGCTTGGCTTGTGCCACTCTCCTCTCAGGTGGGCTTGAGACTCCCTGGGTCTGGGGGGCACACAGAACAGCAGCTGGGTGTTGCTGTTACCATTGCACAGGGGTGTTCAAGGCATCTTTTCTAAGGGCCTTCTAATGCTATGCAGACCAGATTGTCTCTCTCTTTAAGGTATGGATTAATATTAACTAGATTTGACTTCTGATCATTTTTAAAATGTTCTTTGGTTTATAGAAAGCAATTCTTTTAGAAATTGAGAACTTGTAGCTACATTTCTTCTTTGCATCCCACAGGGCAGTAATATTCTTCAATAAATTTCTGCTCCACTCATAATCTACTAAAAATGAACATCTAGACACATAATTATACTTCAAAAACACACACTTTCTTATTCAGCCTTAAAAGTGCTACTTCTTATTAAGATAACTTAGAAGTTACTATATTCTTCTTGCCACCAAACCAAATCCTTAAATAAAATTTTAAATTAAGATAAAGCACTGCAGAAGAAATTCCCTGGGAGGCATGTGTATCAAACATGTCTGTAAAATGTTTCACCTTAATGTAGATTGCTTATATTTAAAGTGATGCTATTAACCTCTATCCGCTTTGGTTGATAGTTTCTTTTTTCATTTCTGTTTTGAAGTCCACCATCTGTCTTGACTGATTACAGCTCTCAGAATATCGGGTGATCGCTTTCCACTTAGCCAGGGGAAAACCAGGAGGTTATCTGCATTTTTATTTGTATTTGCTCTCCCAGCAAACCGTTCTTAGAAATTCTTTTCATTGCTGAAGTGGCTTCTACTGTTTCATTAAATTGCCGTTCAGTGGCCACACAAGACAGCTTTGAAAATGCAGCTCGTTTTGGCCCCCACAGATGATGTGCAGTCCTGTTGCTTCCACCATTCAGCCATTTGGGTTTCTTTTAGCAGCTGAGTGTACATGTGTGTATACCATCCCAGGCAAACAGTTGCAATTCCTGTTTTCACACTAGATGCTTCAGAGTAGATTTTCTTTCTCCCAAGATGAGCTAAGGTGCAAAATCCTAAGTTACTAAAGTGACTAATGCAATGTTGTCAGAGGAGAATTATACACAGTGACAAAGCAGCGTACCTGCAGGGGACTCATCTGTCAAGGAATTCATTTCTCATTTCTAACCGTGATATGAGTAACAGTAAACCATTGTGATTGTTCAGATCCAGTGCAGAAGACAGGGTTAGTCCCTTAATTCTGAAATATTGATGTGAAATAGAACATGTTTCGGTTCACTTTTTATGCTCTTTTTAACAAGTGTGAACGTTGTGCAGTTATCTAGTCTCTTAGGCACACCAGTGAAGTATGAACAAATAATAAATTGACATAGTAACAACAAAATTTGTGATTGTATTGTGCATCTTAATGTATGGGGTCCCTTTCTTTCTCTGTTTCTTAGGTAGGGCTGCCTGTAGGGCTCAAAGTCAGGGCTTCTCTGTCCTGCTCCGAGCTCTGCCTCGGCTTGTTCTTCAACGTGCATCAACTCACATGAGCAACTTCTGTCCACTTTTATATACTATGATAGTAGTGATAATACTTGTGCAGCACCGGGTGTGTATTTTGGGCATCAAAATGCCAACTGTATCTTTGCTCTCTGTGCTGGCTGCATATGACGTCTAGGGTATGATGTCCATGCTCTGGTTATGTTGGAGAGCTCAAGCTACCAGGACATGTCTGCTTTCATTTGTTTTGAACAGTCACAGTTGCAGATTGTCAGAAATAGTGATGATGGGCATCTTTAACCGTGAAATTTTAGATGTCTCTTACCTGTATTACAGTATCTGAGTCTTGCTGTATGTCAGACAGAAGAATTACACCCAGCTTAGCACAACATTCCCAGCAATGTTATGTATGAAGTGGGCTGGGACAAATCTGAGTGCTTGTGTCTTCCGAGCACCTAATTTGATGCTCTAGCTGTTGGGTCACGCTTTGCCCCCTGGTTCTTCCCTGGCCAGAAAAGGTATAATGAGACTGAGTTACTTGCCTTGTGACCCGCGGAGGAGTGAGGCAAGGGGAACATGCCTGGTGACTTCAGTGGGATTTAGATTAGGCTCCTCTATTTCTCAGGACGTTAAATAGGTGAAACACAATAGCGTTATTTTTAACCTCTGAGATAATCCCCACGAGCCACAGTTTTCTCATTCTTTTCCCACACTGCTTGACAATTCTTGACCAAATGCTGCATGAAAATGAAAACCTGTTTTTTATTACGCTGACAACTTTGCTAGGCTGGGTGCATTGACAGCAGCACATTCAGGTCTGGGTCTGCAGCGAGGTAAATCGTTGAAGCAGCACAGAGGGAAAAAGTCTCATAACTCTATTAAACAATTACTGCAGATAACTTTTTACTAACCCTTCTTAAAATTTACCCCAAAGGGGTTATATTCAAGTAGTGATTAAAACTGACCTAAATCATAATTTAATTAAAAGAAATTAAAATGCAAACTGAAAATGTTCAGTAACCTCAGGCCACCACCCTAATGATTCATTTTAATGCGTTTGTAGTTCTACAATAATGGCCTTTGTGTGTATATGCTTTTTGTTTTATGTCTGATATCATTTTGCCACTGGAATAGTCTGAAAATGGTTGCAGGCTATATGATCCTGAGTGTATATATGGATATATGTGTGCTTTCTTCTTGTGTATGTGGAGTTTCACTGAAGTCAGCATATCTACTCATGTTCAGAATGTAACAGCTGTAAGATCAAGGCCTATATTTTTAATTTTCTCATTAATTAGTTTCCCTGTTATCCTAGAAGGACCTTCACATCATTAGTATGATTACCATGGCAATATTTTTGTGCTGTAAAAAAAGATAATTCAAAACTGGCATCCTTTATCTGCCAGATCTCAGTTTTTACATTTGCATTTGTCATGGAAGCGTGGCCCAGCCTGGGCAGAGATTCCCAGGCCAGACCCTGGGAGAGCAGCACGGTCACTGGCCACCTGGAGAGCCAGAGAGTGCACCCAGACTCGCATGGCAGGTGCTATGCAGGGATGTAACGGGGTCAAACCTGGTACTCGGGGATCTGGTACGTACACAGGTACGTGAGAGTGACAAACAAGATGTGTGAGCCTGAGGCATCGACTCTCTGTCTCTTTTATTTCTACTCCAGGAAGGATGAGGTTGTTGGAAGGAACCTTACTCTTGGCACACTATGGGTGATATAAGTGCAGTGAGCTTTCTCAGTAGTGAAAGCAATTTCATTGTTAATAACATCTGTGTTGGAGAGGTGGAAGTAGACTGGTTTGTACTGGTTATGCAGAATTTCTTCCTTTAACTAAAAATACATTATCTGTACTTCTTCTGGAAGACGTCTTTTTTGCACCAGTTGTTGAGACGTCTTTTTGCACCAGTTTTTGAGACACTGACTTTAGACTCGGCTCCAAGCACATCGCTGCTGCTTGTGAAGAAAGGTACTGCTGAAGAGGAGTAGGTGTATGAGCGAACCTGGCGCTTATTCAGCTCTGAAATGGGAAGAGCCAAGAGGCCAGCAAGCTATTAATATTTTTGACTTGCCATGTTTGTCGCAAGAACAGTGAAAGATGTAAAAAGCCATGTGCCTCTGGGCTCTTGCAGAGAAAATGGGAAGAATACTAAAACCTGCTCTAATGTTGCTGCTGAGGGTTTGTCCTCTGGACTTTGACAGAGATCTTGTCCCAGCCCTCTCCTATCTGACTGCTGACTTATTTATCATATCATCTGCTTCGTTTTGGGGCTGCTACTGCAGCTGGTGTATTACTGTGCATGCTAAATACCTCTCCTTAACATAAAGTGTGCAGGCACTCACAGAATATCCGGTTTTCTAGTTTAGTTAGAAGTGCCGCTTGCTCTGCCAGCTTGCTGAGTGTGCTGATTGATCACTGTTTAGCCTGTTTTCTACCAAATATAAATGAGGGTATATATCATTGCCGGGGGGTGTGTGGAATTTTCTTGCTGATCCCAAAGAAAAAGGCCAAGAGGAGAGGGCAAGCGTTTATCAGGCAGTAGTCAGCTTAGCAAAGGAAGGCAAAATATATGGCCAGAAGTAGGTATTTTAGTGTCTGATGTGCTTATTTTGTTTGTAAGGTGCTACTGTAATTCTCAAACTCCTGTTTTTTCAACTGACTGCCATGCCAGGGAAAAGAAACAGATGTTCCTATTTGTCTTTTGATGTGGCTCAAAATCATTTACATTTGCTGGCCTAAAATGACACGACATGCCATGTGGCAGTTTTTCCATCTCCTTTGGAGTGAGTGACAGATTGCTGTTCAATTACTAGTATAATGGAAAAGCGAATATTGTGAGGACAGCTTCCACCTAAAGGAAATGGAATCACCAATTGCTGCAGTAGTGGAAGGAGAAGGATGGCAGATACTGCACAAGCCATCCAGTGAAAAAGACATTTTTATTATTAATAATGACATGGGGAAGACTCAAGGGAAATGCACTGGGTCTGTCTTTTCTGCCTGGAGGAAAGGAGAGCCAGAGGTGAATAAAAATATGGTGAAAAACCGGCTCGCTACTCGCATAAAATATATTTCCAGCTCATAGCCTTGAGGATGTGCTACTTAAATCCTTTCCATTTGTTCTGCATCCAGCTCCAATGGAGAGCAATAATTACAGAAAGACTCTTCATCTAGTAGAAGACACTTGGTGAGAGGCTCATTAGAAGGGTTTTTTAAAAATGGAAAAAAACTGTTTGTCAGATGCTTTGGGATTAGTCACTTCTCCACCCCATATAGTTTGCTTTCATATCGGTGTATTCGTACCCTGCTTCCTCCCTTTCTCCTGAGATGAAGAGATTCTGCAGGCCAAGCAGAGCTTAACTCTTCCTTCTGCAAGTCATTTACTTGAGGATCACTTGTCCATTCTTAATTTTTTAGTGTTTTCTTTTCTCTAATTCTGTTGAAGGCACTTGGCAGGCACCACACGTGCTTTCAGTATGATGATCAAGATTAATTTTCATGTCACGATCCAGTCAGTCTGTTGGACTGGGTCAGAGTACAAGAGGTGAAGCTTCTGCTTAAAATCTTTTACATTTTTCTATCTAAAGGAACAAAATGAAGTGTTGGATGGAAAACATGTTGAGAATCCAGTATATAGTGCTGTAATTATCATTCTGTTATACCAGTTTTAAACAGTGAATCTCCAGTGAAATAATAGACTTAGGATTGACAAAACATATTGGTGAATATTTGCTTTATCTGATAATCTAGTGAACCAGATGATCATTTAAACTTTCTTTTGTAGTTTAAGTTTGCTGTGTGTAAGTGACTTTAGCAAGAGATATAGTCCCTTGGCAATAAACATGAATGAATCCTTGAAATACCTGGTTTTAGCCAAATAACTCACGATTATAGTTGCACACGTTATAATGGATGTAGAAACAAGTGTCGTCGGAAATGTAGTTTTATGTTGTGAATACAGGAACGTAATTGCTGAAATGATTTTCAGTGATATATAGGTAGTTACCAATTATGTCTGACCTGCTTTTTTCTGAATGTAAAGTCTTTCTGTGCAAAACGAAGCATGTTACACTTGACCATAGTGAAATCCTTTCTGCTCTGGCACCGCTTGTTTTGCACTGGTGCAATATTCTCTTGGATCTGACCTAACGGTAAGGATTTTTCAAGTGTCGCTGCGCTGTTGTGTTACAGGATTGTCTTGAACGTACTGTTCCCTTCTGCACCTCCTGAGCTAGATGTCTTTATCCCTTTGAAACACATCCTTGTGATGCAAAGGATTTTCCCCCTTATTTATTAATTGCTTGCTGCAAAGCTTGTAAAATCCCAAGCCCATGTTTTTTTTAAAAAGGGGAGGGGGAGAGAAAAGTTTGTCTTCTAGTACAGTTCATTTCGGATTTTGCATGCAGTCCTGTTGTGTGTGGAAGGCAGAATGCTGATTTTGAAAAGAATACTTTTTGATTTAAGGGGAAAAGGGAAAAAAGCCCAGCTGGTTTTATCAAGCCATTTTGGTCATCCATGTAATGCAATTTTTTTACAAGTTAGAGGGCACTAATGTGCTAAGAAATCACTATAGCTGGTCACCTGTGAAGGTACAGTTACCAAGCAGGTGGGAGGCCCGAGTCTCTGCTGATGGCCATCAGCTGCTCCCTGCCCAGCACTCCCCTCTCAGGTGAGGTGTCAAACTCCTGCTCCATCTCCTCTCCTCCTGAGAGCAGCTCTCTGCAGGGTCAGCATGGAAATACTTCTCCGCTAGTCCCATCTGCTGGATGCCGGGATGTATTGCCTGCTGGTAAGAGGGAGAGCCTCATACCTCAGCCTTTAAATATTAGCCGAGCGTGCCATGCCACCAGATGTACACTTGCTTCTGAAAAACACGCGCTTTCTCTGTTTTTCTTCCATGCACTTAATTGCGTTCGGGCTACTGCTGTTCTCCTCAACAGACTCCATGTGTTAAGTAAAAGCAAGGTGGAGGCGCGAGGAACTTTAACTGTGTTGCTTTAGAGAAGCTGTAATCAGAAAAACCCAGGAGCCAGAAAAGATCACAGCAAAAAATATGTGTATCATTATCAAGCCATTTACAGGCCGGGGAATGAATTTCTTTTCTCCCAGTGTATATGCTCAGCAGTCAGTTTTTCAAATGCCTCATTAAGGCTGGTACTCAGCTGTTCTCGCTGTCTGTCTCGCCGTGCTGGAAAAGAGGGAGCGTAGCCATCGCATCTGAGCCAGCAAGCTGCACTGCAGCCTCTGAGATTATTATGAAGCCAAAAGAACCTTCTCCATTGTTGAAAATACAGACTTGCTGATACATTTCTAATCAGGCCAAGCAAAGGTTAAGAGAGCTTGATCTTGTGTCCGTAGATGTTCCCCTGGGTATTACTTTTCTTGGTGGTGATTTGCTGTTTGGTACCTGCCTTCCAAAAGGGAGCTGAAGGGAAGAAAATGGATAATGAATGCGAATGCAAAGTAGTGGAGAAAATTGGGAATGAATGTGAATGTAAAAAGGGGAAAAAAGCATTCAGTCCTAGCAATCCTACTTTGGTTTATTTTGCTCTCTGCTTTGCAGTCGTTTGTGATGTGTTTTTATACTTCACCTAAGTGGTGTTGTGCCTTTTGCTTTAAACTAAATTTCAGGCGATTCTCCCCCTCCTATTCTTACCTTCCATAAGCATTAAAAGTCGGTTCTGCGAGTCAGAAATGCAGCCACTTCAAGGATCTTGTGGAAATGTTACTGGAGGAAAATAATCTTAGGAAAGAATCTTCATAATATACATAGACTAAGATCAAGCAACAATTTCATCTGTCGCAGAAGGTATTTAGGGAAACATACCTTTATTTGGTGTACAGATATTTCCAGTGTGACTATTGAGATAAAAATCTTTAGTCTAAACCCCCTTCCTCAGCTTAAGATGTGAAAATGTGACTGTTTTAAATGTAACTTGTTATGATTGCAGGTTTTTTCAGTTTACCTCTATATCTCTCCCCTTTTATCATGGCACCTTGCCTTAAATTAGCAGTTTGTGCTGAATTGGTTACAATTAATATTGCTGCTGCAGTTACCAATGAAAAGACATATCATAAATAATTTTTATGTGTTTTCCTCCGTAGGTGGTGACGGCACAGAGGAGAAGCAAAAAACCGAAGAAACCAAGGGCCAGAGCCAAGAAGCAGGTTTGTGCCCAGTTCCTTAAAGGGCTTTCTTAGGTTTTATCCACATTGGTGAACAGTAACTTTAGTCAATACTATTGAATGTTTGTACATTTTCACCAGATTAGCTCAGATCTTGAGCAATTCTCCCATTAGAGACCACAGCTCCATTCATTATGAATGAATGTATTGCAATGCAGGAATGCAGACTTCCCTTCCCTCTTCAGTTCAACAGCTCTACCTTCTCCCTTTAAGGTGGACTGCCCCTAACTAATCCTCTGATTCGAAAGACCTAATTTTCCCTCTGTCTACAACCAAATAGCCCTCTGCACAGGCTAGAAATGGGGGAAGAGGAAATTTAGAGAAGGAGGAAGCAGGCTTCCTTTGATGAAAACTGTACTTCTGAAGATTTTAAAGGGTATTTTCAAGTTTTAATAAATTGTCTACACAAGTCTCAGGGGTTATGAAGATTTAAATCCACACAGAAAGTTATTGCATATACTGCGAACGAATGTCAGAGTTCACGAGCAGTGGATTTTGCAGATGGCATGCTTATAAATTATAGTGTGTTCAATATTTTAAAATATAATGTCACTCTGTATTCACAATAGATTTTTTTTTCCTGTTTATGGTTGTATTTTTCATCCTACCCAATTCCGTTCAGTGCAAAAGACAACTAGAATTAATCAGTTATCAAAAGAGCTGAAGTGGCAATCAAAATGTCTGCAAATCCCCTTATTTCTGAAGGTTTTCTTTTACCATAGTATTACATGTAACACAATGCTTTTCTTGTTTGGTTGGGCTTTTTTTTTGTCATTGTAGTGCAGGATGTGGCCTGCACATACTTAATCCAGAAAGCATTTTCTTCAGAATGAAGAATTCATTCTTCAGAATTCATTCTTCAGAATGAAGAATGAATGAAACGCTCCAGAAAGCGTTTTCTTCAGAACTTTTTAATTAGAATTGAAGATTGTTTTCAATATGGAGAAGATTGAGCTGAAGAAGAACCACCAGTAAATGCAGCAAAAAAATTCAGAAGGCCTAGATTCTTGACGTAACCAGTTTGCTTACTGCATTGTAGCTGTTTCCAGATGAGGAATTCATTTGATAAGGGTCCTTCTTTTTGTGCTAAGAATTGGGCATGTGTATGTGGAAGCGCAGCATTTCTCCCTGCACTCCACAGGTCGGTCTTCTGCAACAAGGTGTTAACAGATGATGCTGTCTGCAAGTGCTTGAAGTCCTTCTATATTTCATGTCCTCTTTATCACCTCTTCTTTATGTCTTAATAAGGGTCAGTCAGTAGGAGGTGAAGCTATAGGCACACAGTATTATAGATTTAAAAAGCTTCCCGTCGACAGATTCCCATGCAAACTTTGGGCCTAAGCTCCTTATCCTCCCCGAGATATGCGTGCAGTGGTATTTTGTAAGTGCTGGAGGACAACCATGTTTCCTTTCCTGGGTTTTTCACTTTTATGCTAGCCATGTTTTGAACAGGGGAAGGGGACCAGGGAGAAGGGAGGAATGGGTTGCTCAGTCTGAATCTAGATTCTGTTTTGAATCTCTGACTAGGCAGGTGCATAGCTTTGCCCAAGCAATATTGAGCTTTTAGCCGTACCAAGTCCTGGTTGGCTGCTGGCTCACCTAAGGACTAGTACTTCTAGGAGCTTCTGGCTCCAGCTGCAGGGGTTCCTGTTAAACCAAGTTACACTGCTCTCTGCAGATGCCAAATACAGCCTGTTGTGCTTGTCAGGTATATTCTCTCTGGTGGGGTGTGTGTTTCCCTGGTATTTTGATTCGCAAAACAGTTCAATTGAATGAGATGCATTTCATTTTTCCCAAGAGAATTAAGGAATATGTACTTGTCTAAACTGTGACTTTGCTACTGGAGGTGTCTTAAATGCATTGTGTTTTTCCCAAAACCATCATTATGACTTGTTACGTTATGAGCTGTCAGAGCTGGTTTATCAGAGCCGTGATGTACATTCTTTTCCTATCTCATATTGGTAGTCATGTTGTGTTGCTCTCATGAAGAGTGTCAAAGAAAAGATCCAGACGTTTTAGGTCCCAGATCCAGAAAATGTCACACTTTAGGAACGTGTTTTAGGTACGTGCCTAAAGATAGCATTGTGCCTACGCATAGTCCATGAATCACCTCCTCGGCCACAGGCATGCAGTGTTACAGGAAAAAATTATTTGGCTTAACATTTATCCCTGCTGGTTCACATGGTGACAAGAACAGAGAGGTGTGCAATTACCTCGAGTTAGTTATGTTCAGCTAATGAGTTGCTCCTCCTTTCCACTCTGCTCATTGTGGAGACAAAACGTCATTGGGAACTTTTAGTTTGCTGCTTCTGTGCTCTTTCTTAGTAGTAGAAAATGACCTGATTTTCTAAGATAGGCAGTTTTATGCCTAAAATGTTTTTAATCACTATGAATGATCACTGTAAGGATCAATCCTATCAAATGTTAAAGGTCTTATTTGTATTTTCTAAACCATAAGGCATAACATTCGCCTGAGTGTGACAAATCACAAATCATATGCTTCGATATTGTGGAAGAAAATGCAAGAGAGAAAATAGACACTGTATTCTTACCTAGTCTGTTACATAAAGATTTATATATTCTTATTATAGAGTAGTGAAAAAGCCAGATATAATGTACAAAGACTGGCCTGAAATTTTTCAGTTATTACGGTGTGGTTTTTTTAAAGTCTGGCCTCCGGTCTATCATCAGTGAACTTCACAGTTAACACGTGGAAAAACAACATGGCAGGTGGTTCAGAGCTCTTGTTTCAAGCTAGTTAAAAATACTCAATGACTATATTAGGAAAAAAATTTTGACAGAATCATCAGAGGCAAGTTTTTTGAAAGAAATGAAAGCCTAGAAAAGAAAACAAAGGCTTATAAAGGCTTATAAAAGGCTTTTTTTATAAAGAACTACAAAAATTGCCAAGGAAAAGCAACAGTGAAGGTGTAAAAATTCTGTTAAATTCAGTACTAGTTCTGTCTATTAACTACAGTAGTTTTACCTGCATGCGCTACCAATAAAAAAAATCCAAGCCACAGATTTTCAGGGACTTGCCAAATTTCAGGCCTGATTCCTGAAAGCTTCTATTTTCAGGAAAGCATTTGCATGTAATCATTTTAATTCCAATGGGATTCATGGACATGATTAAAGTTAAGAATGGCTTAATTGTTTTTTTCTCAAAATAGATGGATTAAATGAAAAATGGACTCTCTAAGCAAATAGCAACACCAGCCTACCCATGAAACCGATAGCTGTTCCCCTCTCTGTATTATGAGAAATTGTAATATAGACTTGATCTGGCAGTATTGTAATGTAAGTTTACCCCAGCTTAGGGAAGGCAATCAGACCAGTAATGGTCAGTGAATGCAATGTGAATGGATAGAAGCCCAGAAAATCAAATTCAGGTCCAGTATCTTGCCTCAATAAGGCGTAACACTTTTTTTTCAGTAAAGTGGTTCATCAGTTTGGTACCTAATGAATAACTTCTCTTTCATTTCCTTGGTTCTTATAGATGAGACAAAACCTTCAGCTGTAGCCAGCCTATCATCGTCAGAAGAAACAGAGCTGAGTGAGGATAAAGGTACAGATTGTAAATTGCATTTCAAAATATCCATTCCCAAGAGGACGTTTCGTAAATCCTTATTTCCCTTTGTCTGGAAATTGCCAAAATCACAGTTAAACAATACAGAAATAGGTAAATGCTTGGATTTTCATTTGCTAAAGTCTTTGTAATGAAGTACTTGGCACCAGCTGTTATGCTGGTAGGAGAGATGCCGTGAATTCCTAAGTCCTCTTGTTATAGAGCTAATACTAAAATATCATACATGACATATCAGAAATAAGCCCAAAGCTTGGGCTCGCTGGGGTGACTCACAGGCGTGAAGTTAAGCGTGCACATCTATCTCAGCGATATTATTTCCCTCTTTGGTGCTCTCCTGATGGGGAAAAAGAAAAACACAATAGCTATAAACACATCAAGAGGAGACAGGAGGAGATGAAGTCATAATTGAGAGGGAGAAAGTAATGTTTATCTTGTGCAGACTGTGCTGGGCACTCAGATCATTTAGTTTGTGATAAATATTTAAAAGTGTCACGGGGCCAAATGACAGGGAGTTTAGGAAACAAGAAAGAGAGATGATCTAATTTAAATGTTTCAAGCTGAGATTTTTCCTGTGAAGCTGTTGGTTTACAGATAGGAACCAGTGCACAGACGTATTGTTTTTGATACTTTTATGATATCACGCTATTAATTGCGTGTGCCGGTCTACGGGTTTTGGCATTTTTGTGGGAGTACGTCAAGAAAAAGCCTGGGTGATTTATAAAATGTTCACTACTGGTAATTCAAAACAGTTATGCTGTCTATAATAAATACAGTCCATCAGTGCAGCCTTCAAGAAAGACTAATAGAAAATTTTAATGCATTTTACTGAGATAACATAATTATTAACATCCATTAACTTATTTATTTTAAAAGATTTAAAGTGTAATTCAGCGTCACTGCTTGACTCTCTTCTCATTTTTCTAGATAAGTGTGACGGGGTGTGAGATCTTGCCCTTTTGTTCCAAAGACACATTCTAGAGAGCTCACATACTTACCTGATTATGAGTTCAAAGCCTTGTGCAGGTTGATTTAAGTGCTTTCTTAACTGATTGATTAATCCTGCAGGGGAAAAAAACCCACCAACCCTTGCTGGAGCACTGGCTTTTGATATCTTTGCAGATTAAAGTTGTGGCAAGGCTAGTGGAAGGCAGAAATCTATCCTGATAGATTCAGCCCCAGCATGGTTGGTGATTGCCTGTCATGCATTTATCTTTTTTTTTTTTTGCGGACATTTGGCCTGTTTATGTATCCTGAATCTATGAGATCCCCCATCAGATGTGGTTTTCTTATTTCGTAATGTGAGGGTCGCGGTGAGGCTTTGGGTTTGGGTATTTTTTGCTGTCTGCAGTCTTACTAAAGATCCAGCATTTTGGTATGGCTTTGGGTGCTTGTTCCTGACTCTGAAGCCACTGTCGTCTTCTTTGCTTTTCAGCGACCATCTCAATGTGTAACCACTCTACTTTTTTGACCCATTGTATTAGTTGTCTCTTCTCAGGAAAGTAGCCATTGTGGTGCTCTAGATCTCGCTTTTCCTGTAATATGCTGAGTGTGGTGTTTTCCCCTCTTCTCTTGAGAGGTTGACAGAAGAGATAGGGCTCTGAGAAATCCAAAGGGCAGTTTCTCTTTGATGTCTTACCTCTCCTCAAAAGTAAGACAGAAGGCATCTGATAGGAGAAAAAGGAGCGAGAGAGACTCTCCTCCATTTATTTTGTTTGAAAAGTCATAAAAGTAGAAAAAAAGGAATGATGGGTAAAAGAACGTGTTTGGGGATTTGCTTGCAAGTTGTTTAAATGTAAGCAATAATTTTGAGCAATGAGGATGCTGCATCCACCAGGACGTGGTTTTAATCCTTATTTCCATTAGTAGACTTCAACTTTTCAGAGTTTAGATTTTGAGTTGTTTTAAAATACTAGTGTTACGAAAAGCTTGCTACCGCTTGGGAAATGGCACTTTTACAAAATCCTGGCATTTCTGAAAACACCTGCTGCTCCTGAAATATATTTCAGCCTTCAAATTGTTTGCCCACTGAGCTAACACAGCTAAAACCTGCCAGGTTCTGGAGCATGCTCACTTCTATAGTTTATCTTCGACTAAATGAACTGGATGCAAAGCATTTATAGAAATTATGTTTTTCCGGTCCTTCCACCTAATTACTGAGAGAGGAGATTTGTGACAAATAAGTCTAGGCTACATATTCCCAAAATGCATAGTTTAAATCACTCGGAATAGGAGGTTTCCGAGCCTACTATGGAAGTACAGAAGTCTTTCAAATGTTAGGTCTGGTGAGTGCACCAAACAAGTATTTTGACTCCAATTAGAGTTGACTAGTAGTTTTTCTGCTTATTTTTTTCTTATACTTCTGGGATTAGAATATAGCAAACACATTGACATAGTTATTTATTGCTCTAAAATGTGGTGATATTCAAAACATAGCACATGCATCTCTGCTACCATGAAATTCACGTATCTTTGTCTTAGCTGAGTTGTCTTTATCAGGTTTTTTTAAAGGAAAAGGGGAGAGAGGGGAACAGGAAAGGAGTGTTTCATGGTAAGTGTGAACAACAGCACAGGAATCAAGTTTTGAGGGGCTTAGATTGTAATGAAAACCTACTGTCAGATTACAAATTCATATTAATGTGAAAGTTTATCTTTTCTGTTATTCACAATAGACACTGTCCAGGAAAAAAAAAAAAGCCCACGTGGGCCCAGTTTGCATGTGACCTTTGAGCAGACTGAAATTTTTGAGTCCTTTGTCTGTACTCAGAGAAAAAAAAAAAAGGCAGAACAGTCATATTCCAAGAATATCAAGATGTTTGATGTTATGGTGTGGAGGTGGCCACTTATTCCAGGCTGTGCCAAGTTTCTGTTTCCACTGTCTGGAAATACCACAAAGAAGTGTTGCAATTTTACCCTTGAAAACTTGCCTGCATAACTATTAGCTCTTGGGGGGAAAGCTGACATCTCTCAGCAGCACCTTCGTAGCGCTTCATTACTGTGCATATGGAAGTAGATTCTTTATACACAGCGTATTTCAAGTTAGAGATGCTTCCCTTTATGAAGTGTAAGGGCAGAACAAAGTGATTAAAGTCATTAATGTTTATGCAGCAGATAAAATGTATCAGACAGGCAGACACTCAGTCTAGTGTGCCTGTCCATACAAGATTGTGCTGGGACTAGAAATTCATTTTAAATGGACCATATTGTATGTAGCTGTGGATTGGTTTGAACCTGTTGATCATTTTTCTTTAAAAGGCGTATGTATGCATGTGTATGTGTGAGAAGAGACTGTTCTGCGTCTTCCAATTACTGTTTAACCTGATTTAATGATAGGGCTTTCTGGTACAAAAATGAAAACAGGAACTGGATTTAGTGGAGGTGAAGAATGAACTCCCCATTATGCAATCATGGCAAAGTTTCTGTGCACAATACGCTGATTTTAATTCATTAGCACTTAATAAGAACTGAATTTTCATTTGAAGGTCAACTAAATTAAATCATATGCTAATTAATTTTAAAAATAAAGTAGCGATTAATTATTTCCAGGTGTTCACCAAAGTGTGTGCTCCTCTGGGAGTACCATTTAAAGCAAGTCACTATTTTTCTGTGGTCTCTCAAATGGAATCAGGTTCAGTCAGCTGGGGGGCTTATGTTGTCAGAACCAGAATTAGGTATAGCCTTGGCTAGGGTTTAGCCCTGAAAACTCACTTTGTGCGACCCAGAAGCCTGTCAGTATCCTGCCTGTAAAACTTAATGGGTATAAAATTCCTGTTTGGCCAGCTGTAGTTCTCACCATGGAAAAATCTGGATGTTCTAAAGACATAAATGGTTGAGAAAGGATAAATTGAAAGATAGAGCATTTCAAATGCAGGGCAGCTGTAGAAATCGACGTAAATTAGACATTGATAAGTGGGTGAAAAAGATTGACTGAAAGGCCAATATGTTCAAAAAGAGGTGTTTAAAATCAGCTCTTAAGTATACATTAAGACATCTAAATGAATGACCCGATTTTCAGAAGTGCTGAGCGCTCAGCAGCTCCCAATGAAATGTTTTTACTTCACCCTTGGGCTATGATTAGACCTGGAAAATTTCAGCCTGAAAAATTTCAATTATAGGTAACTGAAAAAGAACCTTTTTAATAGAAGAGTTTCAACACCCCCAACCATAGCTGAGGCTCTGTGTGCTGGGTACAGTGATAACATTTGTCTCTCCCTTGCTTAGAAGGCATTCTATGAAAGCAAATTGGCTAACACAACCTAAATGGTGTGGTTTGGGGTTTTTTTAAACCAGGTATATAACCATCACCATCCAACCAAGCGCCTATTCTCCTAACACCCTCCTTAACGGTCACTTGGAGCTGTACATAATGCAGGTTATTTGCTTGTCTTTTTAATCTGACATGTCTGTGGCATTGCGCATCCAGACAAGGTCCAGCCCATAAACTACTCCAGAGGTATTTCTGCTCTGCCCCTTCACCAGTACAGGCAGCCGCAACAGCTGACCCTAATCTCTCTAGCTGGTTTATTTAGATCCAACTTATTTTTACATATTAGTTGACCTGGAGCCATCCAGCTGTGCTCCCGTCGGTCCGATGCGAACATCTACTCCTTCCACCTCACCCCCGCTCAACCCTTACCTTCGGCTACACAGCATCTTCTCCTGGGAAGGGTCTAACCAAGGCGGACAGGTTCTTCCTCAGCTTTTTCCTTTCCCAGAGCCCTGTAAAACAGGTCCTGCCCCTTATGGCAGCAGCAGGATGCCCATGGTTATGATACCAGCTGCTCCTGAAATTTCTCCTGTGGACAGAAGGGGAGGTCAGAAGAGATGCCCTTCTGTTGGCTTGAAGCATAAGCCTGTGGGAGCATTACTCAGTGGACCCCACCTGTGGAGATGAACTGCCTGGTCTATTACCTGAATACTTGCAAAAATATCTCTACAGGTTGTTGCACCTAAAAAGGCCTGTTTTACCAAGCCGTATAAACTTGGGCTCCAATAAATCTAATCTGTCATAAAGATAGATTAAAATGAAATCTTGGTGGATATAAAAATAACATTTTAAAGTCAAAGCTCAAGAATATCTCCCTAACTTCTCATAAATCACCATTTTATAGTACTTCATTTTAACACATTTTCCTCGGTTTATGAGGCAAAAGAATATCCTAATCATGTGGCAGCCTCCGTGCACACCATTACCTGTAATTTTAGACGCCTGCTTGATTTCTTTCACTCTGGAAATATTCCAGTCATTTTTCACAGTATCATGCTTAAAAAATAAAATGCACTGAACCTCTTTCTTTCATAATGACCAGCTTTTTCCCTCTTTAATCTTCTTACAGCTCCCTAAAACATGGTGATTTATCTATGCTGTATGCGGGACCCAGGTGTGTTGCACATTAGAAACAACTCAGTAAATAAGCCATACAGAGAGTAGCTGGGGAAGTGAATTTTAAAAGATCATTAAAACTACTTAACATTCAGATCTTACCATTTCTCCTCTTCTTTAGCATTTGCAAAATTTTGTTTAAGCAACATCGCTTCATACAGTCAAAAAAATATGAATGGCAAAGAAAAGCATAGGGGTTTATGCAGTATTTAGACAAAATAGTGCCTGATTTTTGGCAGGATGGGTGGGATTGATAGTTTACTGCAAGCTACACGGTTTTCTTGGAGCTGAGTTCAACATGCAGTTGATATATTGGGACAGTGAATATACTTGGGAAATATTCTGATTGGCTTACTGAAAGTCCAAATATTTTCTTCATGGGTTGTTAAAGATAGGGGCATTCAGCCCTGCAGCCCCACAAGACAGTGGTTTCCATACAACGGAGGGGTGCAGAGCCAAGCGCTCCTGGCGTGGACACTGTCACTGCAGCCACCAAGTCTGAAAAAGCAGGTTTGAAGGAACTAAGGAATGCTCAGGCTTCAGTGAGCGCTTCAGTGCTGGATGTGCAGTAGGTAAAAGTGGCCTAGCTTTGGTTCATTTCTGTCATTAAATGTCATGTTTGGTTCATTCATGTGTGATCAATGATGACATTAGGAACTGTGCTCTGGTGCAGTATCAGAAACACTGATTATTTTCAGTCCTGCCTGGAGGAATGTTAACCCTTACAGTCCCAATTTGGGGTTACCCAAGGTAAATAGCGCCAAGCGTGTTATCAAAAAACTAAGCATATTGTGCTGCAAAACGATATCCTGACTTAGATTGTCTACTACAACTTAATATGTAAGTAGCTGGGTTGGGAGAAGCTGCTTTACGCAGTTTAAAGAAATCATTAGTTCCCTAGCCAATTTGAGATGAACAAAAGCTGTAGGGATGGCCAGAGCTTTTGTAGACCCCAGAATTGTTTAGGACTATGTTACTGGCTTATGCCCAGTTGCATAACGCTCTAAAGGGCTAAGCAAACACAGAGGACCAGCTGAGCTCCAGAAACACCACTAGCCTACTGAAGACTTGCACGTAGAGAGTAGTATCATCAGTATTTGTGGGATTCCCACTGCTGCGTCCTCAAAATAGAGGTGGCACTCTTACCTTGTATCCCATTTGGGAATAGCTTTTATTGACCAGTACATTTGGTTTTGCACTTTTACTCTTGCTTGACTCAGATTTTCTTCATAAATCTGGGTTTATTCCTTTGCTTTATTTTATTCTTGTTAATCCTAAAAGTAAATCTGTCTTTGGACCTTTTGGCTTGAATATTTGATCTCATATTTGCATTAGAAAAGAAGAAATCTTTGACATGGTCTTAACCTTAAAGATTTTGAAACTCAGAATCTGCATACTATGCAAAGACTGATTTCTACTGCTGAAATAAGAGTGAGGATTCTTGTAAATCTTGTCCATGTTCTGCTCTTTACAGAAACATGCTTTACAAAAAATAACTTGTGCAGAATTATCATTGTATATTGCCTGGGATAATTTGGAATTCTGTGCAGTTAAATTGCTTTCTTGAATCCTGGAACAATTAGAAAACTGTTTATGATCTAAATGAAAGTTTAACGCAAAATTATGATCCCATAATAATAAACTGTGTGGAGCCAGCAAAGGAAATGTGTGAAGATGTGCCAAATAGCATAGGTGGTCTCTGGCTGCGGCGCCTAATGTGGGGCTCAGCACAGCTGGAGGGGTCCAGCTGTGCCAAAGGGTGGGAGCAGCGACAACTCCCCCATGCTCTGCCATGACCCTGGTGTGCCGTAAGCTGTGCGATGCTCCGCGACGAGCAGCAGTGTGATGGGGCACATACATCAGCCACGCACCAGGCTCCTTAAACTCCATTTGTTATTATTGACCAAAGCGCGTAATTGTTCCTCTGATGCCGGGGATTGATTTTTGCATGAAATTGGAGTCATTCCTCATTCTAGGAGAAAAGGTGGCACAAGTGAACTGAGATTAAAGGCACGGGTCTGGGAGTGTGAAGTACTGTGCAATAGCTGTAGGATAAGATAGCTCTGAAGGTCCGATGGGACGGAGCCACTTGCATCTCTCCCACCCATACCACACTTTATCATCACTTCTGGCTGTGTGAAGGGCTGTGTTCAGGCCCTGGCTGCACAGTACTTAAGGCAGAGGACTTTGACTCCAGCTTCTTCAGTACAGTTCCTTTTACAAATATGCAACTCAGTCATACAGAAAAAACATTCTATTAATTTAGGGTATGGGGCTACAGGTGATACAAATCTTGGCTTCTTTGATATCTTGAAAGCTTTGTCAAAAACTTTGGCAAAGCCAAAATTTCACTCAATGGATTTAAAGTTCTTTTGAAAAATTCCCTACATATTTTTAGTGCCGTCCCCATTTATACCAAGAGGTTCTTCGTCTCGCTTTTTGATTAAACTTGGAATTTGCTGGAATTCTAATTTATTTTTGCGCTGATTTGAGCTGATAGGGTAATCCCTTGTAACTCATGGCACAATGTGGCATGAAAGGCCAGCACAGTGGTCCAGCTGATAGCAGTGAGTAGCATTTTAAGACCACACAGTAGGGGTGAAAAAAAGTACAGCAAGGGCAAATTTTAGCAAATTGTACATCAGTGAGATATTCTGCTTTCAAACTTGGATTTATAAACTTATTGTCATGCCATGAAAGAAGTAAGAAGCTGTGCAGGTAATTAAATATTTGCCTTGGGGGATTATTTGCAGTTAATTAAAGCCACACACTTTCAGTGCATACCTTTTCTACAGATTATTAAATTTGGATCAGATGTTAACAACCCAGCTTTCTCACTTAACCATCAGAGATTATTCTTGGCAAGTTTAAGGAACAGAGTTTTACGGGGGCATCCTTTGGTATATCGTGGGATTCGCTCTGCTCTCTTGTAGAAAGGGACCTTCCAGGAGCAGAACCGTAACAAGGCTGTCATAGCATAATTTATTATCATGCACCATAGATCTTTTGGCACTGTTACTTAAGCGTTCCATCTAGCAGCATTTTAGGAAGTGTTTAATTCTGGAACGCAAATAGTGATTTTCTGTTACTGTCATTATGACCTCAAATGTACTTACCCCTGTAGTTTGCAGAAATGTCCAGTTAGATCAGCAGTGGTTTTTAACGAGGCTCAAGGAGAGCTCTTTATCTGGGGAAAGCAATGTGTTATGTGGATGAGCAGAGCTAAAATGGGTGACTGTTGCTGTGATTTCCTGACTGAGGTGGAATGATGCATTTCTCCATCTCCACACAAAAACTAAGGAGTGGCCGTTGTCAGAAAATGATGTTCAACACAACAAAATAATGCCCTGTGTTTATGAAGACTGCAGATAGCGTAGCTATTGGACTTAGGTTGTCTAATTTAGACCTCATTGTGACACTGGTTCAGCGTATGGCTTTGGGCAGTTCACTTTGATGGCCTGCCCCAAAAGGAAAAGCAGTCTTGGCCACTATAATGACCTTGGGAGTTCTGTCATCAAGTGAAATGAAGCTAGGGTTTGCACTGGGATTTATAGGATTTGGTGTTTGTCAAGCTTGTGGAAATCCAACCATGGAAAGTGTTGTTCTAAATAAATAAGAAATCACTTTATTTATTAAGTATGCGGTTCCTGCTGTTTCTCATAGCTTTGTGCCACTCCATTCATTAGAAATACAATTCTTGGTAGTGCTGCTGATTATTCGTACACATCCTTTCTTGCCAGCTCCTTGTTTAAGGTTTGTACTGCAGGCAAAAAAACTGCTCAGTAAGTGTACAGGTTTTGAAATCAATTTGAATAATTGAAACCCACGAGTATATTTTCGTAGTATATAAAATTGTGGTTAAACAGACAGAAAATCTGTCAGCATATCACAATGCCAAATACAAAGCCAGTACCCACAGGCTCCCCGTGTCTGAAGAAACTACCAGCCTTTCCCAGCATGAAAAATCGCTGCAGGGTTGGTTGGTTTGTTTGTTTGCTGTTTCCTCAGATTCCCTGAAAGACTCCAAAGGCGCACAGGAGAGTGACCCGGTGCGTCTTGTGGGTTATGAACAAGATCAAGCCGAAGGTAAAGTTTTGTGTCGAAATTCTTTAAGATGGAGATAATGAACCAGTTGGGAACCTTAGTTCTTCCAGTTTCGGCATCCAGTGGATTTCAGCTTGATCTCTGCCATCTTAAGGAAATGCTGTCGGCTGGTAGAGGTTGTGTGCCAACCAGTTGTGGTTCGGTAGTCTCTGGTGTTGCTGGAAAAGACAGGCATCTGCAAATACGTGGGTTTAACCGTATTGATCCCGGGTGTATAGCATTGTTGTTATTGTCCTTCTTTGTTGTTGTTGCTCTAAAAGCCTGTGGGCTGATTCTGTGCCTTCTGCTAATCTGACTGTCAAGTGCGAGCGTTTTGCAACAGCTCCTATGAGAAATAGTGTGTCGAAGCTGAGCTACAAAAGAAGGGGGAGGGGGAAAGGAGTGATGCAGGATCAGTTTTGACCAGCCATTTAATATACTTAATGCTTAGAGTTTGTTAAGTGGTATTTTCTTATATAAAATAAGTCCAACGTTGTTTATTTTACTGAAAAAAAAAAAAGCTGTACTTGTCTGAAAAGTATCATGCTGTATTTTGGGTTTGTGTCCTGTTCTGATGAACTTGCTGTTGCCTGCACACAGCCATCACGCTGATGTCTTTTTCAATTTGTCATGTTAACAGGACAACAGGATGTTTCTGCAAAGGAGGAGATGAAAACTGGGGCAGACTCCCAAAGCTCCTCCGTGGAAATAGAAGGTACTGCAAGCGCCTTGAAACCAAAGAGTGAGATTAACAGGCAAAACCACTAGTTGCTGCTTGGATATTATCAGTAGTGTTTTAAGTTTCTTTTCTTTCTCCGAACCTACTGAGCTAAATCTGTGGAGCCAGATCTCCTTATGGTAACTCTAAATTCAGCCCTGAGCAGAGGAGTATCTATGGATTCTGGCTTTTTAATGACTGCAGCTGTTAGAGAAAGAAGCGAACGTTGCATTTCTTATTCCTGATGACAAGCACTTCAGC
>JAOXJM010000023.1:19302687-19314466 GCA_026413425.1 Tringa solitaria | reverse complement strand
GTGCATAAGGCTGATTAAACAACCAATTTATTTCCATTTAAGTAGCCTCTTGATCACTTTCACTAGAAGCATTGAGAGTATTTACAATAAATGGGTATGATAATTATTTGTAAGGTCATTAATAGAGATTTAACTAGTAATTAAGTAAAACTAGTAATTCTAATAAAGAAACCAATATTTGGAGCTGGAACACAGAGTCTTCCTGAAGCGAAGTATTTAAATCCTTTCTAATTCTTTTGCAAAGAAATGTAGAAGTTTAATTTTAAGTGTTGGACGCTTCTGGGAACCCTGCATTGTAGCAGGCATGTGCTTATATAAAAAATAACATATTATGTAAATAATTGTCTAATTTTAAAGTAACTACAAGTTAATAATTATATGGTCATTTGTAGAATACAGGGATGAATTTTACAGTTCCAAATTAAAATGCAGACATGATTTTTATTGAAAATTCAGGTCAATACTAACTGTGTTGTCCTAATTATGAACTCCTTTTCCCAGCCACATTGACACCAACTTAATTGCAAACCTGTGTTAGTAATATTGACACTTTTCTTCACTGGAAACCCAGGTTAATAGAGCCTCTTTGTTCATCTACAGCTAAATAACATTTCCTTTCTTCTTTTGTTTGATTGCCTATCCAAGTTGAGACTAATGAAATCTCTTTTTTATCAGTCATTAATGGTATCAGTTTTGTGCTTTATTACTGATGGTGAAAATAGTATTGATATAACCCTTACTTCAAATCCAGGTAAATGGTATTGTGCTACCTCAGTTGCAAATCCAGGTTATATAATACAAGCTCATTCTGACTGCAAATACCAAAGTAGTTATGTTAATTTCCTCCTAATAGAAATTATTTACGTTTTATTTTATGCCTCATCAAAAGCAAGTTGGACAAAATGTACTGTCATTATTTGTACATTTCCTTCTCTTTAATACTTTAGTGTCCCCTACAGCTAGTCGCTGTCATTTAGTTCTCAGCGGAGAGATTGTATTTCACCATCTGTTGTACCTACTATTAAAATATGTAACATTAAGAAAAAGAAGGTAATGTCAGGAAAGGGTTGTTCTTGGAACTTTTCCTGCCCCTGATTTAAAAGGTTCAAGTACTAGTAAGCAAAAGTCCTTTCCAAACACTTTGGAACGTGTTCCTGCCTGGGAGCTCAGCTGTGCTCCTGTGCAGGATTCGTCTGATCCAAAGCTCGTTGAAGTTCATAGAAGGATTCTCATTGATTTAAGTGAGCTTTTGGTCAGTTCCATGATAAGAGGAGGTGATGTGTTGAATCTACATGCAGGATAACAGCACTTAGATAACTGCATAGATATTCTGTTTAGCTGCGTCTTCCGAACATACTGTCTTTGGGTCAGGGAAAAGAAATGAGTGCTTTTTCGGGGTTTTGAGAAGGGAAGGAAATTAAGGCTTTCCCTTGCTTATTTTCACTCTTACGAGTATAAGAACATGTAGGGCACCCTCAATGCTTGTCTTGCTTAGATGCTTCCAGTATTGGTGGGCACATACTCTGCTACGTGAGTTTGGAAAGTTCAACACAAACAAGGTGGATCTGGACAAAGAGAGGTAAAAAAATAAAATCAGCTGAAGTTCAGGCTGATAAAATAAGATGTATTCCCCAAAGAGAGACTCCTCTTAATGGAACGAGATTACCCAGCATAGTTTTAATACATAACATTATTTCTTATAGCCCGAGTGCTACCTCATAAGCTAATTCAGTTAAATAGTTTTCCAGCAGCATCCACAGTGCACTTGACATACAATGAAATGGCATATTTTTGTCTAATAACACGTGAAAAAAAAAGCTAACATGGGACTGCTAGTCCCATTAAATAGAAATGCAAAGATCTTAAGTGGTTTTGACCTGTACTAGACCTATATACATTGCCAAACATAGCAACTACTATAAACTGCAAACTACCTGGTTTTTCTGTTCCGTGTCTGATACTGTTTTTGTGTTACCAAACTCATCCTGGAGCAAAGGGTAGCACGAAGCTGCCTCTTTCCTCCCTCTCTCTCTTACTGGGAGCCATTAGATTAATGGGAGTCATCTGTGACCTGTGCTGTCCCCAGCTGTGGAAGCTACTAAATGACCAACAAAGATCAAAGTCCCTTTTCCAACCTAAAGCTAGATTTCTGCCTTAGTTACTGATTGGGGCCTTGATGCGTGCTAGGAATTTTTTCAGTGATCTCATTTTTCATGGAAAAATGACTGTTGCTGGTTTTGAGATGTGTCTCAGTTTTCACAAACTTCTGACAATCCGTAGGTAAGCTTCTGATCTAATTGTGCGAGTTTTACTACCAGCTCATCTATGCATTTGGGGGAATTTTAGGGCTTGCAGGGTCCTTACTGTATAGTTCATTTGGCTTTGCAGCTCCAGGGTCACACCTAAGTGCCTATTACCAAGGAGTCATGGATCCTGGCGCTTTCGAGGTTCTGGGGCACTGGGAACCCAGAAGAACAAAGAATCAAAGTCTTGGCAATCTCACTACTGTTTCCCATTGCCAACAGTAAGAAACAAGCCAGATTACCCTGAAGAATTTAACAATGTAAGGCACTGTGTGTGTTTCATAAAAACCTGCTGGTGCTTTTTCCAAAATCAGTAATAAAATATAGCATGTGCCAATTTATTCCCTTTTTTTCCTACCGTAACTTGAAGTTATATATTTCTAGGGAGAACTAAAGAAAAAGAACAAACTAAGATGCTTTTTATATTTTTTCCAGCTACTATAATGCGCTCATTCTAGTTCACAAAAGAATAACGAATACCTATGTTTCTTATAAGATAGGGAATATTCTCAAATCCCTTTATTAAAAAGCAGGCTAAGTGGTCATCACTGACCTATTGGCTGACTAGGTAAGTGTACACGTGTTTAATAGATCAGTCAGCAGTCCCTTTATATGTATACTTGGAAGTAGTCCTGTCATGTTGTAACAACCATGTGTTAAGCATGTAGTTGTAGTTTTAATCAGGACAGTTTTTTCCTCAACACAATTTGCAGCACGTGGAAAGAAAACTCATGTTTATTTGTGTATTTTCTCCTCTGAGCCTGCTTTCCCCTTTGTCTTTCTATTTCCCGCCTCTTTCTGTCCTCCTTCGTGAAGACATTAGATGTGATGATTTCCCTCATTGATCATGTCTGGAAGTTGCTTAACTCTTTGGAGTTTTGGAGGATTTCTGTGGGAGCACTGGAATATGAACAGAAGTAGCCGTTACTTCTCTGTTGGCTCTCTTCTGTATTTGGGCTAAGATATTTTGTCTTATTGTGCTGTTTGGAACATGATTTGAGCTCGACCTGGCATGTTTCTCCACTCAAGAAACAAATTTAGAGTGGTTGGGTAGGATCCTCCCTGGGCAAAGGGCACATTTATTTTCCACTGGACAAGTCCAGAAATGTAGAAGCAGGTTATTGCTGAAGCACAATCAAGAAGCACAATGCCATAATTAACACCTATAAAAAGGGTATGGAAGTGTCCAGGGATTTAGCTTAAGATCAGGACACAGACCTTACAATTAGCATTTCTGTGCAGTTGTGTCTTAGCCTGTCTGAATGCTGTGTTTAGGACTGTATTAACCATCTTTTTTTCTGTATGAACCATGCAACGTTAAGGCAGGTTTGGGAACAAGCTGGGGGAGGTTTCATGGTTTAAATAATTTGCAGTATTATCTTATTTCCTTTGCTGATCTTCTGGTCAATGCCTGTTTACTGTAAATTTGAATTCTACCTAATTTCTGTTCTAGCTAAGCCTGGTTTTCCTTAACAGTCTGTTACTTGAGTAGCTGTGTAACTCTGTAGCCATCATTTCATCCAGTCTTCATTTAGCAAGCTGGATTTTCATGTCATTTACCCATCTGTACCTTAGCAAGAGAGATAATTTTATGGCAGTCTTGGAGAGAATTAAATATTCCAAAACTTGGAGGAAAAGAGCTCTCAATTTTTTATAGTTTCAGTCTCAGGCATTTATAGGATTTTACATGCATTGGTACAGTCATAAATAATGTCAAAATAATGACTTTCTTTGATAGGACATTGTGGCTATACAGAAACGAAATGCTTCTTGAGAAAGATCTTTTCAGACAAATCTGACATCTTTATTCTTGAGTCATGGCAATTGTAACTACCTTTTATTTCTTAACCAAACTTTCAGCTTCAAGTGAAAATGGATGAGACATTTTGGAAAAAAAAAAAAAAGACATTTTAAAAATCTTCCTTATCTATCCTTAAAAAGATACTTTCTTTTTATTTGGGAAGAAAAGAATACAAAGATTTTTTAGAGTGTTGGGAGTATTTTGGAGTGAAGACCTAGTATAAGGGCTCTAACTTCTTTTATTCAGTTGCCCAAAGAAAAAAGGAATAAATATGCCGAATCAGATACAGTGTGTTTGGTCTTTGGACCCATACTGAATGGATCAGGTGACATTTTTCAGGCTATTACAGAATACTCTGGCCCTAAATATGAGATAGATTTTCAAAATCTGCTTCTGACAGGTATTGATATTTGGCAAAGAAAAAAAAAAAGAGGTGCACCTTTGACTGTTAGCAGAAATGCTGGAAGTGCTGTGGAACTAGAAAATGGGAAATGGCTGTTTAAACTCAAATGTCTAAAGCTCTGAGCTATGCAGGGAGGTGGACTGTTGCAAAGCAAGTAGCTGGAAGTAGTTGGAGGCACACACTGATGAGATTATCACTGGAAAGCCAAAAAACATGCCTTTAACCAGGGGATAACTTTAGGTTTTAAGAAGCCTCACTTTACATGCCTTTATTTTCTGGAGGAGTTCATGAAAGTCTGGTGAACTTTGCAGTTGCAATATCAGCCAGATGAGGAGCTTTTGTGACACAATTCTGCTTGCCAGCCTGCTGTGGTGGCTCAGGTGCTGTTTGGCCTGTATCTGGAGCAAAGCACTTTGCTCTTCTGAAGGCATCATAGCTGTGACGGAAAAGTAAATCCAGGTAATTTCTATGCCTTGTGGACATAGCAATGGCCACAGCTGGAGGCAGGGAGAAGATACCTTTTAGCCTAGCAAAAGATTACTTTTGGAAGGAGAGGCGGCATTTTTTTCCAAGTTTGCAAACAATATGTTGAATTTCCTGAATGCAGTTAAAATGACCTGCATAGGTACGGAATTGGGGTAGCTTTGTTAAAAGCTGAAGATGAGTGAGGCTGACCTGCCTGCGAGGGGCTCTGTGTGAGCATATGCTCTGCTCCACTTGGATATTGCAGCTTGCAGAAGAGAAAAACAGGTCTTTTGGTCCCAGTGTCTTTGGTTATAGCTGTGGTGGCTTTGTCAGTTCTGAACTGGGATGTCTCCAGGCTCTTACATCAGCAGAGGGTAGTTGCCATCAGCAATCGCTTCACTGATGGCGAAGGATCAGCAAGATTATTAGGAGGCAGCATCGCTTCAGTGGACCGGTTTTGCTGGTCCACGTCCCCTTGCAGGTTGTCATGACCAGTGGTGTGCACCGGCAGGACCATGAAGGTGATTCGTTTTCCAAGCACAGGCTGGTGCAGAAGTCATACAGCATCAGGCAGCACATGCTGCCCAAAATGATGTTCCTCCTCAGCTCTGAGAGAGGTGGCAAATGGGTTGCAGACCCCTTGCAGACCTTCCCTAAGGGTGCTGCCCGGGCCCCGCTGAGCAGCGCTGTGCCTCGGCAGGATGAGGTGGTTATTATACTGTCAGTAGTCAGCTCCAGATATTGATTTCAATCTCCTGGGGGGAAAAAAGTAATACTTTTTTCTTCTCCCACAGAAGGAATCTGTTTCTTTTCATTACTCTCCATATATCAGATTGTAGCCTGAATGTATGTAAAGAATAGATGATGCAAGATCAATTTTAAGTTTTAATTATTTTTCATTCATATTTCGATGATAAATGATATATTTGTGTGTGTGTGCTTAAAAAGTAGAAAACGTAAGGAATTTTACAGCTTAAACATTTTGCCTGCTGTCACAATCACTTCATGTTATCAGGCTTGATGGTAGGGTACAAGACAAAGCCAAAAGGAAAGAAAAAAAGAAACAAAACAAGGCAGTACTTTAACAATGATAGTGTTTAAGGTTTATTGTGTGTATTTGATTGCTTTCTTTATTTCGTTTTCAGTAAGCAGAATGGAAATACTATTATGAATTGGCAATTTTTATTTCATTTAAAATATCATGTCTTTGTTCTTGCTGAGAGTGTTGACAGTGCGGCCTTTGTTTAGTTTAATTAACTCATGTTACAGTACTGAATTGAAACACGCTCAGCAATAAATCAAGTAAAATAATTTTTGGAACTCTTTTCCATATCCAGAAAATAAAAAGAAATAATAATAATAAAAAAAAAATCCCGTGAGAAGCTGAAGGAGAAACTGGATATTTTTAAGGGGATATTTTGAAGTGCCATTTTCATTTTTATTTTCCATGGTAGGAATGCCAAAAAATATAAAGTCATGAAATCCCACTGAAAAGCAGATGCTATGAAGTCATTCTAAGTCCTCATATGTTTGTAATAGTATTGCATGATGTTACGCGTTTTGTACTTGTGAGGTACAAGGCTTAAAGAGCTCTAAGATACTGATAATGCCCTTTTAACATATGAAAACTGGAAAGATAATAGAATCCGTATTTCATCTGGTGGTGTCCAAGTCTACTAGACTTTGGTTTGAGCTCAAATTTCTGGAGAGGTTGCGGTGCCTTATGCAAACAAAACACGTATCCCTGAAATCATCTCAAATAGCACCCAAGGAATAAGTGAAAGGAATATAGAAGACACACTGACATCTTAGAAACTTTTTCCTGTAACATATTTAAAAAGTAGGGCTTGCTGGCCAAGGACTGCACTGTTACAGATGGCATCATAGTTAACAGTATATCTGGAAATTAGCTTTACCACCTCCAGGGAAATGGCACCATTTTAAAATATGCTATACAGCTACAGAGGCGTCTGTTTGAACAGTGGGCTTAAATCCTGTTTGCGACAGTAAGAACTTCGGCCTTAAATTAGAATAGGTGCAGCAGGCCAGTGGAGTGCAGGGAGCTACACAAAGAAAGAATTTGATCCCTCGTGGACAAATTTTATGTTCCCGTGCCCTGTCTGCTACAAAAGGAGGCTTCATTTTGTTATGCACTGATTAATTTGGAACCCTTCCTCCTTTAATAAAGTATGTTTGTGATGGAATACACACAGATCCAACTGAATTGGCTCTGGGAACTGGAAATTCTGTGCTCCCTCTTTGTTTACGTTATGTATGGATGTACCACACTGCCCAGGTTGTTGCACTATTTTATAGCTATTTCATAAAACGCTATAACAGCCACACACTTAAGGCAGCGGGGAGAGAAACTGCACTTAGCCAGGGATTTTCATGAAATAGTGTGAGGGGACTGCAGTCATAACTAAGTGTGGAAAAACCCACAAGCAGTGGGAGTGGGAAGGGGATGTTTTAGAAGAACTGTCTTTTATTTCGAGTACAGAACAGGGAGGAATTCAAAGCAAGCAGCGTATGTCCGAGGATCAGAGGATTCCTTCACTTGTTCTTTTAGGAGAGCGGAGAAACAACATGGTCGCTTTGTTGTCAGTAGCTTTATTGCTGTAGTGGTGCCCAATGGTGTGGGTGAGTAGTTAAACTTCTTCTCACATGAGAAGGGTGGCATTTACCCACTCTGCATACTGTCAGGTGGGTCAGGAGGCATGCTTTTTGATTGAGCTCTGCTCTGTGCATCCCCACGGCGTTGGCTCTGCTGAGGGGGTACACCATGGCTTTGCAGGTGCCTTTGCTCCAGGCGCTTGGGGAGGAAGGCCAGTGCTGTACAAGGAGGGACTATTACACAGGGAGGGGGAAGATGTGTCTACAACTTGTAAAGTGGAGGTTGCCTTGATAGGGCATGACCCTGACTGAGATTAGATCTGCTTCTCACTACTGCAGACCCTGAGCAGGAAAATTCCCACCTGATCTCATTGAGATCTTTGAAGCATTACCCTTTCCTCATACCTCTGGATCTCCTCTTCCTTTTTTTTGCCTGTTACTCATAATTTTTTGGCAGCAAGTTTTCTGTCCCCTCACCTTTTCCTAATGCAGTTGACAGGTCGGTGTTCTCTTGAGCAGATCTTGCCATCTGGAACAGTTTTCCTCCGCTTGGTCAGCTTTCATCACATTTCACCTCCAGATGAACATGTGAGGTCACCACCAGTATACCTGGTCCGTGGTGTTTGCCCAACAGCCCAAGCTGACCCTGTCTCTAGTCACCGTGAATTATCAGCCAGGGAGGAAGCTAGCATTTCATGTCGCCTCCAACATCTCTGTGACTGCGTCTGCATGTGAATCGTGCAGTAGCAGTATCTCAGCGTATTGGTGTGGGAGTGCAGCTCTTTGGGACTTCCTGTTATTTAGCAAAAAGTTCAGCATCTCCTTTTTGGGGTCTTGCATGAGCTTTGGAGATCCTTTCCTGGAGCACTCCTGTGTTCAGAGGTGCAGTTAAACCAGTCCAGAAAAGCAGGTGCTCTGGATGATGCACTTTGAGTTGCAGCCATAGACAGTTTATAGGCAACTGCAAAATGACCTGGTTTTGATTGAGAGATCCAAGAGAAATATGAAGAGTACAGAATAACATATACTTGCTGGGATGGTTTTGTATAATTGTTCTGTAGTTGATTAACTCTGTTCTTTGCTCAAATGTTTATCAAGGAAATTTCAAACAGGCTCAGAATTTACTTGTGCCTCTGGTCCTGATTTTTAAAATCCATAGCTTTCTGCAGGCAGCAAATTTCAACCACAAAACACCCTTTGTTATTGTTTCACTGGTGCAGGGTCTTTACCCTGAAATCCTGGGACATGGAAGCCTTTTGTCTCGTTATTCCCCTTTGTGGATGTGCAGCCTGGTTTGCTTGTTTATTTGTTTGTTTGTTCCCCAATCACTAGTGTGAAGGGCATAGCTCTGCCAGTAATCATAGCTACAGCAGAGGCCAAAAATGCCTTTATTCCATTTACAGCATCCTGTCAAAAACCACTCAATACCTACATTACTTGACAGCCCTTGAAAGACAGCATGTTTACACGTTCAGCATTTTCTCTGTGGAGGAAATAAGCAGTCGCTGACAGGATATACCATTCTTACCTGGATAGAAAATCAGTTAAACTGTGTTCTGGATTCTAAGAAGAAAAAGTCAATAATCTTTTTTCCATTGCCCCCTGGTTACAGCTAACAATGGGATGTAGTTAGGGGGTCAGGGTGGCAAAGTCACTGTCTCAGTGGCTGGAAAAAATCGAGATTCCCAATTTGTGGCCAAATGCTATCAAGGTTACAAGGTGTTTCATCAGTTAAAATGCATTTGCTGGATGTGTTTGTATGATCTGTCAGCCTGAAATGTAGCACAAAAGCGTCAAATGAGCACAAATGGAGATACCTCAGGTGCTTCAAAATAAGATGTCACTGTGCTGAAAAATCAGTACCGAACTCCAGCAGCTCGATGCAAGGAAATTAAGTTGGCTGATTCTTCCAGCTGTCCAGGCAACAGGGAAGATTAGCAGAAAAGCTCACAGACTAAACAGGGAGGTAGTCAGCAGCCCTGTGTCTTACATCTCCCCCTCTCTGGGGTGCTGGGACCTGAGCATGGCGCCTCTGTCAGCCTAGGACCCAGATGGTCTGGAAATGATGGAAAACTGAGCAGGACTTGCTCTTCCAAGTGTGCAGCAGCTACACTGCCTTTTGTGTTGCTTATTCTGAGTGTTGAAAGGACTCCACAGGTCCCACAGTTTTGTTGGTAATAGCCCAACACAAATGGGAAGAATGGAAGAGGCTTTCCCTCACAAATGCCTTGGAGGGATCTCTAGGACATAAGGATTTGACCCATTCCAGCATGGAGAGGGACTTGAACTAGGATTTATTTCCAATGTGCTCTAGTCAGCAGGGTACGAGGGCAATGGTGAGCACTGACACATTCCCTCTCCCTCACTTGGATTTGGGCACCTGTGGCTGCTACAGTCGGGTCTCAGTTCAGTCACTGGCCCTGGCTCTTGTTATATCACCTTACATGTTCACAGTGCTTTGGCATGCTCCCTACCAGCACACCAGTCCTTCCTTTGGATATCAGAAGCTCCTCTCTGGTGATTGCGTTGGTCTGCAAAGCCGGATCTCCAAAAGAGATCAGAGTTATGCTCCTGTTTTTATGGGCCCTCCTCCTTAGGACAGCAGATGTTTTACAGTTCCTCTTAAGTGAGCGTAGCTAACAGCTCCCACGCTGGTCTTGGAGCAGCAAAACTGGTGTCCTCTGTGGTTTTGTTTATCTTATCTCTCTGTCTTCCAAAGCAGTAACTGTCCAGTGTGTAGTAAGTACAGCTATTGTGGTCACTTTATATATTTGTCATTTTTTTTAAATGCTTGCCTCATCATAAATCTACTCAACCTGCATAAACCTGAGTCTTGGACTTGCACGGTCCACGCTGGGTGAATCAGTAACCACGTGGTGGTACTGCAGCCCCCCATAGCATCAAGGGCCAGCTGGAGCAGAGCTGCTTTTCAGGTAAGTGTCTATAAATTTCAGATGCTTTTTTAGCTTGATTTTGAATCTCCCAGCCCTGCAACATGGGCAAGTTTGCTTGAAAAAGAAAAGGAAAAAGTCCTTTAACAATATTTCTAATATTGACTGCTTCCAGCATTGCATAGGACGTGGAGGGGAATAGATTTCTGCATGCAGTTCTGCTTGCAGACCCAGTTGATTCTTGAAGTGTGTGAGCTTGAAAAGCAGATGATAAGAAATACATATGTATCCGGAACCTATCTAAAGGAACCCGAGTTATCTTAGAAACTGATATATACAGAGATCACAGAGTCTGCTTGTGAAACTGTTCCCTCTGGCATTACATGCAGCCAATGTTTAACAGTACTGAATTAAAAATGTGATAGTTTAAGACACGGGAACTCTTCCCAAATGAACCTTCAAGGGGAGCCTAGCAGAGAGACGTTCACATTGAGATTTGGCCGAATAAAAGGGTTAATGCCATTTGTGCTTATCCCCATGGGATATTTCATGGCCACAGGTAGTCAAGGCCCGGGTTTTACATTTGTTCTTAGAGACACCAGCCCAGTGCAATGCGTTGGATCACTGGTACTGCTTCCTTCTTTTAATGAGGTCTCCCATCCAAGGATGGATATAGCCTGTTCTTGCGCAGCTTGCGAGTCTGACTGGATCACAGCACACAGCTGAAATAATTGGAGAAAAATCTGCGTGTGGGAGGGAAGGAAATCAGCATCCCGAAGCGAGAGTTAGCATGGCGGGGCTTTTTGGCAGGGGCTTGGTCACAGCTTCTGGTGTGGAAACCAGCTTGCTCTTCACTAGCCTGCACCTGTAGTCAGCTGTAGCTGTATCCAGCTCATCTGAGAGGAGAAGGTGAGGGGGGAGCTCCTTGTTTGTATCGCCCTGGCACGTTTGCAGCTCATGGCTGACAAAGCCATTTAGAGCAAAGACAGCTCAGATTTTGCTCCAGTGTGCAAAGTTTGCCCTCTGAACGCTGCGATTTTCTCCATCCGGTCGTAGAGACGGGAAAACACAGATGAGCCTTAACCAGGCCTGAAGAGGCTGGAGCACATCAGCTGCTTGCCATATTGATGAAGCACCTGGGGCATTCATTTTGAAACCTAAATGCAGGCTGTTCACCTGTATTGCCAAGTACAACAGAAGCTTCTTTCTGGCTAGTGGGGTGGTATTAATTTAAAGAGAGCACCATCTGCAGGGCCTTGAAGAACAGCAATGGGAGGAGAGAGGTTGCCAGGAAAAAGTCTAA
>JAOXJM010000023.1:19278496-19289980 GCA_026413425.1 Tringa solitaria | reverse complement strand
ATGGGGCTTTGAGCAACCTGGTCTGGTGGGAGGTGTCCCTGCCCATGGCAGAGGGCTTGTTTTAGAGCCCTGAGAGCAGCAGGCTGGGTGTTTTGCATGTAGAGCTGTACAAGAAGATGGCATAAATCCTTTACATGGCAGAATCTGGTCTGGTTAAAGGGGTCAGTCATCCCAGGTGGAGGTGTCGAACGAGAGTCAAACTGAGCCCTTGTATCATGGACAGCTTCTGTTCCTAAGGGAAGCAGCATTAACAATGCTACTAAAATACAGCGGTAAACAAAGTACACGAAGGCTTGACAGTCACATTAGCGAAGGGCTACAGTGAAATAACTGGGAAGAAGGCAAAGCCAGCGCTGGCTACTTGCAGAGCAAGAAAAATTGAGCTGGTTTTGACAGATAAGACAACGCGGCTCTGGGTCAGAAGAGCTTTGTCTGTCTTTTTTGCTGCTGCAGGTGAAAAATTGTGCCTTCAAATTCTAACGAGAGAATTTTTGATTTTTAATGAGCCTCCGTCTCTCTCAGTCTTCCAATTAGGGGAAGCATATTTACTGCTAAACTCAAAATAATAAATTTTATTCAGTGGGTATGAATTGGAAAAATCTGGATCATTCAGAATATCTGCAATGTAGTTTTCACATTGTATAATGACAGAGGTGTTTTTTTTCAAAATATATAACACAAGTAGAAGCAACTGCTCTACAAATAATTTATCATGAATGAATTTTGCAAATTGGCTGTGTCCAGAATAGCATTTTACTGGAATTCTTATGGCAACACCCAAAATCGCTGGGCAGACATGTTACATGAGTAAAAACCTTGCCATTTTGCCTGTAAAAGTAGAAGTAGTTGTCTGGACTGTTGTATTATTCCTCAAACGTTCAGAATGATCCTAGGGCCAGGGTTTCCTGTTGTAAGACCTCTAAAATTGTGCACTTATTTTAAGTTTCCTTGGTGTTGCCTGATTTCACTGACAGAAGTCACGTGTGCATGAAATCTGCTTTTCTGTGTGTCTTAAAGCTAGTCTAGGACCTTGTAACAAGCTAGGAACTAACAGCTGAAATCCAGATTCCTAATTCAGGGCCCAGCTGACAATTCCTTACCCACCCCTGGTGCAAGGAACCTGCCAAGGCTTGTCTCAAAGGCTGGGCTCTGGTGAGAGAGCCTGGTCTCCCAGGCTCCCTCAACAGTCATTAAAGAGAAAAAAACTCCCTTAAGGTGGGCAGCTCAGAGCAGAAACCCAGCTCAGGCACCTTCCAGGAATGATTCATCGATTCTAGGGAGACTAGGTTGGGATTTTGCTTTGAATTACCTGGGAGAGGAGCCTGATTACAAAGGCGCTCTTCAGTACACAGCAAAGCCTTGCTGATGATCAGGTAAAAATGAGTTTTATGGATTGCTCTGCATTACGGCTTCTAAGTATAGTTGCCTGCTTGTATAGTTTTAAATAGATGTAAACCTTGTGCAAAGGCAGGAAGAAAGGTTACACTTCTTACTTATTAGGATTTATCAGAGGTGTGAAGAACAGATGTCTGACCTCCGTATTCGGGCGCTTTTTAAATTGATGCTAATGTACCAACAACCACCACATCTTCACGTTAATCTTGTGAATCGTACATGAATCTGGAACTGTGTTTCTCTAGAGAAAGAGCAATGTACTTAGCTGTAACTACGTGGAACTATTGACAAATTGTGACTATAAAGGAGGAAAAAAAAAAGATGAAATAACAGTACAGAGTTTTCTGTCTTCCTGGTATCTATTTGTCTTTTGTGTTTCAAAAGGCTGGGAGCCTTTCTTGCTCGTGCCAGAAGCTTGTTGTCACTTAGTGGCAGGCTGGTTGTGTAACCAGCCTGCAAAGGGTTCAGTAACGAGCTCTGTCAGGAGCGCAATTGGAAATGGTAATTGAAATTGAAAGTGGTATCTCCCAGGCTCCCTCCCTTCAGTAACTCTGGGCTCCTGCTCGGAGACCCGAAATACCTCACTTGTTTGTGCTCTAACATGAAGCAATCACAACAAGGGGGTGAAGGGAGGCCTCTGGAATAAATTGGTTGTCAAGGCGGTTCTGGTATTGATTGGGTTCCGCTGTTTATGTGAAATGGGCTCATTTCTGTGTGGCACTTGGTTTTACTGCATAGCGGGGAAAAAGCTTTCTAGATAATACCCTTTTTACCTGCATAGCAGTATAGCGAGTGCTCCTGTTCCCCACCCACAATAATAGTGAGGGAAGAAATGAAGATTTATATTAACTGAGTTTGTAAGTCTTCCCAAAAATTGGACAATTTAATGTGCAAGCCTCCTCCCAAGGTTTAAGGTGGTGCTTGGCTTTGTTAAGGTTTAAAATATCTTCTGCCTTGTTTGTCCCTGAACATTGTTTCCCACTATAATTTTCTTGCTGACAATATCCAACTATCAACATACACTATAAAAAAACCCTCAATACGGCCATAATCCCCTCCTGGAACGATGGGGAATCAGCTGTTCTGATTTGGAAAGAAGGTGAAAATGCAGAACACACGTTAGTCTCTTCTGACAATGTTTACAGCCCTAAACCTCTCTAAGAGTAATTTTGCATATTTGCTGCTCTCAGGCTGCCCAGCCCGAGAGGTGAACCTGTAGCTTTTGGTATTGAGAGCCCTCGATGCCTTCTGCTTTCGTCCCTGCGACGGCAGCCCTAATTAGCACATGCGCACACGTGTGCACGTGCTCATAAGCATGTGTAAGCCCAAGATATCCTGTCTTAGGTTCTGTCTTCACCTGGTGCTGTGCCTGTCAGCTGCAGGAGAGATTGCTGAAATGGAAGGCGAGAAACCTTTTGGCAGCGTGGTGAAGCCAGGCGTGCCGGCTAGTTCCTAGGAGATCTTGGGACAGGACCTGAGAACCTCACACAGGTGCCTTTGGGACCTGACAACGGCAGAGCCAGTAGGTTAGAGAAACTGGGAGCCAAGATGTAGCCCCTCATATCGTATCTGCTTTATTTGGTTAAGTCAGTGATTTTGAAGAGGCAAAGTTGGACTTAGAAGCACCAGCTGCTGGTGGGAGTGCACTGGTATTTAGCAGGGATCCCAAATCCCTATGTCAGATATCCAAGCATCTCGGTGGGGAAGGCTGTGTCCGCTGCTGGCGGCACTTGTGGGAGAAGTGTTGGTGTTCCAAAACTTTTTTTATAGAGCTGCTTCCTCCAGCTAATGACAATGTAGCACAACCCAAATATCAGTGTATCTTGATTAATTAGTACTTTCATAGTCACCCAAATTTCATATTGGTTTTGCTAGAGGAAGCCAGGCAGGAATTTTGAACGTACCTTCTCAGCCTCGTACTTGACAAGCTCCTGGCATACGTGTGCGCTTCTGCAGTGGATTGACCTGAGTTTATCCTTTGTGTGAGTGAAAAGGAGCCATGGACGAGCGCTGGGAAAACTTGGGCTTGTTGGTGTGTGAGAAACCTCAGGAGGAAACCACATTTGCTGTCCTGAATTCCCCAGAGAAGCGTCAGGGATTTGATGCGCCTGCAAAGGGGCCATCTCGGGCATTCACTGACACACGGAGTTCACCATCACAGATGTTTACAGGCATTTTGATTGTTTGTATGGAGAGATGATTTACAGCAGTGTGGAAGAGGTGGAGCTGATGATATGACAAAGCACTGAAGGAGTTCTGCAGTAGAAGTAATAGCTATCAAAATGATGGGCAATGTCTCCATCACTATAAAGTCATCCATTGTGCTTTCCCCCACACTCACTAAAATGGCTAATTGAGCTTTCTGGTTGCTATTTTTTGTTGGTTTCTCTATTTACTGTGTCCTTCTTTTAGCATTTCGCTGCTTGGTAGCACCATAGATAGTGCACTGGGAGTTGCCTGTGAGAATAGCGTTGCCATCTGAGCAAGCACAGAAGAAACTAAAATTTCCATGACACTGTATTATCTTGCAGATATGATTAGAAAGAAAACTGGCTGAAAACTTCAGTGGTAGGTACATGTTTATGGACAAAATAACTGTAGTGCACTGAAGTGCTTTAAAAAAAAACAACACTCCAGACTTCCACAGAAAGGGGAAGGAGGTATTTGTGGGATTCTGAGCGTTTAATCTCTGTTGCTGAAGAGGTAAATGATTTCAGCTTTGAGTAAACCATTTCTGAGATGTCTCGGTCCTCGCTACACTTTGCTGTCTCGTAATAACCACCCAAATGTCTGGATCACTTAGCAACCAATAGCTTGACATCCTGTAGTTCAACCACAGGATATGTGCAACAGGCTTTATAGCAGCCACAAAAGTAGAGAAGTAGCGTGATAGAAATTAACTAAAAATTGGCTTCTCGGCACTCTAAATAGCTGAATATTAGGAGAACTGTGTATGAAACAGCAGAACCGCTTTTTTCCCCCCATTTCAAATATTGTTAGGAGATTGAATCTAAGCTTCCAGATAAGCCTGAGGCAGAGGAGATAAAAATGTTGAGTTACAGCGATAAAATACATTTTCCTAAGTTCAAATTTTAGTTTGTGTCTGACTACCCGGTGTATTTGAACTCTCACTGTATCTATTTTTATTCTGCTGGCTAGAGAAACTTTATAAGTGCAATTAGGTCCCCATGATATATTGCATTTTATGAGCAGAAGGGATTCTTCAAAAATGATGAGAAAAGAGTGGCAGGGAGGCAGAAGCACACACCATGATGTGGTTTTAACAATCCCAGTTAGAGAAGAGTGCAGATTGCTACAAATACTCAAGCAATTCTTTTCAAGCTATATTCCTCTCCCTGTATCCTCTACCTTTTTGTCTAATGGCTGCCACTATACAGCAGCAGAGTCTATGAAAGTAAGAACGTGCCAAAAGAAAAAAAACACCAGGCATACAGAGTCTGAGCATTGTATGTTAATTGGGTAATGTAAGTATTGATTTTTCTCCTTCTTTGGCTTCCCTTACAGGAATGCAAGGGAAAGAGGAAACTTCTGTGGAGCCTATGGAAGTTGACCTTGCATGTAAAGCAGCAGACGTTTCAAATAAGGATGGTATGTTGTTCTAGTATTTCTGTTGTCCTGAAGCAGATACGTAGCATGCCTTTGTGGGGTTTGTTTGTATGCTTCCCCCCAGAAATAGGAGTAATATTTAGAATCTCTTCATTTGAGTCTTCTTGAGAGTTTACCATTTTGGAAGTCTGGTAGAATTACCTGTCAGTGCCATATCCCTGCTTTTCTAGTGGACGGGGTTTATGTGTTCAATCAGTGTGTTCGATCAGCTTGCCCTTTAAATAAACAATATTTTAGGCTTACTGTAATTTTGATCTGGATGTTGAATTGGCCAAGATGCGTGTGGTCTCACATGGGAGTCAGAGTATTTTGAAAATTTTTGTGCTGGTGCCCAACTGTCATGGGGCAAGCGTTGGCTGTATAAGCGCTCTGAACTCTTATGTTGGCTGCCTTCTAGCTCAGAGCTGATTTCTCTTCCTCCTCCTCTTTCTGAGTCTCTGTGTAGCTCAGTCTGATAGCAGGTAGACATTCTCTCCCTAAAACATTTACTATTGATAAAACTGTCATGATTTGGTGACCCAGCAGTTGTGGTCAGGTCTGTGGACATTATCAACCCAAATCTCCTGACTTGGAAATTAAATTCTCCTGTTATTGACCTCGGTGAGCAGATGACCCAGATGTTGTCTGGCAAAGTCCCAGCAAGGGCCAAGCACCAGGATGCTGCACCAGCTCTGGCAGTGCCTAACATATTTGTAAACAAGAGGAAAAAAAAAAGGCTTTCTAGGCTCTTCCTGTGTGTAAATACTGGATGGAATCAGGGTCCCAGTGTTTTGCTTTTGGTGAGGCAAACCCTTTATCGCGCCTCTAGGTTGGCTCTTATAGCTTAACAGAGCTACATAAGGGGCTTTCTTGGGTTCTCTTTACTGCTCAAAAGGGCAGTGCTTTTGGAATTATTTTATTATTGTAGGTGGACCCCTGCCTGTAGCAGAGCGATTTTTTGATTCCTCCTTTGACCTTTTCAGCATTGACATAGTATAAATTCAAGGCATACTTTCTTACATCTCAAAGACAAAGTAATTATATTCTTCTTGATATTAGTTACACAAAGACTCCAATGCTGATTTCCTTTTGCTGATGCCAGATCATGCTGCAGCATTTGAACTGGTGACTGATGTGGATACTGGCCTGTAGGGAAGTTTTTGCAAGCACGGGAAAAGGTGTGCATAATGGATTTTCTTTTTTAAAAATTAGTAGAGATTATGCTCTTACTAGTAACTGTGCAGAGTAAAAACAATCCAGCCTTCTTTCCTCTTTCCCCAAACAAACCAAGCAAAAACTTGTAGTCACATAAAAATACTTGAATTTCAGATCCCTGGAATGGCCTGGGCTGCTTAGCAAAAACAAATCCAAATTTACGAAAATAGTATCTTAAGGGATTTCCAGCTAGAAAGAAAAGTCATGGTGTAGCTCTTGAATATGTGCCATAGCACAGCACAGCTGGATCAGCTGACAGCTTCTGAAATGACAATCATGATAAGTTTCTTTGTTTCAAATCTTGCTTAGCTTGTAAGGTCTTCTACATGTAACTCATCGATTAACTTCCTTTTCTGTGAACCATCCTGCAAGGACAGGAGAAGGGTGTTTGCTAATGCTGCAGAAACTTACTCTGCGGTCCAGGGAAGTCTTCAATTCTCTACAACATAAGTTGCTACTGGGCTCATATTGCTGGTTTTTCTTGTGGACATATATTATGTGTTTAAAAAAATGAGAACAGTGGAAGGATCAAGCTCCTTTATGTTCTATCTGAAGGGTTAACTTTTGCTGAATAAAGAAGCCCTAAAATTTTTCTATGTACTGGGTACTAGTCGAGATTTAAAAAAAAAAAAAGTAAAAAAGGTTCTCTTTGACAGTAATTTTTATGTAAATTGCCTATTTTTTCTCTGGTCCCCTTTCTTCTGCCCCAGGAGAGCTCATCACTTCACAGCTGAAAGCACAAGCATATATCACCGGGTACCCCTTGGCAGTCCAGCTCTTGTGTTTTAATTTCAAGTACCATATCACAGTGAAAAGTGCTTTAGAAATGCAGAGAGTTTAGACAGCTTAGGTGGATCTGGATATTGGTTCATCTAGTGGGCAGGGCCGTAATAGTGATACATTTCAGAAATTACTGTTATTTGAAAGCTGGGCGTGGTTGTCCATCAGGAAAGCTGTCAGAGGGTGCGTGCATAAGCCTGAATAGGGCTGTGTGTACAGAGATACAGGTTGCTGCTGGCAGTCTCCATCAGTCAGATTGAAGACCCCTGGATATTACGTTTTTCATACCTGGGACAGATTTGCTGATTAGTGTTTTTTAACGATGACAAAACCTACCTTTAGTGATTGGTTTCCTACACAGTGTTTCCCTGCCGGCAGCCTTTGTGTTCTTCTTATTTTTCCTTTTTCTTTTCTTTTTTTTTTTTTATACCACCAAAGCTCTAAAGATTACTGAGGTAGGTGTTAGTTTCCAGCTGGTATTAGGCGGATCAGGCTCTTCACTCCTTTCATAACGGGGTTACTCATTCGCCTTTTTTATTTCAAGCCTGTGGAAAGCTGCATCCTTACCTGCTGACACAATAGGAGAAAAGAAAAAAATGAAGGCAATGTCAAACCTGAAATTTCACTTTTTTTTTTTTTATAAGCTTGTGCAAGCTGATGAATGATCAGCAACAGGAATCATATAGAATAGCAGGTTGGAAGGGACCTTGAGGTGCATCTGGTCCGACCTTTGCTGGCAAAAGTAGAGTCTAAATGAGCTGTCCAGGTGAACCTTAAAAGTGTCCAATGTTGGGGAACCCACCACTTCCCTGGGGAGATTATTCCCATGGCTGATTGTTCTCATTGTGAAAAAAATTTTCCTCTTGCATCCAATCAGAATCTCCCCAGGAGTAACTTGTACCCATTACCCCTTCTCTTTTCCATCTGACTCCTTGTAAAAAGGGAGTCTCCATCTTCTTTGTATCCACCCTTTAAATACTGTAATGTGGTGATAAGGTCTCCCCTAAGCCTTCTTTTCTCAAAGATGAACAAATTCAGTTCTCTCAGTCATACGACAGGCTTCCTGGTCCTTTGATCATCTTGGTGGCCCTTCTCTGGACTCTTTTCATCCTTGTCTGGATCTTTTTTGCATAGTGGGGACAAAAACTGACCACAGGTCAGAACTGTGACCGCACAGTTCCAGGTGTGGCCTGACAAGTGCTGAGTAGAGCGGGACAACGACTTCTTTATCTCTGCTGGTGATGTCCTTGTTGATGCAACCAATCATCCTGTTGACTTTCTTTGCCACAGCAGCTCGCTCACCTTGAGCTGTTTGTCCACCAGGACACCCAGGTCCCTTTCCACAGAGCTGCTCCCAGCCAGGTGGATCCCAGCCTGTGCCACACTCCTGAATTATGTTTGTCCCAGGCGCAAGACCTTACACTTGTCCTTGTTGAACCAAAGCAATATAAAAGCAAGACCTCAACAGCTAGCACCCTCATGCTTTTGATGGTGTTGATGTAATATCCAAGAAACAAGTAACTACCACGTAAACGGGTGCATGTGTTTCATAATCAAACAGCAGGTGGAATTTAAAATACATGGTTTTCTTTCAAGGCAGTCTGGAGTTATAGCTGAACTTGCTATAGGCAAGTTATGTAGATGCAGGGGGGAAACATTGTGTAGGAAGTGGCTGAAGAAATAGCTTATGTTTGAAGAGTCTGACAGAGCTCATATTTAAATCAAGATGGTTTTGTCTGCCATCCAGGCCTGCAGCATAATATCCTGGGGTGGGGAAATGCCCTCACCCTCTCACAGATGACTCTGAACTTGGTTTTCCAGTCTCCCATTTGCCTGTCTTCTCGACTTAAGACACTACACTGTGACTCCTGGGTAGCTGACCTTTAAGCATGTAGCTTTCTTGCAGGGGAGAGGCAGGATGCCTTGCTGCTGACGCACGTCCACCGGGTCAGCAGCAACTGCGGTGCTTTGACAGATGTGAACTGCCTGCTGGGTTATTTCTTCTCTTAGAGGGAGGAGCTTGCTTGCTTGGTTTTTGGGGGGAAATCCTTCCCTGGTTATGATTTGAGAGCTCTGAGCAGCTCACAGATTGAGAGAAAGGGTGCAGATGGGTCCTTCCCAACAGGCCAAAATTTAAGGAAAAACAAACAGGGAGAACGTGGAGAAACATCCATTTCCCTTGCACGGAAATGTCCATTTCTGGCATAAAAAGCACTGTGTGAAGCTGCAGAAGGGGGAGCAGGTAAAACTGATTTTAGGAGGTGCACACCTTCCTTGAACTTCACGTGCTTCTCTGAGGTGCTGGCTATTGAGGATGCAAAGATACCAGTAATCGAAGTTAGCAGTTTAACACCTCTAAAATGATTGTTTAGAGGGGAGAAGGCCAGTTTTGACTTGCAATGTGATGGGATGTAGCACGCCCGGGGCTAGCAGCGTTGTTCTGACACTGGTTCGTGCTGGGAGGCAGTGAGGGCTGTGAGTCACATCCCCACTGTACCCGGTGGCAGCTCTTCCATCTGCTCTTGTGGTAGGTGATTCTCTCCCATGTTATTTTCTGGTTAAATATAGAGGATTGTGTAGGTGGCCTCGTAGGGACATCTGTTGTTGGGGCTCACCCAGTGGTCTGCAGAAGCTTATCATTCAGGTAGATCTTCCTGTCCCCACCAGGGTGAACTCAAAGAGCAGTGCTTAAAGACAAGCACGTAGGAAAAAGCTAATAATGAGACCTGCCGGTGCCTTAGCGCTTGCAAGCCCCCTCCCCACTGCGGTGTGCACGGCGGATGCTTTTCTCGCTGCTGATGCAGGCTGCCTGGCTGCCATTTCTTGGGGCTCGGTGATTCTTCTCGCTTCCCTGCTGGCAGGAGCTCCCTCATGCTTCCATGTTGCCCTTAAAGCATTCCCGGGCGGTTTGCAGCTTGCCCCTCCTCTATGTGACATGCTATCAGCATGACAGATGCTGGTCAACTGCTTTTAAAGGGAAAAAAAAACCCACAAAAAAAACCAAAAAAAAAAAACCAGGCAAAGGAGGTGTACTCATCTGAGATGCTGACAGAGCCTAACCTCGGGTTTCAAATCAAGCTTTATTTTTGCTGCAGATCTCTGTAGATCGTAAGTGGAGCCTTATGGTATTTTCAGAAAACCCAGCCAGTGAAACAGCCCGGCATAATGAGGTTGAGAAAGGCTGCTGTCGTCAGTGTGCAGCAGCCTTCCCGTAATGATTTTTTATTAAGCATCCTGTCTTTGCTATGCAAATGTGGGTGAAGAACACAACATCTCTAAATGTGGTGTGCATCAGAGCTCCGTAATCAGGAGCGGATACTTTTCTTATTATTCACTGCATACATCCAGGAAGTCATTATGGTATCTGTTCTGCATATGGATGATGAATAATTTACAAATAATTCATCAAGACCCTAACAGGTGTATTGACATGATATTGATTCAGAAAGAGATCACACTGCATGGCTGGATTTAGCATAGTTATTGATTTTTTGCCATTTTTTTCCCCTTCCTACTCCCATCTTCTCTTGGTTTCCAAATCTCTCGTTTAGGTTTGAGGGTTTTCCCCATCACCTACATCAAATGACTCATAATCTGCAGTTGATACCACAATATAAAGCAAGGTTAAAGAAAGAAAAAAGTCTTAATATAAATGGCTTCATTCAAATTCATTGCAGAACAAATACTAAACACTAATCTTAAAAATGCACATCTTGAAGTAACCCTTTTATGTTTAGCCTAGATAGGACCAATCACATGTGCCATAGTTGAGATGATATTTTTGACAAAGGTCACGCTGAAATGAATGTAAGCCTTCTATTTAAATTATTTCATATTTTTTTCGTAAATAATAAAGCAAGAGATTGCTTTTGTAAATGGATAGTACAGGAGCAAACTACTATGTGTAGGAGTATAGTGATGACCCTGAATCCTCTCCTAAGCTCCAGCAATTTGCGGTTCAAGGATACCTGGAGGCAGCACCAGCATCTCAGTAACTGGAGATGGATCTGTGTTCAGCCCCTGCAGCTCAGCCCCGGGTCCTGCCAGGGACTTTGTCAGGAGCCTGTGGATTTTTGAATCACAGGGTCGAGACCACTTAGCCCAGTGAAACTCTAAAATTGCCCTGTGGAGATACAGGTATCTCTGCCTGTGGCCTACAGAGACAGAGGAGGGTCATGGGGTCACAGTGGTGGGTATCTCAGTTGGGCACCAAACTGGATGGATGCAGGCCAAAGGGAAAATGTAGATCCAGAGGCTTGTGTTTCTAGCTGTGCTGAAGCCAGCTCCTGGGCAGAACTGCTCATCGGGGCTTCTGTGGAACCACAGGTTAGGGTGGCTGACCCAAGAGACCCTTTTGCAGATTTACCACATAAAATTTTTAATGCAATAAATGTCTCCTTTGGGTTAGAAGTGGCTATTACTCGACAAACTGTAAGAGGGGAGATTTAGATTAGATATTAGGAAGAAATTCTTTCCTGTGAGGGTGGT
>JAOXJM010000023.1:19231572-19249008 GCA_026413425.1 Tringa solitaria | reverse complement strand
GTGGGTGGGTGTGATGTGGTGGGGTGTTGTGTGTGTTGTTGGTTTGGTGTGTGTGGTTTTTTGGTGTTTTTGGTGTTTTTTTGTGTGTGGTTGGACTCGATGTTCTCAGAGGTCCCTTCCAAACATAATGATTCTGTGATTCTGTATTATTCACAGGAGTAGGCTAATCCATCTGAGAATGAGAATACAGTAGATAAAATAGTTTGGTGTGCACATGGGTGAATATTAGAAGAACAATATTGTTGCTTTCTTAGGGGTTTACTTTAGGTGCTTTAAGAAATGTCAATTTTTGTAGGGTTCTCCTTTCTGAGTTTAATTTTCTTGGCATTGAATAATTTACTTTCTCACTCTTGTCAGGGTACTACTCCAACACGTTTAAAAGCTGCAGCTTTTACTCCTTATTGTTCACATTACGACAATTTAATTAGTTGACCTTTCTACTTTCCTTTAAGACAACAACATTAAGTGCTGTAATTATTTAGGTCTTCAAACATTTTCACAACAACATATTGATTCCAATTAATGTTTCTTTCTGAGTAGTTCAAATTTCTATCAATTTTACCTCTAGCTTTAAGTTGTTCTGTTTATACATTTATCTGCAAAGGAATTACTTGTTTTTATTATTGCTTCCTCCCCTGTGTGAGTCACCTTCTTTTGAGCAAGTTGTCAGTAGAGAACTATCTTCCTGACTCAAGCATGCTGGAACTGCACTTTGGGGAAAAACTAAGTGATTTCTTCCTGAACTGAAGAATACGGGGAAAATCTCAGCTCCATTAGCTGATTTTTGGCCTCATGCATCTTTCCAAGGGTTTTTTTCCTAGCTTTACTGGTTTCTTGATCGTTATTCTTCTTCTATTTATCATTTTGCTTTACAGTAGCAACTGCAGGCTTCATCAAATTGAGGGCCTTGTTGTGTTAAGAGCTTTGGAAATGCAGTGCGAACTGCAGTGCAGTCCAATGTCCTTGGACCAATGCCTATGACACTAAGGGACACATATATGATGTAGTGGACACATTACATCACGTTTAATGTTGATCATCATTACAGTGTATTTCTGCTCTCTAAGATACTCGCATGGCTGCCACTACTGCTTTAAGTGCTTCATATAATCATCTGTAACTTATGAAATAACTTCAATTATGTGAGTAGTGAGGAATTCCAACTACAAGTTTTATATATGTAGTTGCCTAAGAGATTTTATTCTGGACAAAACAGCTTAAATCATCCAGGCAATCTGCATCAAAATGTGAATTAAACCTCAGCCAAAACTTCAAACTATTGAAATTACCTGTAGAATTTCCTCTGTGCTACTCAATTTTTAAAATTTTGTTGGCCAAAATTCAGTAGATAGAACTATTTTATTCCCCAAATGGTATTTTTAAATCTTATAATAAGCAAAAATTGCTTGCCAGGAATGATTGGCATTTTAGAAAATGCCAATGGAAAAGTTCACTTTGCATTTGGGATCCTTCTCTCCAATGATGAAACTGCAGTGAGTTTTGTTTAAAAAGAACAACTAAGCAACATTTGGTTAAATTCCGAAAACATAAAAATCTGAAATAAAGTAGCTATCCAAGATGGGGGAAATTTAGTGTTTTCTGGAGTTTAGAAAGATGGATGTATCATTCTGATTTATATCTTTGAAATCTAAGGAAATTCTCAGACTTCATAGAAAAGATGGTCAAAACATCTTTCTTTTTATCCCAATAATGAAAACCTTATCCATTACACAATAAGTAGTAAGAGTGTTTCAGTGAATGTTAAGGAACATGCTAAATCAGGGGGTTTATGTATAAGCTTTTGGAAAAGAATATGTGCTTGGATGAGAAGTACTCAAAAGGTTTATTTGATAAGAGACTGCTGCCCCAAATTCTTATTTACAGTCAAGTGCACCAAGGCCAACAGAAGATAAGCCAAGGCTCACCAGTTAGAATGAAAACTTTAACAGGTAAAGTCCTTTCTTAGCCTTGCTGAATATGACTGGGACAGATTCCCAGGACACCTGACACCCCATCATGGTATGTTGGAATCCAGGACAAGTGACAGTGGCATGATAGTAACATTTTAAGGACAGAGGTTCCCACTGCTTCTGACAAGGATGCTCAGCTTCTTTAAGTGATTGCACTTGTTCATGCTTGAGAGTAAAGTGGAAGCTAAATGCCTTCTGGTTCAGATTTTAACTGCCAGGAGCTAAGGATTGGATGGCTGAGGGTAAAATAGTGCTTTAGCATTGGGGTGATCCTGAAAGGAACGTTCAAGGAGTGCTGACCAGATGCCTCAGGGGGACAGGGAATGAAAGAACAGATTGACAGAAAATAAGTCACATAAAAAGTTTTAAGGTGGGAACAGTTTTCAGCTGTAGTGTGTTGGAGATGTAGAATTATTATTGGTGTTTTCTTGGGTTGTCTGTGACATTAGTTGCAATAGAAGTAATTAATAGGGTTGTTATCATCTGGAAAATGATGCATGTGGTATATCAGAGATGATCCCCCTTGAAAAGGCTAGGGAGCAAAGGAACTCATCTGTAAGGTGAGAAAAAAATTATCTTCCATGTTAAAACACTTGTACAGAAAAGTGCAGGGTTAGGAGATTACACTGTGTAGTGATTTGCATGTGCGGTATGGACGGTTTTACATTGTACTGTTATACAGTAATATAGGAAAAAAAACTGAGAAATCGTGTATTTTAATGTTGGTTTTGATGCTTTAGCTACTAATACAAAACAATGAATATTTCTTTTTATGGAAATTTAGCATAAGCTCATGCCTTCGTTATGTCCTTGCATTTAAGACACACAGGTAAAATTAAAAACCTCTTTAGTACTTTAATACTCTTTAGTACTTACAACTCTTGCCTAGTGGAAACAATCCTCTTCTAACAAGGGGCAGGACAACAGGCTGCCTGTGTACATTATAAAGAAAAGATAACACTCAGATGGCATTTCTTTGATATTGCAGAAATGGATCCTTGGAAAACAGCAGGCAAAGACTCTTGACACTCAAATTTGAGAGATGCTATTTTATGCTTCTGCTTTGAACAGTTTTTTTAAGTGAGGCAAGAGCAAGACTGATGTACGTGCATCTTCTACATTGACTGGCTAAGCTCTTACCTGGTGTAAATTGACAGGTTCAGTCATGTTCTATTGACAGAGATTTTACTTCTCCTCCTCTTCTGAGATGCCTTTAAGCGTAATGTGGCTTTTTTGTACTTACCTTTGGGAGAGGCATTTCTGTCTTATCCATATGAAGCTGACACACAGAAATGCTTGCCCAAGGTCATGCCACAAAGGTATATGAAGGATATGAAAATAATGGTTATCTTGACTTGACTTTCCAAGCTCTTCTCTAAAAACCAATTCTCTTTGTAAATATTTTTAAGTGCTGTTACAAAAATAATATAGGCTTCACCCTTTGACATGTTTCCTTTTGCTTTATCCTGTCTAGTTTATGTTATTATAGAATTTCTTTACCAATTAGATTTAGAAGCTTTGTCAAAGGGAAGTAAATGCTTTATTCTGAATACTTGTCTGTAGTAGCCAGACTCCCATTTTTGCAGGTAATTTTTTAGGTGTGATTTGTTTGTTTTTAGAGTATATCAATTTTCAAAGCATCATGCTACTTTTGCATAATTCTATTCAAAATCTCCAGCCCAGGTTAAGCCAACAGACAAAACTGACCAAAATATCTGGTCAGATTACTGATAAACAACAAAGGATGTTTTCCTCTCCTGCTCCACCTATTCTTCAAAGAAAAAAAAAGAAAAAGAAAAAAAATAGTTGCTGCTTCCAAAAGCCATTTCACGGTAAGGGTGGGCTTTTTAACAAACAAATCCTGTCCATATGGCTGTCAGAGAAATTATCTTAAATCCAAAGACAAGAATGAACTCCTCGTCAAGCAAGACAATTATACAAAAACATCTGAATCTGTCAACTGCATAATGATTGTATAGGAAAGCAGCTTAACATTCTGTTAGACAAATGTCTTGTTGACCACAGCCACAGCTGCTGTTGCTATTGCTGATGTTCAGGAGTCACTGGAGCTTCCCTCAGTGTTTGAAGCATTGTGATGCTCTGATTCTCCCAACTCTTATATGTATATGTTGAAGGAGCATGTCCTTGCTTACATAGGGTGAAGGGTTGTTATGAGAGATCTCTGCCTGGCATATTTCCAGCTTGAAGCACCTGCGGCAAATAAAGCACGTCCCAAATACTTACCAGTGCATTGAATTGTTGTAATGCCCCTGAATAAGTTTTTGGCTCAGGTCCACCTGATTTAAGTTTGTCTGCGACTTAACTCCTGAAGTTCATTGTACAAGGCGTTTCCTGCATTGCCAGACAAGTCTGAAAACAGATCAGAGGACTGAGGTACAATTGAGTAAGTGATTTGAATGTTCTGCCTTATCTATCAGAACCTTGATTCCCTTCAAAAGAAGAATGTCAGTGCTTGAATACAAGAAGTTGTATTCAAGATGTTAATATTTCAATCTTTGGGGTAGGGAAATACTAGTAGTTTTGTGAAAAGCGATGAGGATGTGACTATCAGGCCTCTCCTTCATAAAGTCTTAGGTTGGATTTAGAATTTCTGAAAGCAGCAGGACATGCAATTAACAGCATTCATCATGACCATTTCTGGATATTTTGGGATATGAGATCATGAAATTAAACAAAATTTAAATACTTTCCATCCAAGACTCTTAGAATGTGTCTTCCAACCAGTGGAATCAAAGACATAACACATACACACACACACACACACCCCCGTTGCCTCTCAAGCTGCTCTTTGGAACAGTTGACTATTTTTCTATTAATTGTATTGGGAATCAGTGAAACTTGTTTAGGGAGGTTCAATTTATCAGTGTTATCTTAAATGTAAATACTGTGGTAAATATAAGTCCAATAATTCATGCTACCAGTGTATATGAACTTCCACTGTGTCCATTTCCCCAGACAAAGGCTGGCCAACTTCTCCAGGAAGAGAAAGGGAGACACACACCACTGCATAACAAAGGGAGAAGGCTTGAAACCAGTTTATGCTGTTGATTGGTATGGGCCATAATTTGTTGTTTTGTTCAAAGAGTCAGCATGCCAGTCATAGGAAATGATGAGCAATCTTAAAACTGATTGTAAATTGCATCTGACTGATTGGCAAAGTAATCAGCTGAAGCCGAATGAATCAACACTGGGCAGGCAGAGCACCTTCTTCTGCCATCAGGTCATGCAGCTGCAGCAAGTTGAACAAAATGGCAGATCTTTCAGAGCACAAAAGAGCACAGACTTGACAGTCCAGCCCCATGCAAGCACTTCACTTAAGTATCATTGGGTGTTTTGTTTCCCCTGTTACTTGCTCTTGGCTAGTATCCATCCACTCAGAACCTCTTCAAATGCCTGCTTGTGCACTTTATACAGCAATTTTGTTTTATTGGGCATTCATTACAGTGCCCAGTTTCTGTGTAAAATTGTTATGTACTTATTAGGAGAGATGTTGGCACTTGAATTACACTTTTTTCTCAAGAGGTTTCCTTGCTTTTTCACTTGCCCATTGAGTGACCATTAATGTGGATGAAAAGCATGGGCTCCTCAGAAATTATTAGAAAAGAGTTCCCTGCCAGAGTAATGATTTTCCTGAGTTTATTTTGATTTATTATACATAGTTGGTTAAACATGAGTAGATTCAACCAAAATTTCATATTGTTAAGTTCTGCATGGGCAGTAGATATGGATAAAAATATGTAATGTCTACCTTATGTAAGATATACACACATAAGCCTTTTGTGGAGGGCCTTCCTGGACAATGTGAATCTTTTACAATAAGAACAGAGTTAAAATTCATCAAAGCTTGATGTGTAGAGTTGCTGAGAAGTTTGTTGTGTCAACTAACATGTGAAAATTGTCCCTCTACTCCGGACTGAAAAATAAGGGAAACGATTAAATGAGAAATGAGAATGAGAAATGATTTATACAGCCCCTCTACTCTGCCCTGGTGAGGCCCCATCTGGAGTACTGTGTCCAGTTCTGGGCTCCCCAGTTCAAGAAGGACAGGAAACTGCTGGAGAGGGTACAGCAAAGGGCTACGAAGATGATTAGAGGCGTAGAACATCTCTCTTACCAGGAAAGGCTGAGGGATTTGGTTCTTTTTAGTCTGGAGAAGAGAAGGCTGAGGTGGGATCTGATCAATGGTTAAAAATACTTAAAGGGTGACTGTCAAGAGGATGGGGCCGGTCTCTTTTCAGTGGTGCCCAGTGACAGGACAAGAGGCAACAGGCACACACTTGAACATAAGAAGTTCCATTTAAACATGAGGAGGAACTTTGAGGGTGGCAGAACAATGGAACAGGCTGCCCAGAGAGGTGGTGGAGTCTCCTTCTCTGCAGACATTCAAAACCCACCTGGAATGTTCCTGTGCAACCTGCTCTGGATGGACCTGCTCTGGCAGGGGGATTGGACTAGATGATCTCCAGAGGTCCCTTCCAACCCCATACCATTCTGTGATTCTGTGAAATGTTTGAGGGGGCAGTTAGGAAAGGGCAAGCATCACAAAGGCATCCTCTGCAGGGAACAAAACAGTGCATGTGCTGCACCTTGCACAAGGAAGCCTGTTTTAAAAAAAAAATGTTGTTCTGGTATACAGAACAGGTGTTTGCACTGTAATAGTGACAAGGAAAGAAAAAAGAAATTTAAGTTAGGTTGCAGGAAGGAACACCAGACTTTTATGGTGCAAGAGCTGCTATTCAAGGTCAGTGATAAATAACTTCCTGTGTTTAAGATAACAAAAAACATGCCAGACTAGAGATAAAATGAAATTCTGCACAGAAAGTGGACAGCATTGCACATCAAGCCCCTCTGGGTACTACGAATGCATGGTAACAAGACCTGCATTTATGCATCTTCCTGGGGAACGGAATCGGAAAGAAAAGCAAAAAGCCCCAAGATGTCTCTTTGTACTGGAAGAGTGTCCAATTTATAACCTCTGCCATAAAGAGGATGTTCTTCCTCTTGGCAGAAGAGGACCAGGACACACCATGGAAACATTGTTCCTACCTGATTAATCTGTCCAGCGGGTCACTTGCTTGGCTACCAGGTGTATGAGAGACTGACAGGAGGTTCTTCAGGACTTCAGATGAGAAGTAGATTATCCACAGAAGGGAGGACTGTCAAGGTGAGCATCGCCCTGAAGATGGTGTAAGGACATGAGACATTAGCACATGAAAACAAACAGAGAAAGTTGAAATAACTTTGAAAACAAATGTTTGAAAAAGATCGGTAAGATCAAGAAGAGAAGACAGAGTGAAAAATGCTACCGTCAAGGAGATAATGAGGCATAAATGGCTGTCAGAGAATAGGAAGCTCCAGTGGGTGGATCAGATGCTCATGACAGAAAAGTGAAAACTGCCAAAACAAGTGATGAAGGGGGAGCTTAGATCTTCAGAGAGTGCCAGGCTATTCACTGGAGGACTGAGATCCTTTGAAGCAAAGGATACAGTCAGGAAGGTATTTGAAAGGGGGTGAGGAGTGAGCAGGAGGGAGACAGAGATGAAGCCAAGGGCCAAAGACAAATGACACAAAGCACAGCACTGGCAGAGACCAAAGGGAGCCTGTGTTTCGTGTGCAGCAGTAGCAAGTGCCACCAAAGCAAAGGGCACAGCCTTGGCTTGTCAGTATGCACAGGGCAATGGGCATTTCTGCCAGCAGCAAATTTGGGCTGATCATTAACAAAAGGCAGACACAAGCAGAGACCAGAGGGAATGTGGGCTTTGGAGAGGTGATAAAACAGACTGTTTGACCAGTGGCAAATTTTAAAGGATCAACGTACAGCCAGGAGGGGGTAAGGGTGACACGAGAAGTCTTGAATTTGGTATATACTTGCCTCTGCTGCTCACCTGCTTTCCCCGGTGGCTGCAGCAGGAGTACTTGGAGGCCTGGTGTCACCACAGGCTTTATGGCCAGTGCAGTGAAAAACTGCTGGAGTTTTCAGGAAGCTGCCCCGCCATCAGCCTGTAATAAGACATTTTTACAAGTGTTGATTTTCTGTCCGCTAATTTCATCCAGGCTTAATTAAAAGCAACTAGAGAGAGCAAGCGGGACAGAGGGAGGAGGAGAGAGGGGAAAAACAAAGTTATTGGACTTCACGTTCCAGGGACCCAAGCACAATTGGCAACAAAGTGAGGCTCTTGAGAGTTTTTTCCTATTTTTTTTTCTTTTTTAATGATATGTGCTAAGTTTATATTTATAGAGCTCCAGCTCCCTGGCACTGTCACTTCCAGCCAGCCTCATTACAGCTCTCACAGTACATGGCCGCTAATACTAATTCCATAATGACAGTGGAGCACTGAAGTAAAATTTAACAGTTCCTCAGTTAATCATTAAAATTAGCCTATCTCGGTGGATGCTGGATCTTCTAATGTTTCAGTGCAATGCCATTTCAGGTAATAAATGAGATGGTGAAAGAGGTTTTTTAATGCATTATCACCCCACGGAGGGCAATAAGAATGCCTCCATCCTGGCTCAGAAATGTCGGAGGGGGCTGTGCAAGCTGACTCCTTTCCACAACAGTTCACCAGGCAAAATCTATTCAGACACAGCCACAAGGGATCAAAAGGTCAAAGATGGTTAAGCAAATCAAAGATAGCCAGAGCACACGGCAAGCAAACAACCATGGCGTGTTTTTTCTGATGTACTTTCAGAGATGATGCTGGGGAAAGGAAAATTAAAAAGAAGGCGCAATGCTGGTCAGGTTGATATGCACTGTGATTAACCCCACCAGGCACAGATGCTTGTAGCTTTTTTCTGGCTGCAGACTTTTTCTTATTATTATTCTTTATTTTGTTATTTTATTATTCCTGAGTTGGATGGTCTTGCCTACAAGATGAAATGCTGTGGCTTGACCTAGAGATTGAAGCCACCTGAGAACCTGGGGACACACATTTGAACTGGTTCAGGAAGGGGACAGCTTACTTATCAGGTTAATGAGGAATTCTTGCCAATGAAGGCTTTTCACCAAGAAAAAAGAAAAAAAGAAAAAAAAAGCCCAAACATTTTATCATTGAAAAGACAAGACTGGCAACAATAAAAGATGAAAATTTTGTTCTTCCTTACGAGTGGATGACTGGTAGGAAATCATTATTACAGATACTTCAGAAATAATCACTGGCGGATCTTCTCAAATGTTGCTTCTTAAAAGCCATAGACAGGTTGTCTTAAATAATGGCCTCAAAATCTTTGCTCCTTTCTAGAAGAAAATCACTGAGCTAAATAACTGATAGGCTAATAAGTACTTTAACTTTTGGTCTAGTTGCTCCTTTATGAGCTATTGGCTTTAATAGTGTCACCTTGAGTGTTGTGGCCACACAAATCTGTCCATGCTCTGTAGGCGGATAATTTTATTTTGGAAAATCTTAAGGTAATTCACCTTAAGGGGGCTGGGGTGCCCACATCTGCATCCTAATTGTGAATGCTGCCTGTGCTGGTGACAGACAGTGTTTCAAGGCAGCCTCTATAAATAAGTGTAAGTTGGTGTAAGCCAGTGCCACTGAATCCGTTTCCATCTTTGAACTGGATTTGTGGGATGCTTGTGGTCCTGCTAACTGCCCTGCATGTCCTTTTCTTTCTCCTCTTCTTCCTCCCTCTCTGACTCCTGCCAGTAACAGCCCAATGCCATCAGCCAAGCCCGAGTTTCTTACTAACAACTGCTGTGAGTCTGTGACCAACAACAAAGCTTGAAATATTTTGAACAGACAGATGCTGGTACACGTTGACCAAAGCTTCGAATGACTGATAATACCACATACTGTGCTTATCTTTCTTCAGCAATGAAGCTGCAAGGAAAAGACAACAGCAGAGAAGAAAACTGCATTTTCTGGAGTCAGTGTTCTTGTCTCTCCTTTTTGGCATTCGCACATACTGTTTTGTCTTCAAGAAAATAGGATCTGCTCTTCACAACAAAAGCACCTGCAAGGGCTCAAGTAACTTTCCCTCTTGGACCTCATGTCCTCCCAGAAAACATTCAGGTCCCATCTTCATCTCAACAGACTGCTGAACCAGAGGCATCCCCATTTCTTAAAAGAAAAAGAAAGGCATAATAACATTTTAATGCCAGTGGGTGTCAAGGCCAACCACTGATCTTGTTTAGTGACCTGGCATTGCCAAGTGTCAAAGCCAGTTTATCCTCTGCAACTCAATTTAGCTATTTATTCCCTTAGCAGGAATTAGCAGGGCAGAAAAAGCAAGTTGTGAATGGCACCACTGTGGCTTTAAGCATGCAGTGGGCAGGGAGTGGCTGTACCTGCTCATGGCACAGCTCTGCTGTGGATCCATCCTGCTGTTGCTCCCAGCACTGCATGCCCACAGCCTGCCCTGCCTCCCAGACTGCAGTATCTATAAATGCTAATCCCCAGCTTGGCTTGCCGTCGTTTCCCATCGGCTTCTCCGCTTCTGCTCTGTGTTTCATCCAAGGTCACAGCTCCAGGCGAGTGAGTATTTGCAACCCTTCTCTGGCTATTCGCAGGAGACTGTTTATTGCTGAAAATAAATCTTGTCGGGGTGTTAATTGACCTCTTTTCTAGTGTTTATTATCTTATTCTTCTCTGCAGTTTACAGAAATGAGGTGTCCAATGGAATAGATACTGCTTACTTTGCCCCCCAGTTTCTGGAAGCAGAGCTGGTATTATCCTTAAGCTTCCTTCATAGCATCTGCTCATAACTAATCTGAGCAACCTGCAGGCTGCTGCCGACCTCCCCAGCAAGGCAGGAGGGTTATCCTCTCCCTCCCAGGTGGCTGCTGCAGTCTGACAGCGATCAATAGACACCGGGCCATGAAATGGAGCTTCGTGGAGGAGCTGGAGAACTGCCTGCAGGTGTGGCTGGGTTTTGCCTGGTGGTTGATTTTGCTGCTGCTGAAAGCAAGGGAGATCTCCTCATGCTGCTTCCCCCTCTCCTCTGTCCCCCACCGTTCTTTTCTTCTGACTTCTGGACACCCAAAATATTTTTTCAAAGCAAAATGATGCTATATCATCAGGAACGGTGGTAAAATGATAATTAAACAATATGTTTAATGAACAGGGAACAAGATCAGAGCTGACTGGGTAGGTGTGAGGCCTTCTTTAGGCAGTAAGAAGAAAACAAAAATATATGGAATAAGGTTAGTTAACTTCATCCGCCTAAATGAACATTATAAGGACAAATATTCTGTTCACATGTACCCTTTCAGCAGCATGTTTAATTTGTTAAGCCCAAGTGGATTCATAAAGTGAGCCCCTTTATCTTCATTAAAACTGATGAGAATGAATTGCAAGATGTGGCATTATTATTCTGGCATGATTCACTCCATCCGTGAGCCTCCAAAGCATTGAAGAGCACAAACAGGCTGCAGCACAGCCATGTTAGGCTTTACCATCGCCACCTTGACAAACCTGAGCCATTCTCTCCCTCACCTCAGGATATGTAAAAGTAATGGCAGTCCAGCAGCAGCAGAAGAAAAAAGAAAGGCATTCCTCATTTAAGGGGGAATTAGAAGAATTGGTTTTCTGTTGTCAAAAAGAGACTGCCACAAACCCAGCAAGCAGATGCTGAAACAGCTTTTCAACCTTTGCAAAATATTCCTTCAAGTCCCTCATTATATGACAAAATAGGTACTTAATTTTTGAAACTGCTCTTTCTATGCTTACAAGGATTTTAATTAACATTTTCTTCATTATAAAGAGTCTGAGCTGTGTCACTTCTTGCTCTCAGATTGCCTGTAGTATGTACCTTTCTTTTGGTCTCTCTCCCTGGTGATGACATTGCTTCCAGAGCTTTTCAAGGCTTTCTGAGAAAGCTCATTACTTGGACCATCAGTCCAAATTAGGCCCAAAAAGAAATTTAAGAGTAAACAAAGCATGTAGACAGATTGTTCCAGCTAGCGGGTGCCTGTGGGCTTCACAAAGCATCCTTGACGCTTGTAGGCATAACCACAAGCCTTTCTTCAAATGGCAGAAGAACCAATAAAGGTCTTATAGCAAACAGTAATGGCCTGTCAACAATGATGCTACATATCACGGCTTCAAGAAAAGGCATACACGGGACCTTTCAAGAGTTTGCATTACGTGGACACGAGCAAAATGCTATAGCTGAAGGAAGAGACAGATTCTAGCAAACCCTTGCTCTCCTGGTGAAACCCTATATGAATGCTGAAGTCAAACAAAGGGCCCACCAAGCATCGTGATGCCTGGTGTCAGCTGGTCACCAAGAGCTCACCGTCGGTGGGGCAGCCTTCCCTTGCCAAGTATGTGACCCCCGCAGTAAATTATTTTTGCCTTCTGGGGCACCACTATTGCCTGGTCACCTGAAGTAGCTTGAAAGAGTTTGATCTGGTACCTCATCAGGACAATAGCCTTGCCATGATTAGTTCAGTGCCTCAGCCATTCCCACCTCTGGCTTTCTCGAAACGAGCTTGACTTCATGAACAGATGTCCGAAAAATGGTAAGTGCTAAATGCAATGTTCCTATAGAGTAGATCACACCTACAATATTATAGCTTCATTATATCAAATCCATAACCTCACATGGACATGAGCAGAATTATTTCCTTTTAAGAAAAAGACTTCTCTTGGCCAAAAATACATCTTAACCCTAAACTCTCAGATCACAATCATGGCATCTCAAGTCAAACTATGAACCCCTAATCAACACCTCTACGTACTTTCTAGCCAAGGATGCAGCCTGATTATGCACTCATTCATTCATCAATCATCTCCTTTTGTTAAACTCATTGCTTTGAGATCCTCTGGGAGAAGGCCAGGGGAAGATGAGGTCTGTGTCGAGTTTTGAACATGATCCATACATACTAATTTCCCAGAAGACGAACTCACCCAGCAGCACTACTATCTTTCTGCAATTTAACAAGCTGGTGCCATCCCTCCTTCCCTGGATTTGGGTCTAGTGATTCCCTCAGGCATCAGGGAAGTAGTTCAGCTTGCTTCAAATATTAAATTCAAGACCCTGCACTGCAGCAGGAGCAGCGCTGAGCACAGGGCCCTCACCTGATGTGTTTTCAGACTAGCTCTGCTCCTTTGACTGCTCACAGACATGGCATGAAACAAGGCCACAGCAGGCTTTGGGCAGAAGCCTAAGGAAAATGCTGCTGTAAGGGAAAAGCAAAGATGTGTCCGTACCCAGTGTTTCACAGATTCACAGAATTGCAGGGGTTGAAAGGGACCTTCAGAGATCCAACGTCCCTACCAAAGCAGGTTCATCACAGAATGCAGAGCAGCCTGGACAAGAATGCATCCAGATGGGTTTGAATGTCTCCAAAGAAGGAGACTCAACAGCCTCTCAGGGCAGCCTGTTCCAGTGCTCTGTCACCCTCAAAGTAAAGAGGTTTTTCTGCATGTACAGACAGAACTTCCTGTGTTCCAGCTTGTGCCCATTGCCTCTCGTCCTTTCACCAGGCATCACTGAGAAGAGCCTGACCCCATCTTCTTGACACCCGTCCTTTAGATATTTATAAGCACTGATGAGGTCCCCTCTCAGTCTTCTCTTCCCCAGGCTAAACAGACCCAGGTCTCTCAGGCTTTCCCCATAAGAGAGGTGCTCCATCCCCTTGATCATCTTTGTAGCCCTTCGTTTCCCCAAGAGGCATGCCAGTGCTACTGTGTGCTGGAGGTGCAGCTGCTCCCATGGGCACTGAGCTCTCAGTGATGAGGCTTTGGTTCATTTTGCTGTGTAGAGGGCAGGCATCCCCCCCAGATCCTGGCAATCAGATTTTGACTGGCTCCTCCTCCACATGTTTCTTTTTCCTTCTCCCTCAGTTTCGTTAAACTCCAGACAATTGCTGCTTATCCACCTGCGTCTCGCTGGTGCATGCTGTGACATCTGTTTAATGTGCTGTCGAGGAAGGACAGAGAACGAAACAATCCCAGCATATTGGTTATTAGTTTTTGAGGAGCTAAAGGCTCTTTCTGGCATTTCGATGACAGGAGACAGTTTTGCTCTTCACTGGGATTTATAAATATAGATACAACGAAAATTCAGAAACAAGAAGCAAGGAGAAGCGAACAGGCTGGCTCTGGCCTCAGTGCAAGCATTCATTCACTTTGCTAGGAGTATTAAATCTGCAAATAGATTAACATAACCACAGCAAGGCTTTTCCTTCATGTTTTTGCTTTATAAAACAACGGGTAGACAAACCAAATTCTCATTTGGGCATTTGGCCACCTCATGACTCCTTGGAAAGAGATTTGCATATTAAGTTCGCTTGTCTCTGCAGGAAAATTTGGTTGTAGTTTCTCCACTGACACCTCTGGGCAAAGCTGGGTGCAGCCCTCAGGCACCAATTAGCAGATGAAGGTCTGATGATGGCATGTGCATCCACAGAGGAATAGAGAGCGGCTGATGGGACAGCAAAGAGCACAGAAACCTCCTGTCCCCTGAGGCAAAAGAGCAGGCAGGCACGCAGATTAACTTACAGAAATTAATAGTTAGCTCACTGAAAGACCTAAAGGCAGCACTTAGTACACGCAGGGAGAAGCCCATGCTGGGGAGCTTTAATTAAACTAAGCAGCTTACAGAATAACATTGCAAGAAAAAAAAAAATTGGATAAAAAATATGTGGTGCCAATGGGTTATTACCATAAACCCTCACCTGATGTCTCCCTGGGGATGCCCTCCTTTCCCTGCCGTTGCAGAAAGCCCAGCTCCTAATCCCTCCAACCAACTGATGCAAGAGCTCCCAGGCCAGCTGATGGATGAGAAAGCAGGTTGCCAGAAGGGCTCCCCGCTCGGGGCTGGGAGAGGAAGCGGCACAGCCAGGCAGCCAGCTTTCCTCTCATTACTCCAGCGCTGGCCCACAGCCAGGGCTTTCGGCTCTGTCTTGCCCCTGGCTGGGAACAAGGAGCCAGTAATCACTCCGTCTTGGATTTTGGAGCTCGCAGAAACAGATTATGGGTATTTTTTTAGACCATCTCCTTTCAGACACCGCTGCTCAGCTCTCCCCAGATTGTATAGTTTTGTCCCTGAGCTTTTCTGGGCAACTTTGTGGCATTTGCTTTGCACTGGCATTTTTGCAGCCATTTCTTTGCTGGTCCTCTGAAGATGGGTGCTCTCGCTCTGATGCAGTGTGGAGCCCCAGTTTGAAAAATTTACGCACCAGCTTTGCTGTTTTCATTATGTTTTATCATTTTTTATGGTTACTGCTGAGAAAGAGATTTTTATTTGGAAGCTGACTCCTCTGCTTATATAAAGGGGGCGGAAAAGCTCCACAAATCTTACAAATAAAACCTCAGGGTGCAAAATAAACACACGCATTCACATGTGGGTCCTCTCTAGTACACATCTATAATTCAGCAGCGAACTTGGTGCTTTACACTACAGCACACTGCAGCTCCTGAGTGAGCCTGTGGATTACATGACCCTAAATGGATAGAGTTGGACACATGAATTGTTTGAGAAAAGCCTAAAATATTGATGGGCAGATCAATGCAAGGAAATATTACACCTTTGCCATAGCCACAAAACCTCACCCACCCCTGCTCATGGTGCCCTGACCGCTGGGGACAGGGGTCCAGGAATCCAGCAGAGGTAGCTGGAGTGAAGATTTGCAGATAAGAGGGTTCAAAATTCATTTCTGGGTTGTTTTCACTGGTCTTTATGCGGGGGGACGACAACAAGAAGTTCGGATACAGCTAATTCAGAGTCAGAATGCAAAGAGTGCCTCTTTCCCCTCCTCTGCCCTGCAGCAGGCAGCTGGGTTGATGCATCACCCTTTTCAGGGTTGAATCGCTCCACTGCACCAGTGGGCAGATGGCAAAGCTCTGGCAGTGGTGTTTCCTGGCCCACAACAGCACTCATGCAAGAGATGTCAAGCATCAAAACTGTATGAGGCACTGCCACGCTGGGTCCAAAGGCAGAGTGCCCAGAGGATGCAGGTCATCCTGCTGTACCCCTTGGCGTTGGGCATTGTGTGAGGTGAGGTTTCTTCTACCAGCACGTGGCCCTGTGACGCTATGAACATCAGAGGTGGCTTTAGCTGTGATGGGGCATGTGGGACGCAAGGGTACCGTGTTGGGTACCTGTTCCTCTGCCACTTGCCTCTGCATGTTGCCAATCCATGGGAACTTTTAAATAATCAATTTTTGAGGGAGGGATAATTACCAGCTTTTAGCTTGCCCACTGACATCAATACTATGAAAGAAGCCTAAATGCACGCTCTCTTTTCTGAGGAATTACCACCCTGTAACGCAATACCTTTGGCTCATATTGATCCACCCGTGGCAGATTATGCACAGCTGTTGACAGATAAGACTGAAAATATGAAACAGCCCCCTCGAAGTGCTGGTACCATACAAAGCCTTCATTGAATAGCAATCTAAACATTCAGGCTGCTCCTCTCAGATAACCTAATCTTTTCCTGCGTTAACACCTCCACGCTGAAAGGAATCAATTATGTCTATCAGTCCATATAGATTGGGTGCTGCATTTTTGGAAGCTTAGTCTTGTTCCTTCATTATTGGGTGATCAATAAACCCTTTCAGTAGGAGCATTTTACAGTTACGTAATGAAAAGCATCATATAAGTTTGGCTTCAGCTGATCCTCTGTGTTGTTCATTTTTGGGGGGTTGGATTTTTATTTTTCTTTCATGTTTTATGACTATGAATTAATTACATAAAGCAGTCCTGAAACAGAAAGCCAATCTGTCCTTTCACAAACCAGGCATTCTTTTTGCTGCTTGTAAGGAAAAGAAAAAAAAAGAAAACTAGCAATAACAATACAAAGTCAGCCATAAATATTTCATGTTTTCATTTTTCCTGAATTAACTGTTACTCTTCCCTTATTAATAAGCTACAGAAGAATTGTCATAGCAACAGTGGCAGCTCATTGAGGAAACTACAAGTGAAATGTAACCCTGACAGTGCAGCGATGGCTGCAGCACTGCCCTGTGCAGGTGGGACTAGAGCCATGGTCCAGCCAGGCTCCAACGGTGCTCCCGAAAGGCTGTGCACACTGGCAGCCCAAGAAAAAAAAAAGGTATCACCAATCTCACTGCACCAGTGTTTGGGGCAGTGGATGCTGCTCCTTGTTCTCCTGGAGCATCTTTCCTTGCTCCCCCTTTCTTCAGATCTGTCACTGCCTCTTGTTCTATGCCCCTATGAGGCTTCTCCAGCACTGAGCTGCAAAAACATGCCGTGGACAATGAATTTCATTGAGAACCTTTAATAACACATACTCCATTTTAAAAAAATTGTTGGAAAGGAAGTTTCCAGATTCCCCAGAGAATATGCCATATTTCCCCAAGGTCAGCGTGAGATAAGCTGTTTTCTTCTTTTAAACCAAAATATGCTGGAACGTGGTATGGGTTTAGTTTTCAGAAAGATGCTCTCAGTTTATGAAAAAACTTTGTAGGTGAGGGAAAGTTCTGCCTCGAGTACAGATTAAAAAAAAAAAAAATCAGCACTCCCCGCTGAAATT
>JAOXJM010000023.1:19205081-19226747 GCA_026413425.1 Tringa solitaria | reverse complement strand
TCTCTCTTGAACTGGGGAGCCCAGAACTGGACGCAGTATATTCCAGTTGTGGCCTGACCAGTGCAGAGTAGAGGGGGAGAATGACCTCTCTTGACCTACTGGTCACACTCTTCCCTACGCAGCCCAGGATCCTATTGGCATTCTTGGCCACAAGGACACATTGCTGGCTCGTGGATAGTTTACTATCCACCAGGACACCCAGATCCTTCTCCTCAGAAATGCAAACCCAAGTATTGACTGAGTAATGGTTATAGCTGTCGCTGCCGTTGGTATAAACTTGTCAAAGAGGAAGGACTAAATCAAATTATTAAACAAGTGAACAAGCTGAAAGTTTACCTTTTCCTCTAACGCTTCTGGCAATGGCTAAATGAACTACTAAATCAAAGACATCATAGCAAATTAGCAAAATATGTTACGGCAAAAATGAAGTTTAATGGCACACTGCAATTGCCAGGATTTTTAATCAATTCTTTGCAGCCTGGGTCCTTAAATGTTTAACAATGGAGGCATAATATAAAGAAGATTAGCTCAGAACACAAAGGGAAATTCCCTAGTGAAGTTACCAACATGGAAGGGATTTTTGTTTTTTTCCCCTTCAGGAGTGACTCTACAGTGCTACCACATTTTCACACTAATTGTCGTTTGAGTTTCAGTACTGTTTAAACTAAACCGCCAAAACCAAAACGTAACCGCAACTTAACATATTCACTCACATCCCCCTACATCTTTAAAGGTATGAAATGGAAGATAAGAAAATTACTTGGAAATAATCAAGTTATGGGCTCCCCTTTCACACCAACACAGGCTCCTCTTTGGAAGAGAAACAACATATTGTGAAGTTCCTAAAATTGCTACAGCTGTTTGTAAATTTTACACGCTCTTTTATATCTCCATCAAACATGTAATGTCTTTAAGATGCAGTAAGTTTTCTCAGAAAAATGTTGACTTTTCTGAACCATTGGGGTTCTCCAGTGAAACAGAAGGGGTTTCTGGTGCTGATTTGGCCCATCTGGAACCATTAAATACTAGGTAGATTTGAGGAGTGCCAGTGAGACCAGAGGCCAGAGAACGTATCAGTTTTAAAAACTATGTTCAGTACATTGCAGGTCCCTGGTCTTATTATATGCTGTGATACAGCAGGAGATACCAGCAGTGTCTCCAGCAATTAATGGAGCTACACTGGTGGGAGTAAAAGGAGGATCAAAACAAGCTGCTACAGCAATTGCAGAGAAACCAGAGGTACAGGGCTGGGGGTGGAGGTACTTGAGAGAGATGATGAGAGAGATGATGATAAGACCCATATTTGGAAGGATGGAAACCTGGAGATGACTGTCATGACCACTGCTGAATGTCTAAAGACAAAAGCATCCCTCATAGTGAGAGAGGGCTACAAGTGCACCTTTTCCGCACCTGCTAAACTTTACAATCTGCCTGAACAGCTGAAACAATTAAATGGCCTATGTGATCAAAAGCTGAAATGCAAATTTGAATATTGGCAAAGCAAAAACATGGGATAAAAATTGGTTGTTAGCTTACATAATGTCGCTCCATTAAGGTCATGATAACATCAACAACATTTGTCACTAACATTTGTCACTTGCCCATTCCTCCCGGGATTCATTTTGGCAGATTTATGTTCATTTCCGCACGCACATGGCTCTACGCTTATGACAGAGGTGAGCCAGAGACCTGCCTTGTGTCCAGAGAGCAGAGGGTGGGATGCCTGGGGAGAGGGGGTGACACTCTGGTGTAAGCTCACCCTACAGCCCCAGAGGCAGCCTTGGCTCATCTGCAGATGAGCTTTGCCTGTGTGGTGTCACCCACTGAAGTTGTGTGTCTCAGCCACCCTGGTGTGTCCCCAGACTGCCCTCCCTGTGAGGACAGAGCCTGCTCATCCTCGTGCAGGCGCTGGCTGGGGTATGAATATTGCATCAGGTTCACTGGAGAGTGCTTAAAGACAGCCAAAAACTGTGTGTGTCCTCATCAGGCGGGGAAAACAAAAGTTGATTGACTTCACCCATGGATGCTTGCAGGGACACAGCCTGGCACCAGGCAGCACCACAAGGGGAGGGGGCAAACCAGCGAGGAGGTACCTGACGCGGTCGCCACAGTGTCCTGGTTTGAGCGACACAGGATTCATTTCTCTTTCAGTAAGGTCTCTTCTAATGCTTGGCAAAACTGCATTCTTAGAAGACTCCAGGAAATATTTACTTTATAGCCAGCTATGGTGTACAGGTTTCAACGTCTCCATGTTTTCAAGCCTTGCCAGGTGCAGGGATGAGGAGGAGCGAGACCCAGGCATTGACCCAAATCCTGCCAACAGGATTATTTCATACCATGAATGTCACATTCAACATAAATTAGAAAGTTGGCTGAGGAGTTTCTCCTCTTTCATGATGGCTGCCATCCTCAGAACTCCTTGTCCCGGTGCCGGAACCCTGAGCCCTTCCTTTCCTTCCTCCTGAAGCTGCAGTGCTGGCAGTGTCCCACATTGGCTGTCCCCTGCTGGGAGTGCACAGGTTCCTATGGATAGAATGGGCTGAGTATAATCGTTGTGTATTTTATATTGGTATCGGGATCAATACTGGTTCTTTAGTGATATTAATGTTAATTATCTAGTCTTATTTTATTAAATCTGTTAATATTTCAACCCTCAGATTTCCTTGGTTTTTTTCCCCAATTCCCCTTCCTGCGTAGGGAAGGGTCGTCGGGTGAGAGAATAATTATCTAAATGACGACAAATTGTTGTGGGTTTTTCAAACCATAACACACAGCATGTCCAGAAATTGCAGGTAGAACCCCAAGCCAGGAGAGGAGTGAGAGACCCGAGACTCGCAGCTGGCATGGCACCCTGTGGGCAGAGAGGAGTCCTGGTGCTGCATGGGCAGAGCAGGATGCGCCAGGGCCACGGAGGGGACTGCAAACCCTAGCACTCCATGCTAGCCATGGTCTTGCTGTCAGACGTGCTTCTCCTAAAGTAAGAACCAAAGCTTTAATCAGCAGCCCCAAAAGAAAACCTGCAAACCAGCTAAAACTCCCTGGATACATACATTGATTTTCTTTTTGCCTGCCTCCTCCCAACGTAGCCGCACAGGTGTCAGGCCCCAGGGTGGGCTTTCATGGGAGCCCGGGGCATGTTTCAGCACATGGATGCTCCTTCTTCCTTGCGGAGCCAAAACCTTCTTTCTAGATGCGTTTCTTCCACTGCTAATAGCTTTTTTTATTTAAACAAATCCTCAGTTATGCATTCTAAGGATGAGGGATGATTCACGAGCAACAGATGCCAACGCCGGCGCTAACAGAGCGGCATTACTAGCTGCATAGTTTCAGGTGCCAAAATAACAACATTTATTAACCATCCCTACTGAGGCCTCAGGAGCTTAAAGGTACGTTTTACTGATAGCACACTGAAAGGAGAAACAACAACAAAAAAAAAAGCTAGTGAAGGTATCATTAATAAAACATTTACAAAATATATGTCAAAGCTTAACATCTCCTGTCACCTCCCGCCTGATGCAGAAAATAATAGAGGAGGGTTGGTTTATGTTTTTTTTTCATTTTGATTTGTTTGGATTTAAGGACTTTTATTATGAGACTCAAGATACTTTTAAATCAATAAGAAATGCTTTGGTCCTTTTTATTTATTTATTTTAAGGCAATTCTAAAGGTATAATGAAAGGTTTTAATCTTATTTCAGAGATGTAATTAAAAAAATCTCAGCTTCTAAGAAGGTCAATATGGCTTGCTAAACAACATTGATTTTTGGAATATTACTGAGGCACACAGTGATTTTTTTTTTAAGATAACTTCCATCCCTTCAAGAACTGTGTCAGATATAATTTGATTGGTAAATACCTACTCTAAATTAAACTGGCACAGTAATTACAGGTGCCTCATCACAAGTTATTGGAAAATTATTCAAAATGTTGAAGGAAGTCTGAGGACAACATAACAAATTTTCTTCTACTTCACATTTTGAACGAGACATTTGCTTGCAAGGGTTATTGAGGACAGGAGGTCCCTGAAGTGGAAGCTCAGTCCTGCTGAACTTCAAGGGACTTTGAACATTGATTTGCACAGGATTTTAGGTCTGGTTTTTAAATCAGGCTCTTTTACCAAACTGGCTGTTTCTTGTCTGCAAATTGGGGCTGATAATACGTTGTCTGTCTCGTGTAGCGTTACTGCACTTAATGCTTAGCAAGAGCTTTGGAGGCTTTAATTGAAAGGGCCGGAATGTTTTAATTAATCATCATTGTATTGCGCACAGAGAATACCAAGCTTCGTGGGGGGATCACTGCTATAGATTAGCTGTCTGATAAATCTGCCCCATCGATTTCAGTTTTCCTTAGCAGGCAAAAGGCTTGGGATTAGTCTTCTGCAGGGGGCTGGTGTGAGGACAAGCTCGCAGTCGGTGCGGAGGGCTTGCTCAGAGGGACCGCTCAGATATCATGCAAACACCTTTCGTTTCAGCCTACTGTGGTCTACGAATGGGGACAGAGGGCCTGACTTGACTAAGCCCCATTTTACAACCAGAACCAGCAATTCTCCAGTGGTAAGGCAACCCTGCCAACACAGGAGCCTGCCCATTGCATCTCCCTCCCCCTCAGCCCTTTCATTTTATGGCTTATTTACACAGTTCCACATAATTATTTCACAGGAAATGCAGTCGCAGCCGTGCCTTTGAGGGGAAGGAGAGATGAAAGTGTCATTCCCACCAAGGTGAGGGATTTCCAATGGCAGAGCAGCCCTCATGCAACGGGGACACCTTGTTAGCAGCTTTCATTAAAAAATAAAACCCAGCTTTGGCTTCCTTCACTGATCCTGTGCTGACGGATCGAAAACAGTTTCATCTACTTATGGTAAATAACACATACGGCTGTAACGATCCTAAAATAATCATCTTCCCCAAAGGATACAGCCTTCAAGAATCCTGCCTGAGAGAAGAGGGCCAGCTGCCGTTCAAGAACATCACCCCCCTGTTTTTGGGGGACAAGTCTGCTTACAGGTCTCTTAGCGTGACCAAGGATTACCAAGGATGCTCTATTAGCTTAAGGAGTAGACACAAAGGGATTTGTTTCAGTGCCACCTCTAGGTAAATTCATGGCCATAACCCTCATTTTATAAAGGTGTTAACAAGCACTGAATCAGGCTAAAAAGCTATTCTTGTAGCTGTACACAGCAAATGAGGTGCCAATTATTGCTCCAGTTTTCCAGCCAAACATAGCAGTGAAGCTATGCTGATTTTTTATTTTTACATTGTTTTTTTCAGCACACAAGTAACAACAGTTCCAAAGAGAACTCCTGCAAAAGAACTTGCAAACATTTGGGTTTTGTCCTGCAGATATCTCCTGGTTGCAATGTGTGGTGCAGGGAAAGGGTCTTTACTTGAAAAAGGCTTGCAGGAGAGGAGGGAGCTCATGCGCAGACGTGAACATGGGTCCTCTCTTCTGGGCTCCACTGGGATTTCCCATGATGGGGGCACCTGGACTCCCTGGAGGTGGAGACTTGAATGGGGATTTCCCAAAGGAGCACCCTAATGGTGAGGTTACTCCTGGGCTGATGGGCACCTGCTTACCCTCTCACCCCTCCAAACATGTTTGCTTTGGAAGCCCCCATGCCCAGGGGGCTGCCTGTCCACCCCACGCACCCAAAAGATGCACAGCACCCGCAGCCCCCAAGGGACCCCGTGCTGCGCTCAGCCCAGCCATGAGCCACCCAGGTCGGACCCACCTGCACGTGAGCCCCAGGGGAGCACCCACGTGGGATGGGTGTGCAGAAGATGCTGTTCCTGCAAGAAACCAGTAACAGCCTTTACTGCCAAGAGTGAAATTAAATGATGGCTCAGGGCGCCCAGGAGATGAGACTGTGGGATCACCCCAGGGCCAGCAAACCTCCGCAGAGCTGCGGCTGCACACTCCTCTCCTACACGTAGCCTGGAAGCAAGGCCTGGGGCAGAGTTTGAGCGTGGCATTTCAGAGTCAAAAATCAGCTCAACCCCCTCCCTCCAGCCAAACACTGGCAAATATTAGAGAGGCATCAGAGATGTTGCTCTGCTGCAAATGGAAACCACTAATGTCTGTGCGCTCTTATGAGGTTCATGAGCGGCCGATGAAGTGCATCAGAAACTAAAAAAGAAAAAAAGGTAGTGCACATTGTCTAACTCCCTGCCGTTCCCACAATAAATTTGAAATAATTCATATCCCACTCATACATGCATAAAGTTGTAAAATGTAGTTTGTTATGTGGCATTTCAGCCTGCTATACAACCACCTGTCAATTTGAATTAGAGAATCTCCACAAAGTGCCAGGTAGGAATGTAGGAGAAAAAACACCGATACCTGGTTTTAGCTCATAGCAGGGGAAAAAATATTGTCACAGTTTGTATGATGCTACTTTGTGCTCATAAAAGGTGAACATTCTGCTCATAAAAGGTGAAAGGTCTGCACCAGAGGGATGCACAAGGAAGTGTCAGGTGTGTGCACACACATCTGCTCCTGGTGCCCATCCCAGGGAAAAAAAAGGTTATTGCCCTCTCACAGACCAAACTGGATTCATCCTCATTAATGGGAGAGGGATGAATTAACTTTGGATTGACTTAAAAGTTTTGAGGCATAACTTCGGATACGGCTGTGAGAAGTAGCACTGCACCAGGCAAACGGTTTCCACGCCGCCCTGAGATACCTGCAGCTCCCCCTCGCTGCTGCACACGCTCGAGCTCCCACTTCACCCCCCCCCCAAAAAGCGCTCAGGTGCCAGGAGTTATGCTCTGCAACACTCCAGCTGACAGGTGGTGGGTAACAGAGAAGGGCTTCAGGAGCAAAGCCAAGCGCTGTGTGATGTGATGGGGGCAGAAGCAGGGCCTGCAGCATTCAGATTATCTGCAGGTGCCCCCCCCTTTCCTTGGGGGCTGGCTGGAGTACCTCTGGGAAGAGAAGAAAACAGGAGCAGCACAGGAGACTGGAGTGGCAAGGGAAAGAAGTACTTCTACAGGGCTAACCTAGTCCTAGGTTTATCTAGTAATTACGCCGGTCTTTTATTCTAGCTGTTCAGCCTTTCATTCATATTGAGAAAAGAGATTTCTGTCAGACAGTTTGTAGCACTTTTTATTTTCCCCTCTCTCTATTTGAAAAATGAGTTCAAAGAAAACTTGATCTTTTAAAAGACGGTTAATTCCCTAATTACGCATTCGTCTCCCTCTCTCATCAGTTAATCCGAAAACATATCAAGACAAATTACCCGTACGCAGATGCCTGGCAATGGCATCTTTTCTTCCAAAATCCCCTGGACAAATCCAGTTAACTGCAGCACGAAGTATGGAAGATAACACCTGAGCCCCCTCCCAACTTGCAGCGGGGAGTGGAGATGTCTGTTCTCTCTGCAAAGTTTTCCATCTGCTCCCTTTGATCACAGAGAGAAGACAGAGAGAAATAAGTAGTGGAGATGAACTGTAACTCACATCCTTGCATGAGGCTTCACTTCCAAATTAGGGGAAAAAAGGAGAAAAAATCAGAGAAGGGGCTGCACACCAGCAGTAGAGTTCGGAGCGGCGAGCAGATGCCCTGGCGGGGTAGAGGGATGTGGGCCAGCCCAGGTCCTCACTAGTTTGGTGCTGGAGGAGAAAAGAGCTTGGACGATTTGAGTTTTCCCTTGTCTCAGTTTTGGTTTATAGTTGCCCTTGCCTTATGCACTAGATTGGGAGAATAAATGAGGCTGAATCCATGCATAAGGTATCAGCATTTTTTGTAGGTTGCAGCTACCTAAGAAACCCCACTCTTATTTAATTTCGCTGCATAATTGATTTGAGTGGTTTCATACAACCAGAAACAAGCCGTTTGGTTTTGAGACCTTGAGAAACATCATGAAAAATATCCACCAGGACTGGGAGCCTGATGCTTCCATGCAAAGGCTCCCATCCCATCCTTTCCAGCCAGCCATTACTCAACAAAAGGCAAAGGGAGAAGCACCAGGGTTTTGGGGTTCTCTGGCAAGGCAAGTGCTCAGCCCCACAGAGGCTTTTTCTGCACCTCCTAACCCTCAAGCAGTCCTTCACATACCTTGCAGAGAAGCCCACCCTGGGCACTAATAACATACTCTAAGTTCCCCAGCCCTGCTCCCCGCATCAGGGCAATGTTCTCACCTTGTCATAGCGAAGCTGAGTGCCATGCATGGGCTCCTGGATTGCCAAGGAAACACACTGGCTTCAGCCTGCAAATCCTTCCCAACAACATTTTTATATCCCCAGGCATGTTTTTATTTAGCACCATGAACAACACCACACACCCCCATCACCCCCCGGCTGCCTTTCCCCACTGCAGAAGCCAAAGTTCAGCCAAAGGACCATGAGATACAGCTACACAACAGAGGAAACAACACAAAGGAGTATGTTTTAGCAACACTATAATCGGTGAATACTCTCTAATTATGCCAACAAAAGAGACAAAAAGCACATACCAGCTGACACTTGGCTGTGTCTCCACTGTGCTAACTGGCTGCAATTAATGAGGCAGCGGCACTGAAGCTAGAAAGAACCCAAGCCAGAAAGAAACCTCACTGATTAATTAAAAATTAAGAGAGACCCAGAAGAAAACCTTCCCTTACTCCTTCCACTCTGCAGCCAGCCTTGGAAAAGCTTACCAGGAGAAGAGCAGGACAAATCTGAAAGGAAAACAAGCCCCAAAACTCAAAGTGATGCTTCAAAACTGGCCAGAGAACTTGCAGGTTGTCCATCAACCTCATGCAAGTCATAAAACCTAGTGGCAGGTGGCCAGTGATGGCCTGAAAATGAATAGCACATCTGCGCTATTAACATCATAGAAGACAACTTGCACAGATTTATGCTCTGCTAATGTTCGTAAGGTGTTGCAAGGCAGTGAGGATAGATAATACCTTTGATGAGCCAAGACCTGGAGCAGGGTGGAACCTGTGCCGAGAGTAGGAAGGATCCATAGAGAAGTGGCAAAAGCCAGCGTAGCTCCCCGGCTTCAGCAAAACCCTCCTCCTGCAAGAAGCAAACCCTTGGCCAGAAGCTGGGGATGAGCAGCCTTAGCTCAGCTCTGGTCCTTATCTGGCCCTTTACTGAATCAAACCCAAAAAGAGCCATAAAACTGAAAAGAACGTGACATAAATGGGATTGAACTGCCACAAAAATTGTCTCCAAGAAAGTACTTGGGTCTGATCCAAGGCTCAGCAGTCAGTGGTCATCTTTTCACTCTTTCTAATGGTATTTGGATCTGATCACTGTATAACATTATCTTGTGCATTTCTTGCCAACATAGAAGGCTATAAAAAAGCCAAGAGAAATCCATTAGTTTTAGACAACAATAGGGCGATAATGCTTACTGACTTCACAGCTCTTGTAGAGACTAGTAGTATTTTCAGCGCATTAAAAGACACAAACCCTGTTTTAACCACAAAGGACTGTCAGTAAAAATACTCAGACATCAGAAATAATTTTCATTTGCATTACTCTAACCTCTTTCAGCTCAAACGTTAAAGTCCCAGCCTCCTTAGTATGTCAGATTCATAGAGGAGTCATACAGACATATATATGAGAATACATACGTATAAAAATATACATACTACGAAAGAAACTAAAATCCTAGCCAACCAGTCAAATCTCTTTTGTATTAAAAGACAATGGCTTGATTTCCTCCTCAATTTGCACTAGTGCAAATGTAGTTACTAATCACCCACTCATTGGGTGAGCCCTGATTGCATATTGAGTGTATCTTGTTGCCTGTCCTGGGGTGCCCACATCACACAAATTTAGGTGTATGTGTGTGCATCTGGAAGGTATCCAGATGGGAGCAGAACTAAACAATGGTTTCATCTCCTGCCACTTTTTCCTCTTTCAGAGCATTGGCACTGCCACACAGCCTCATAGCTCTGTGCTCTGTCCCATATCAGGCTTGGGAAGACGGAGGAGAGCAGTTTGGGGTGCAACAGTAACAGAAGAAGGGTAACCACCCATCTCTGGGCCACTTCAGCTCCTGCAGCTGTTGCCCCACACAAAGAGGCTCTGCAAGGGGGGTTATATACTGCATCCATCAACACGTACACCTCAGATAGGTAAAACTAAAGGGTTAATAAGGTAAGAATTAACGTGCCCATTGTCCACAGTGAGATGCCCTGCAAACCTTTGGCGGTGGGAGATCTCCAGGCTGGTGGGGCAGTAGATCTGGATCATGGAACTATTGACTTGCTTCACCTGCAGTCTGCAGTATAAAAGCTCTGGATGCCACAGAAATGATGGACCAGCATAATTTTCAACACACTTGGGATAGAAAAAAAGGAAATCCTGATGTTAGTGTTCATTTTTTCATGAGTCAGAATTTATCCCCTGTGGGGTTTGACTATGCAGTCCACTTTCACCCAGTATGCACCACTTCAGCTTATCCCACTTATTTTATTAACAGAATTAGTATAAAGATTTACACAATCTTTAGAAGACTTTCTGCCATAAACTTAATTTGCTTTCTGTGTCACTCATGGGAAATCAAGGACTGAGATAATCAATGAAGTTCACAGGAGTTCCTGAATCAAAAAGTGTCTTGAGAGAATGGAATTTCTGTGTCAGGGTGCACTCAGGTGTTAATTCAGGCAAATACATTATTTTCTTCAACTGTGCTAACCCACACGCTCGGTGATAATAACCTTCATGTTAGATTGCTTTGACCCATCACCACTGCTCAGGATTTGGAGAACGATAGATTCCAGTCCTGGCTTTTTGCCACATCAAATAAAATGAAAAAGCAATTTATAGAGCCTCTTGGAGGAAAATGACAGCGCTCAAAGGAAAGGTGCTCAGGATAAAATTTAATTTAGGTGTGATGAGCTTCACACATCTCTCCTGGGTAAATCAGTCAATGAAGTTTCCATCTCATCCATTAGATGGTTTAGATGATTTTAAACTTTTAAAAAAAAAAACTCTTACGAGCAGGCCAGGAGAGAAGATCAAAGATATTAATAAAGGTGGTTAAAACAATATAACATCTAAAAAAATTGTGAGGTACCATAAGCCTCGGGCACATCCAGAGGGAATCTGTACCGTAGACCCACTGAGATTTCCAAAGAGCTTAGAGGAGCCATTGATGCAAGGGAGGTGGAGGTGGGCTCCTTCACCACCCTCAGGATCTGCTCCTCTTTTGCTGACTGTCTACTGGACATCACTTCATGCTCTTGTAGCCTTCATCAGCTTGGTTGGTACAGCACTGCTTCACATAACAGCAGGCTCTGGAAGGAAATGTGCACAACAGCCCTGTGGGGAACAGGCCAGATTTGCATAAGAAGGTACCTAAAGCCAAGGTGAAGCAGTAACTCTATGTCTCATATTCATATATGATGCAAAGATATTGCTGTCAACTGCAGGCTTTTATATACTGAAGCACTTCTCATCAGTGCATGGACACTGGCCAACTCTGTGAAGAGGAGAAAGGACACAAAATGCAGGGGGCAAACCAACAATGGACACCATTAACATCTCTTTCTTCAGGGTTAGAGCGGTAGAATACAAATAAAATCTATTCTGTGTGCATTTAGGTCCCCATCCACCATTCCTGCTGCCTCCTGCTGGCCCCTGCCACACGAATGCTGCCTGTCCCCAGTATGAAGTTTAATACACAGCTATATCCTTACAGGGATGAGAAAAAAAAAGCATCCCAGCAAAGCCCACTTGTGATTACTGCTGCCAGAGGAGGCCCACGTAGAATGTTTGCCCAGCTAATAAATCTTTCCCTGCAACAAAATGCCTGCAGAGTGCAGAAGCAAAACAGCAATTTGACCCTGTCAAGATCCTCCGTGGCAGTAGGAGATGGTAAAACATGAGGTGCTACCTCATTCTTCACCTCACCCCATCTCCTCTGCCCACAGGGGACTCTGCAGCTTCCCTGGGTATTGAGCCCAAGATAAGGTCTGCCTGGGCAGGATGAGTAATTAACAGTAAGCGCTTAGTGCAAACATGCCCGTGCATTGGGTATTAATCAATCAGCTCCCTGATCTCTAATTGCCACATTGGCTGGTATAAATGCAAGGCTGACATCACTCTGGGTCCCTGCTTGCTCTGTTTTTACAACTGGCATCAAAAGAAACCCAGCCTGCTCAGTGAAGGTGAACTTAAGTAGAGGCAACAAGGTTTGCTTCTGTCAGCTTATGCATGGAGGTGAGAAAAGAGAAAGTTTTGGGGGGAAAAACAGAGGATGTCATCCAAAGAGAGAAAAAGAAGTAAATAACATGAGAAAGCACATGTTAAAATGGGGGGAAACGTAACATCACTGTGGTACCAGGAGTGCCTAGGAAAGCAGCCTCCCTCAGCTAAAAATGCCCCTTTGAGAAAGATGCTTGGAGAATCAGAAAACCTGGAAGAATACACAAAGCCTCTGCTGCAGAAGAATATTGGGAAAACTGAGCATATGCTACCCAGCGATAAACACCCCTCAGCACGGAGTGAATTAACTGAGGAGCTCGCTGCGCCCAGGCGCTTAATTAACCAAACTCTGAACAAGGCATTTAGGGTGGAAAACGGAGCAGAGCAGCCTAAATTCAGTGAAATTCAGTGAAACACAGCAGGAACTGACAAAGCATCTTGCTACGAGGGAGGGGTCACCGAACGCCAGGTGCTGGGCTGGCACCACGGGCCCTTTGCCATGGGTTGGACGACAGCAGGACCAGACGGTGAAAGGGAGAAGGTGCTTGGGTAGTTTCTGCCCAGGATGCTGCACTGCCAGAGCCTTGAAGTAAAGCTTGCACCTGGTTTTGAAATCAAGTGATAAAAGGTTTTCCAACACTCTGCATGATCAGAGCCTGAACTAGAATGAGGCAAGTCTAGAGATCACAGACTAATGTCGCTTCGGGATGAGACAAGGCAATAGACAAAGGTCTGAAAGCCCCTTCCCACACCTCTGCCAGCATAAATGGGCTTTTCTCCTCATCTCACTCAGCCTCCAGCAACTTCCGGTTGCATATTTATGACAGTCTTTGCTCTGTCAGCCCCTGGCAAAGACCAAAGGTCAAGCAGTTCCTCTGGCTGGTCCGTGCCACACTGGGAAACCCAAACACAGTAAAGAAATGGGACTTGAATACTCATAGCAAGAAAAATTCATGTCCCCCGTTTGAATTTCAGAGCCATTATCTGACTGAATCAAACTGCAGTACAGTTTGGTTAAGTAGCTAATTTCTTCACATGCACACAAAATAAGAAAGGAAATGCTACTGATATCCTGGGTTTCAGGAGGCTCAAGGTATTTGCTTGTTCTCCACCCCACTGGCCAGTGACCAATGCTTCAGCCATGAGTTCGGCTACCCCCGTGCTCCAGGAAAAGGTTACTTTCTCACAAACCCAATTTTCTCCTACTGATATTCTTAGGAACAACCTCAAATTCTAAAAAGCCAATTTGCCGAGTGTCCAGAGGGAGAGCAAGCACCTGCCTAGAGGTTTGTAGCACTCCTCAAAGACTCTGGTAATTTCCCAGGAGACAGCGACTAAACAAATTCAGCCTTTCATCTGCAGGCTCCAGTTAAATCGTCTTCAACATGTAAACTTGGGAAAGCAGCCTGTAGTCTTATTGTCCTTCTTTTTCCACAGCAGGCTCAGCTACGTAATGGAGCAAAGCCCTTTTTCAGAAGTACCTGTCCTAAACCAAGAACTTGGCTTCAAAGCCTCCGTATGTCTACAAGGGAGGAGATTTTGACCGTGTTGTCTCTGGAGTTGGGTCAACTTCCCAGAAGATTCGTCTTCAAGCCTCCAGGCTTACCTGCACTTAACGCTTCAATCTCTCTAAGGTGTAACAAGGATGAGATTTGGGTCAAAGCCTTTTTAGGAAAGTAATTTAGGAGCCCATAATAAACTCTTGGACAAGATCTCTAATTTAAAAAAAAAGTTAAAGAAAATCCTCAAAGGCTAATTAAGCCTCCCCTCCTGAGCCCTCTGACTTCTGATTTTTATAAGTCCCCATGCTGGATTCCTTGCTGTGCATGTTAATGGTCTTCTCACAAAAGCCTGGTTAATTCTCTTGACACTTAATTCCAAAGCATTATTTTTGAGTTAAATATATATACTGCAATAATGAGAGGATCTAAACAAATTTTTTTGGAGAAAAAAAAAACAGGCAACCTAAGGAAGGCCTAGCTGATACGACAGGCCGGGAGAAAACATAAACCTCTGTAGTGGTTTCCAATCCTGGGAACACGGATGCCGCTGCAGTGATTTACAGTCCTGCTGTAGGGAGCAAGGGCACAGTTACATCCCCGGAGGTGAGCAACGCCAACAGCACAAGCCTGAAAAATCTTGGCTCCTGTTCACAGGGTGAAGAAGGGATTCACAGCCTCTCAATAAACCTAAGTCAGGTTTCCTGACCACGTCATTAGGAAATACTCGGCGGAATGCATTTGCCATTCTCCACAAGCCTCCCGGCGCCAAGCCCAGCATGACGAGGTGGACACCGACCGCAGAGCTTTGCTTCTAGCAGGACCGCAAAGCCTTTTACAGCCCTCGCCATTAATAGCACTGATCTAGCATCCACACTGCCTGCACAGACAGATCCTTTCTCCTTTTCTTGCCTTAGAGTCATTTGCATGGGCTTTTCAGGCACCAGCATCGCTTATTTTTCATGCCCTCCTTACTTTGCTCTTAGGTGAAAGGCTTGGCTGTGCTTTCATTCATGTGGTCCTGGTGAGGAAAACCTGCTGCATTTTAATAGGTTCAGGTAAATCTTCCAAAGTCTGAGGGTTTTATCAACTTCTGTGCTTCGTCTGCTCACTGATCTCATCCTTTCATCTTGTCTCATTCATTCACGGGGAGGAGATCGCCAGCCTTCAAAACTCTCCCGCTCCCATCTTTCCCATGGCTGTGCCGCTCCCTCTGCTGTTTTCTCTAATCAGATTTGGTTAGTGATAGCGTTCACCTCAAATGTGTGGGCAAATCACAGCTTAATCTCAGCAGACGATGGGAGGTTTGCCCGGATCCCGCCATCTCTGCCTCATGCTTCTAGGGAGGGAGGTTCAGTGAGGAGCAGAGAGGCAGCAATCGGAGCGCTCTCCTGAGCTGATTTTGCAGACTGAATCTGCTTTAATTATGCTCACCCATGAATTAAATATCACCCCTTCCCTCCAGCACACCCTGGGCTCCCTTTGCCAGGTGGGTGTGGGGAGGGAGCGCAGCCCATCACAGCCGTGACTCACATTCAGCTGCGAAGGGAACCGCCTGGTGCTCCTGCAAAACCTTCCCATGCAACTCCCTTTTCCCGTGCAGAGATATTAATGGGCTTCCATTTATCTGGTGGAGCACACATCCAAGCACACATGTGGAGCGAGCCCTGGGAGCATAACACACATACATGTGGTGCTTTGTTTTTTCAAATGCACGTTCTCATAAACCAGGGTGGGGTTTTTTCACACGCTCTGAGGTGGGTTGGTTCTAAGCATAATCCTGAGACCTGACAAATGCACTTCATACTTCCCAAACACATGCTCAGAGCATTGCTGCATAAATCCCCCTGCAGCTTCCCAGTGCTTATTTCATGGAATCACGGAATTGTCAGAGTTGGAAGGGACCTTCTAGAGATCATCTAGTCCAACTCCCCTGCTAAAGCAGGGTTGCCCAGAGCACAATAGTCAGGACTGCATCCAGGCGGGGCTTGAGGGACCCTTATCCCCTTATTTCTTATTATAGATAGATATATACAATATATATCTTATTTGCCTTATCCCCTCCCCAGTGCATTTATCTGGGACACTTGAGGGACAGGTGGAGGCAACAGGGTTTGCTCGACAGAGATTATGTCTATGGGGAAGTGAGATATGAACTGCAGATCAGAGGCTTTATCAATATAGAGGTGGATCATGGCATTAAACGGGAAGAACTAGAAAACCTTGAGGAGCAGGGAAAAATGGAAGTGGAACGAAGCTCAATACTGCAGAAAGAGAGTTGTGCATTTGGGGGTTAGCGAAACATTTACTCTGTTGGGGGGGAGCACGAGGAGAGTGTGTGTTGTGGGGTGGTAACACAAAGTAAAAGACAAAGAAGATTTTGGCAAGGGAGCTCTGCTGAACCGCCATAGCTCATGGCTGTGCAGGAGGGAAATTTCCTCCTCCATGTTAGTAGGAAAAAATATTTACAGTGAAGCCAGAGATGCCAGTATCAGCGTAGAAGCAATTGTTGCTACATTTACCATACAGCAGTGAGATTTCTGGGGGGTATTGCTTAGCTCTTACTGCTGCTGTGGGCTTGTCTGCCCTATAAATTATCTCTCTGCGGAAAATTATGCCTGTTACTTCTGAGCAAGAGGGGGAAGGAAAGCTACGTGATCAGACACTAAGAGTCTGGCCAGGGGATAGCTGCAGGGTTGGGTTTGCTCACTTCCAAGGCTTCCGGGGGCAGCTAACTCACGGTTGCCACCCCAACCTCCCCTAATAGGCATTTATCAATACACAGATGCACACATGGAAGCTCTCCTTAGAGTCCACACGGAAAACGACAGAAAAAGAAAGGGGGCGGTTGTGCAGTTTGATTTTGTCCAGCCCAATCAAGACAAGGGGTGAGTCGTGGGTGCTTCCAGATGAAATGCTGTGAGGTACAGGGAAGGCACTGCCAGTGCATACTAACCACTTCAGCTGAAGAAAGGCAGAGGCTTTCACCAACACCAACCAGTTGTGCTGTCACAGTCCCTGGAGTTTCCTTTGACCACGGAGCCCTCTCCTCACCTCAGCACCTAGAGAAAGCTCATGGCAAAGACAAGGACAATCCTGCATCACTCTTTGCCATCTACCACCAGTATTTCCTCAGGTTTCTCTTGCAAATAACATTTTATTCCTATATACGTTTACCTTGAAGCAGCTTGGCATTGCTCAAGCAGAGATCATTTTTAAAAGTCAGCAGAAGAAAGGCGCGCTGTTTTGCTCCCAGGCTGGGTATATTCTCGAAGACCTGCGAGCTAATTCAGCTGGGGAATATGTGGAGCTGTTCTGCTTCCTGGGGGAGTTCCTTTCTAGGTTTTCTTATTATCACCTCTCAGTTGTCAGTTCTTCTCTGCACACATGCCCTTCTCCAGATTAACTTTCGGGCAAGTGAAGTCCCCAGCCGAATAATTTTGCGGTGAAATCACTGGATGTTGCAGGCTTCTATAGATTCCAGCGAGAGCAAAGTGTGCGTACAACCCATCACTCATGGAAAAGTGAGACAGAATTAAGAAAAATCACCATAGAAAAATGAGACCAAATTAGCCAAAACGCACAGCAACAATCTATCACAAGTATATCACAAGGGACAGAGTTCCACATCTGAAAGGGCTTTTCAATCCACATCTGAAGGGTAGTATATAAATGCTACAGGTTATTTAAGTCAGCCTTTCAAGCAGTATAAATTGGCCAGTCAGCCCTAAATATTAATCATGAGATAAATGTTAAGTCAAGCCGAGTTCTTTTTGTTGGGTTTTTGAGCCTGTGGGGTCACATTTGTTACCATTTTTCTTAAGTCACGAGGACTAAAGAAAAAAAAATGCTTTTTTGATGAAAGCTTGTATTCGTAGAGAACTGAAGAATTCCCAACGCTGGGGTGTTCTGTAACCCCCACAACACCCTGAGACACACAGCAGGAGCTCACACCACCAAAAGACACTGCTACAAGGCTGCATGTCCACTGCCTTGGACTGCTTCTTCCAGAAATGCTCTTCTGCAGGATCTCACACCTTTCCCTTTGAATGCCCACTAGTCAGCCTTAGGTTTCTGTGGTATACTATGATAACCAAACACAGTGATTTATTTTTTTTTCTCCCCAGAAAGCAGCTTTTTAGCAAGATCATAATAAATTATTTACAAAATGTAACAAAGCAAATTCATTCGTAGAGACACACGCAAACGTACAGCAAAGAAACTCTTTGAGCGTCGCCAGTGTTGGTATGAATCATCCTTCTCTCCAGCCATTTAATTACTCCAGGATTAGGAGGGCATAAGCAATGGTCTGCACTTTTAGTAATGACAACAGGCATTATTATTCTTTTCTGTGGTGCAGTGGAGCACCTGGAGGCTTTCTGCAGCAGAGCCCTTTCTGCCTGCACCCAGGCTTAGGAAAAATACGCCCTCAAACACCTTTGGATCGTGAGAGATTCCACTGCTACTGATCCTGGTCTAATCATAAAGCAACCTTGAAATACTATACATTTGAAAAAAAAACAACCCAACCAGCAGTTAGGCCCTGCAGGAAACTTGCTCTGGGCATATTTGAGTGACAGGGGTGAACGTGTCTTGCTGAGAAACGGCGCCTTGAAGTTGCTCCCAACTGGATAATGAACAATTAAAAGAACAAATGAGTTAAGCTAAGTAAAACGCATGGGTGTGCCCACAGCACCTTTCGTCTCGGGACCACACTGGCTTCATAAGACTATTTCAAATGGGAGGAAGGTTCTCCATGGAAAGGAGCGCTATAAACCCGACCTGCCCAGCACCGGGCTGCTGATGGTGCCCAAAAAAGCCCATGCCAGCTTGCAGCCAGAACGCTGCACTGCCTGGCAAACTCCATGCCAGATGGACAACATACACCAGACAGGTAGCCCGAGGTTAGGAGGCGCATCATGTTGGGGTAGGACAAAGGCACCTAAAGACTCATCTCAGCCTTGTGGCTGCTACGTGGGAAGTATCATGACATCTGGTAGCTAAGCATTTGCCTAATGGAAGAAGGGTTTAGCCCAAGCCCTTCTCCTGTCGTTCAAGACATGCTTTTCCAGGTGAAGCTGCAGTGCAGCGTACAGGCAAGCTCTGCAGTCCCCGATTTAACCACTCTGTTAATTCTCATCTTATCAAGGCTGTCACCGGTGTGGTAATTGCTGTTGCGTCCTTTTCCCAGGTGGTGCATTGCGCACCCAGCTCTGTGCCTGCACGAGGGCAGCGCCAGGAAGGCTTCTGGTCTTCTCCTCCCACCCCACACAGGTAGAGTAAATCATAGGTCATTCCCCTCGGGGCAAGGGATTTCCACTTGGGAAAACCTCCCTGAGTTACACAGCCCCTGATGGGGCAATCTATGCAGCACCCTGAATAGATAATTAATTACACTGGAGAAAAGACAGACACTGCTCAGACATATGGACTTTTCCTTTTTAGAATCATAGGATTTGAGGATGGAAATGGTCAATAATGCCTTCTGAGCCCCTCTCAGCTGAATGGATGACACCCAAGAGCTAAGAGATTCCTGAGTCACCTGCAGAAATGCCACCCAAGAGAAAAGCACAGACAGGAACCCAAAGCAAAGATGTTTAGCCCAAGAGGAATTAGATGCAAGCTACAGGCACTCCAATCTGAAAAGCATCCCTAAGAAAGGATACCAATAGCTAAATCCTCTAGTTTCCATTTGACTTCCACATGAGGGTGTATCCAGAAAAACACCACCCTGAACTTAGAGCCACGGAGGAACCACAGAAGCCCATGGCATCCCCTTTTTAGCTCTGGACATTACTGTGCAACTGTGAGCAGCAGCAGGGGAGGTATAAGGAGATGGCATAATGCTTGTTTGCAGAACTTTTATTGCTAATTGACATTTCTGCAGAGGTCCCCTGACAGCCGCAGGCAGGGCTGGTTGGCCAGGCCATAGGAAGCAGTCTAATGCCACGTCCCCTGTGGTACCCAAATGGGGGCCATATTTCCAACAGACTCCAGCAAAGAAGTAATGGATATAAACATGCCTAGATGTGCTAAATCTGAGCAAAAGCACTTGCAGCCAATCTTTGTTCAAACAATATGATTGTCTTACAAGTTGCATACTTCCTATAATTTCCACATTTGTTGTGAGATGAGCTAAATCCCTCGGGGACCATCAAAGCGTCTCATTTAAGAAACATCAACGTATACAAAGGAAAGCTTTCCTTTCCACCAGTAAGAATGGCTTCAGACGCTCATGAAGGGCTTTTTCTTGCGCGTTTAGCTCATCCACCTAGGGAAGTAACAAGGTGTGAAGATAAACTTTGTGATCACAGAGGAACGGTTGCCAGTGATTTCCCTTTCAACTGCTTGCTCAGCTTCACCTTTGCAAGAGAGGATTACCTGTTGCTGACAAAAGGTGTCGTCTCCACTCAGATTAATTGCACTCACATTAATTACTGACATGGACCAAGACTGGTTATGTGTAACATGATTTCAACACATTAAAACTAACAAGCTTTAAGTAGAGCTTGCTGTAATGGGACAGCACAGAGTTCTTCCAGTTAGATATGGAATTGCTGACCCCGTTATTCACAACCAAATAATCCTTTTAGTGTGACTCGAACCATGATGGTCTGGTTTTCAAGCCTTTTCTCTCTCATTACTTCTTCTCCATTTATGTCTGCTTTTCCTCCCCTCCATCACGGCACATCACGGCACGTTGCCCCGAGCTTTATTAGGTGACTTGTGGCAGCCCGTTTCCCAGCTAAGAGCCCTGCAGGAGCCCTGCAGGAGCAACGCTCTGCTGCGCTGAAATTGCATCCCCTAAAATACACCTCTTTCAGGATTATATTTTCCCACAGCACACAGCAAGTGCCTCAGACTCCATAAAACATCGGAGCACCGCTGACTCCAGCTGAACCCCAGCAGCAGGCATGGGCTGAGGATCTGAGCCAGTCTCAACAGTCCCACTGAAGATTTTGCAGATGCAAGGGAGGACAACAAACCTATCCAGATACCAAAATATCCAAGCAAATTCCTGTCTGCTGTGCTGGTTCCAACCTTCAGCTGACACACACAAGCCTTAAGAAGGATGCGCCAGCACCACGCCAAGAGGGAGGTGACCACAACTTGGTCTAGGAGGTTTCCTAACGCTGGAGTTGGGGTTAGCACTGACTGCCCCCATTGGTCAATTTTTACATGGGTCAGCATCTGCTTAATTAGCTATGAAATAACACAACAAGTGTAGATAAGAAATCTAAGAAGCTGCACCTGAAACATTTCACTCTGTCTGTAGCCAGACTCGACAGTGATGCTGCAAGAGTGCATTTGCCACCAGCCTGAGGGAGCACACAGAGCCAAAGCCCAGAGATAGTCCCCCTTCCCAGCGAGGCGCAACCCCGAGATCAGAGGAGCAGAGACCAGGAATCCAATTTCCTTGCCTCCAGCTGGGCTCTGCAGAGAGAGACGCAGCACCACCGAGCCCAGCCAAAGCTCTTCAGAAGCTAAATCAGCAGCCCCGAGCCCAAGAGCAACACTCATGGAGGGGTTTAAAAGGAATTTTTCCACTAAAGCTGAGCTCTATGCCTGGTAGGACATAACCCAGAGCTGGGTTCACGGCAGGCGGAATGTCTTGCAAACAGGGAGCTTGTAAACTTGAATGATTTCTCACATAGCCACAGGGCAGGACGTGGGGATTAGACCAAACAACTAGGGCATCTTTTTCTCCTCATTTTTTTCTACTGTAATGACTCATTAACTTGCTGTGCCAAAAGTACGGCTGGCCTTTGGCGGGCACCCTGCGGGGACCCTGCCTCTGGCCAAGTCCCAGCCAGCCCCACCATTGGGAGCTGAGCCTCCCCACCGCAGGGCTGCTCCGTGGAGCCACAGACTCCAGACACGGCCACGGGGCACTCACACTCACCGTTCTGAGCAAAACCCAGCCAGACACGCAGCTCCTCCTCTCCGGGGACCAGCCCTGGAGACTAGTTAATAGAATCATAGAATCATCTAGGTTGGAAGGGACCTTAAAGATCATCTAGTCCA
>JAOXJM010000023.1:19187886-19204981 GCA_026413425.1 Tringa solitaria | reverse complement strand
AAAACTGGACACAGTACTCGAGGTGGGGCCTCACCAGTGCCGAGTACAGGGGGACCATCACCTCCCGAGTCCTACTCACCACACTGTTCCTGATCCAGGCCAGGATGCTGTTGGCCTTCTTGGCCACCTGGGCAATACATCAAAGAGCCAAGCCTGCCAGCTTTAGGCAGGGCTTACAAAGGCAAAGCTCTCCTGCAGGCGCTCCTCCAAACATACCCTACATGCTGAAAGGTCTGGGGCATCTCATAAGTGCAACCCACCCCAAGCCCCAAGGAGAAGACATCCCTGGGGCTGAAGGAAGCCAGCAGGATCTGCTCCATACTCTACCCAATCCCACGCAAGTCTCTTCCCTTGGGCTGCCACCAGGAGCCCAAAAAACCCAAAACCCACAACCCCGCACAACTTCGTGATGTCCACCCAGTCTCGATAGGAAGGGTTTTGTCAATATGCTGGTAAGCAGCAAGAAGGTTAAATTAGTTCAGTTCATACATATTTAAGTACCACGACCTGCATTATCAAGCTCAGGCTCAAAATATTTGTAATGGCACAATTAGCCTCAGGCACATTATCTCACTAGTATCAGCAACTGTATGTATTTATTTACAAATGACACAGGGGGGAATGAAATGCTGCCGTCGCTGCTGTCAGGGAAACAATCTACTTCTAAATTTTTAATTTTTTAATTTAAAATGTTGTATTCTAAGCAGGGATAGTCATTAAAATTGCATGAGGAAAAGGGGGAAAAAACCCTCGTGTATCTACCTACAGTGGAATTGATGTACACTGTAATTACAGCAGGTTACGGAGGGAAAAAATGTAGCTTTCAAGTGAGACCACGGTTATGAATGTTTCCACACATTACTTACGATTAGTGTTGCTTAAGAAGAAGAAACTAATTTATTCTGCATGTGTAAATCCTCGGCAAAAATTGCAGGTTGGAATACATAATTTACCTTGTGTACTGCAATTTTTATGTAAATACTAGGATCATCACCATAAAAATGGTCGCTCGGTAGACACAGATTTATAATGATATAAATGATAATTTGTGTAGTCGAATTTAATAACTAATATCCTAATTTAGTACTTTCACAGAATCGGTTGTACTGGGAACATGCTCTCCTTGAGCAAATACCTTCTAAAGCCTCTGCAGTAGAGATGGACTATCAGGTCTACCGGGAAAATTGTTGCAATATCTTGTCAAGGCATTTCTGTAGAAGAAAAACCAGGCAATGATAAGAGGAAAACAGCACATTTTGAAAAACATAAAGCGAGACCGCCAGTCTCCAGCCTTACAGACCTTGGAATTACTTCTAATCAGCATTTCACTATGGAAGAAATAATACACGTAAATCTTTTTTGAGCCCACTCCTCCAAAAACCTGAATGCCTGAAGATTTACCATCCTTTGCCAATCCAAACTCACTGCCCCGTTCCCTCCCCTGCCCATCTCCCTGTTACATCACATTCCCATTTTGCTCTTTAAAACTCCTGGTTTGTTCAACCAGAAAACGATGCTGCGTTCCCAGTCCATACCCGAGCAGCGCTGGGAATGAGCCAAATCCCTGTGGGAAGCTGGGAGCTGGAGGGGGAAGAAGCGCTCGTCCCGGGGATGCCCACACCCTCAGGGTCCTCTTTGATGTCTGGCCATGGCTCTCACTCCCACCCCACGCACCACGGGGAAGGAGCATTTGGCGATGGAGTCAGATGGAAAAAAGCTTGTTTTTTCACTTCCTGGCCTATTTGCATTACCTGAGCTAATAGCTGGCGCGGAAGGGCTCTCCGGGGTACCCCGCATGCCTGCAGAAAGCCTGGCTTCGGTTTCTCAAACATGCAAACCATCTGTCGACAGCTCCAGCACTGGGAGCAGGGGCAGTAGGATGCCTCAGAGCCCTCCTCTGCTCTCCTGTTCCACTGCTGCCTTCCGGAGCGTCCGTTTGTCCTTCCCGAGAGCGGCTCCTCCCGGCGGTCCCACGTACACGTGGTCGTGCAGCTGGACTGGCTCTTGCAGGAGAAACGTGCCCGGAACTGGGTGATTTGCAGGACAGCTTGGCCAAACCCAACAGCCCTCCCACAGGCAGCCACTCCAGACCAGTCTGCCCAGTCTGCTCCAGCCCCCTGCGGTACCACAGGCACATTCCCAGCACAGCTGCACTGAGATTAGAAACCCTGAGGAATTTTTTCTAATTAGCAGTCATTTTTGCCCCACGGCTGGTTAACATGGGATGTAACTCTCTCCAATTCCTGCTGGTTTGTGCTCCCAGGCCCTTTATTCGTTTTCCTTTACATCTGTGAAGTTGTTTGGTTTTCTCCCAAGTCTATCCCTGAATAAAAGACCTAATAACACCAGTTCTTGGACATTTTTGTGGCGGGGTTAGTAAGTCACAGCACTTGCTGTGATTCTGAAGATTAAAGCTGAGGACATTAAATAGTGGGTAATGGGTTAACCCCTTGGTGTCAATAGGTTCCCAGCTTCAGTAACTTCTGTTTGATAGAGTTGGAAAATCCTTGACATTTTGCACCAAGGGGTTAATTTGAAAAGGGATGAGAGTTCAGTTTCGGTTACAAGCTTAGGTTTAATAATAAGGGAATGAAAAATTTAGGTTACCTGGAGACCAACCAGAGTGTAAAATTGTCCTTGAAGGTGCATTTCTATGTGAAGGTGAAAACAGGGGGGGAGGGTGGTTGAACATCATAAAGCTGGAGGAACAGAGAGGAAATACAAAAACAAATGGGTACATCAAGCTTGCTCTTTTTTTTTAGTTACACATCCCTGGCAATATCTAAGGGGACAATAAACAAATTACACCAGGGGAGTGAAAAAGGATCAACACAACATGTGCATTTAATCTCCAAAACAACTGCAACGGAAATGTGATTTCCTTTAAAAATGGCTTGGGCAGAGGACCAGAGAAACTGAACATCACTGGAAACCCACAGAGAAACCTCAGTGCAGCTCCTTTGCCACAACTTGTGGTAAGTTGTAGGAAGTAATTGGTGAGTCCTGAGCTTTGTCAGGCACGTTAACCTGGGGAAGGGGTGTTAGACTTAGCTCTTGAGGCACCCAAGTGGCACCAGCACCTTTCTTGGTCCCTTCTGCCTCTGCCCTCTTGCCACCACTAGTTTCTAGTGGCACCTACCCATTCAAGGAAGAAAAATTTCCACCTGAACAGTGAATATTGGCCAAAGTGCAGACAGATCACAGGCTCACGAAAAAATAGTTATTTTAAGTTCAGTGTATCTCCAAGGAGAGCGATACCGACCATGAAATTTCCAGCAGAGAGCTCTGTGCAGCCTCAATAACCACAGCCCAACCCCTCCTACCTGGGTAATAAATCACTCAATCCAAGACAGTCCTGTTCTCACTGGTTTTCCAGAGCATCATTGAGGCAGTCTCATTTACCAGGCTTGTCAAGTTCTTGCTGGAAAGGTACCACAACAGCCTTCGTAATGGTACAGTGAAAATTACTACATGCCTTCTGTCCTGCAACGTGCAGGATGCCAGATGGGTGTTAATAAAGCAGCCAAAACTTGCCCTGTAAAATCCCATCCCAAATTTAAAGGCCAGACTACTCAGTATGACTTCCAAATGCCACCCTTGATTTAACTCACGCAGAACAAAATGCGTGTTGCAAATACACCCTGAGAGAGTCCCAGTTAAGACTGGGAAGCCCATGGCATTTCTGGCTGCCATGCTAAAACCTTGCTCTACAAATGCAAGAGAACACGGGAGGTGAAATCCTCTTGCGTATGAGAAGAGATGTGCTGAAGGATGCTCTCGCTTGTGGGTGGGCTTGCCACATTTGAGCAATTCTGATTCCGTTCACTAGATAATGCTACGAAAATGTTATTGTTACCACAGATTAAGGAAATGGTGATATATATGTTTTTAGAACAAGTGCTTGGTTTTGTTTGGTTTGGGGTTTTTTAATTTTCTTGTAATTTTTTTTTTTGGTGTACTTCCATCCTCCATTGCTTCTCCTAACAACACCCAGTGCCACTAGCACAACAGATAAAGCCAAAGTCTGGCATATAATTAAGATGTTAAGAGGTAACTTCATCTGGACACATAAACCTGAGCACCTGCCTATGAAAGCAGGTGCCAGAATCAATACACTCAAGCAGCTTGGAAGCTTGTCCAAGAGTCTGATTTCACACACTGTTGAGCAACCTTTCCCGTGTCAGAGCACGGAGGGCAGCTGCCCTATCTCCTGGAAGCACTTGCTTCCCAGAACTGCCAATTTTTTTTCTCCACACTGCCCTAACGAACACTCTCCGGCCCAAAATTGGACATATCTGAATACAAGACAAGCCGATATACGTATCTAATTGCTCACAGTGTCTTAACGCTAACCTTCCAGAGGGCTGTATTGCTCCTGCATTGTCCAGCGCTCTTTCCCCATTGCTCAGCTGCTAAAATGATGACAATTGGAGATTATGGATGGAAATATGCCATGGCTTGGTTTTTCAGGCTTGGCTCCTGTTGAACGATGGGAACAACAGGTGATTTAATACACAGATGGTTTCAGTTTCCATAGAACAATTTGTGAAGCTCTCATTAGTAGTATGCTCATTTGCACGATGAAAAGGAGTAATTTCCAACCCACACATCTCCTAGCTGTCCTTTTATCAGGAATAAAAGACAACTGTGATGCAAAAACACACTGAGATTTCCCAAGTCACACAATAGTAATAATAATTGTCTTTCCCCTTGTCCTGCTCCTCATTTTTGAGGTTCTGATTTCTGATGGAATTCACAATACCAAAAAGGAAGAACATTGATTATTGCAGAATGTGTCTAAAACCTGGTTTTAATCTGTGATCTCCAAGCTGTATATCTTAAGGAGAGGAAAAAACCAGATTACCAGAGACAACCCCTGTCCCAAGGTAGCATTAAAATGTGTTAACATGAAGAAAATACACTGTTGGGCAAGGATGGTGACAAAAGGCAGAGTCCCACAAAGACCTCCTGACCTAAACAAGAAGGTATCATTAAGTAGAAGGCTCCCTCTCCTCAAATACATAGTTTGAAGAAAGGCTTATGTCAAATGTTAATTACAATGGAAAAGAATATAGGAATGATCATGAAAAAGTACAATAATGGCCCAAAAAGCTTTACCATTCGAGACCTTTGAAGGCTCAGAAGTTCAAAATATGTAAAAAGATCAAAAACTCGTGTTCCACTTTGCTAGATCAGAAGATGAGGAGATAACTACCTCTTTTCAAATAATAAAGGGTTTTCTTTTTCTTCAGCTCTTCCCAGCACATTCTTCTAAACCGTCTGTAAAACAAGAAAACAGAGAGGAAATAATCGAAAACTTAGGAAGAATGAGAACAAGCCATTTGGACAAAACTGTTATGAGAAGACAGAAGAAGCTATCAAAAGAAACTGAGAAGGACTTTGAAAAAGTCTGTAGACTTTTTTTTTCATAGACCTACTTCTTTCTCTAAGACCAATTTCTTTAAAACAACAACAAAAATGCTGCTGAAACTCAGTGTGAGCGCACAAGGGAGCTGATGCTTCAGCTGCCAGCATAACAGTGGAGAAAAATGTTAGTGTTTATAAAGAAAATAAAATTATAAAGAAGAAAATAGAAACAGGGTTTCCAATGCTGACCTAGCATTTTTTGCTAAGACACGAGGCTAAAGCCTCTAGTCCAAAATCTCGCCTCCATTTTCTCAGACGTTAATGTGACCCCTTAATGAGGCTTCCCCACAGACCCACTTTAAAACTCAATCTCGAGAAGACAAAAGAACAGTATCTGGTATTCTGGTATTCTTGCCAGCTGAAAAAGCTCTTTTCCTGATTTAATTGCAGCAGACAGGACAGCATGGCAGAAGTGTACCCATTTCCCACAAAAAAAGCTTATTCTGGTCACAGCTTACTTTCCCTACCTGTTTTGGTTTTGGGTTTCTTCTCTTAGGAAGTTTGTTGTCATTCTTTTGACAAAAGTGAATCCACAACAACATTCTGGGCTGCAACCAATTATAACAAAACACTCTCTTAAAATATGGAAACAACAATTAAAAAAACCCCACAAACCAGTGACAGGACCCAGTATATAAAAAATTCGTTTCATAGGTCTGCCAAGAAAATATAACCAGACTTCAACCCTTTAACGGGATCTCCGGGCCTATACAACTCCATAGATCTTAATTGCTCTTGAAGACTTCCCTGCAAAGGAACATCTCTTTCCCATGATGAGGTTTGGAAACCAACAAATTTTTGCTCTTATCAAACTTCCCTCCCTCTCTCTCCCCCAGGATCTAACGAAACTTAGAGAAAACAAACCCAGGAGTGGACATAAGTATCTTGCTAAGTAAAAACTAATTCCTTTGTTCTAACTTTGGGGCTTCAGTTAGCTGGCAGCATATAGAATTTCAAGCTTTACCACTGTCTAGTGCAAAGGCATTTCTTCTTCTCATATCCAGAAGAGGTCACATGGACAATGAATAGGAAGTTCTCCAATAGCTGTTGAAGGATCACTGATTAAACTGGAATGACTGGATCTGATTGTCTGGAGCAATACATTTAGTGTCCTGCTGGTTTATTTATTTTTTTTTTCAATTTACGTATTTCAGTTCCTCATTTTGTCTGCCACAACTGCAGAAACTTGAAGTAACCAGCCAAGCTTTACACAGGTGGTTTTTTTTCCCCCCTCATGTTTTTAGGGCAATTCTGAAGAAGACCCTCATCTCTGACAACAGCAGCTGAGCATCAGTTTTCAGCCTGAGCCTACGGGCTCTCGGGACAGGGCAGTTTGTAGAGTGAGGGGGCTGCCAGGAGCCGTTCAGCAGCAGGGATCTGGGGGCTGTTCTACCTCTTTCTACAAGCAGCAGCCTATTCAGAAGAAAAGCACTTCCAGTTAAAGGAACGGGGGGTGAAGATGAACCAGGAGGCTTCGCCCAGAGGTTTTTTCCCTCTTAACCAAGTTATCATGCAGAAAATAGTCCAGCACCATCTCCAATGTGCCTTTGGGCCTTTTTTGTATCTCTATTGATGAAAAACTGCTGTAGGGTCAGCAAGGATATGAGCCAAGTGGTTTGGTGACTTAAATGGGAGGCACAGCTTCAGTTACACGGGTAGGAACGATGGCCCCAGTTCAGTAAAGCACTTAAATACACAGTTCACTTGAAATATAAATAGTCCTGATACAGAAGTTAAGGTTTTGCTTAAGGACTTTGCTGATGCGAAGCCTGCAAGCCTAATTACAGAGACACTTTGAAAAGAACTGTACGAGCCCCGGAGATGACCTTCACAGCGTTTTTGAAAGTACCGATATTTGAAACATAAAATTCATGGAGAATTTTAGAGCCTGAGGATATCTCTACAGAAATGCAGTTCGAACATCTTGAATATGGCTAATAATTTTGACACGCATTTCAACTTCTATTGAAAACTTCTTACGGAGTCTGGTTTTAAGGCTGTAGGTTACAAAGAGCAATATTTTTACTGATGAAATTATTAAAAGATGCCTCTTAGTCTATCCTAAGCTTGCAGCCATTGATTAAACTCTGGGCACCACTGAAGGATACATAAGAAGGTGGAAAAAGCTGGTAGCCTGGGGCTGTGGTCCTAATTGCATGCTTACACTTGCATTTCTGTAGCTTTTAACTTGAGGACGTTTTAAATGGAGTGATTAATTGGCCTTTACTTTGTTATTTGCAATGTAGACATTTGACGCTGCAGGCCAGATAAACTAGCCAACATAAATTAGCCACCTTATTGGCAGGTTTATACCACTAGAGCATCTGGTCCTCCCCGAGTTAATCTGTACTGGAGACAGGAACCGATTACAAGTCTTCTTTTAAATTCATGTGAAAAATACAAATATTCATATTTTTCACTCCACTTAACTCTGTCTAGTTGTGTTTTGCTTAAACAGATTCTCCAAATCCAAAGTGACACAAAGTGTGGGACCTTCCTCTGGGAGTCCTGTGCGCTCAACCCTTCCTGCAGACTTGCATTTGCCATGGGCGGTGATGGAGCCTCGCTCATCGGGCTCTGTGCTGCTTGTCACGGGAAAGCAAGGGTTTTTTCAGGTAGGAAATCTGCAGAAAGTAGGTTTGTGCAGCAGATCCAGCAGCTTGCCATTTCTTGGGCCTGCCAGGTCCTTTCATAGAAGTGGCACACGGCAAATAATCCTCTACAGTTACATACAATTCATTTTCTGAAGAATTAATGTTGAAGAATTTTTATTCTCTGCAATGAGGCAGGAGGGGGAGTAGGCCAAGGGAGAAGGAGAGACAGAAAAAAATTATCTGGTTTTGAAGTGAGATTTAGGGTCAAAATTCCCAGGCCGCTATAAGAACCAGCAGTACCATGCCCAGTTTCTGCCTCTGAAGCTTTCTGGTGGGTCACGAGGACAGACACAGCCAAGTGAAGTCATCCATCATCCATTAAAGTGTACAGCGACATCCAACTCCAGTTACTCAGCTCACCGGAGGAGCCCAGCAAGCATCCAACCTCCCTGTGCTGATTTGGGAAGAACAAGTAAAGCCAACCAGTGGTGGAGAAGGAAGGGAGGACACGACCTCTGGGGTGCAATGGAGGCACAGGGCATGGTCAGGATGAGGAGGTCAGGTCCCTGTCGATGACGAAGCACAGGTGAAGTCAGCATTTCAGCGCTGAAGTGCACGACAGAGACTGGGAACCGCTGGGACACGGTGCAAAACCAGTTTGGGAGTCAGTGGGTTTGACTGGAATGCTTAGCTGAGAAACCTGGCTCCCAGCTGAAGGTATTCAGAGGCCCAAGTGAGACAGAGTCAGGTATGGTCAGGCATTAAAGTCCACCCTGCTGATAACTGGGCTCCGGTGGTTTAGAAATTTTACCCTAACTTTTGTTTTCACTGAAATGAATCAAAATAATAAAAGTGCTCTCAAAATTTCCATTCTAATAATTGTTTTCTTTTCTCTTCTTCCCTCTTTTTTTTCCCCTCCAATTAGAAATGCTTATTGTAACAGGCTAGGCTCTAATAATGGAACCCAATTATCTTTACACATCACATTAAATGTAAACCATCACTGTTCATACAATTTAGGTCACGAAATAAAAGTGTCACCAGTATTGTTACTTTAGGTTTTAATAATCATTTTCTACAACATGAAATAGTTTAATTACCAAGACCTACTAGTGGTCAATGATGGCAACTCACATATAATGCTTCACACTCCTAAGAAATGGCACACCAAACTTACCTTTCATTATGCCTTTTAATAACTGGAAGTTGTTTGATTCTGATTTTTATACAACCAATTATACATTAACATGTACACATACTCAATTCCAGTCACAGTGTGTATATATATTTTTGAATCCGCAGCAATATAAAATTACTTCTATCTGTATATACATGTGCAAGTCTGAATGAGTCCTGAGTAATTTTAAAGTACTCTTAGTCAAATCCTGTAAATTTTAACTGATGCAAATAAAATTCAGGTTTTACAGTGTTATGCTGTTGTGAAGAAAAGAAATATAGCACTTTGCATTAGCTTTATGCATAGCTATGAGCTCTGTACAGTGCACAGTATCCACTTACAGTCTGGTAATTAGAAAATCTGAAAAGATGCTGACCGCATTCTTCAGTAACTATTGCTTCCTCTCCTTCTTAATTAATGGCGAGTGATTCGTTCTGCTTCAAAACAACCGAGTGTGGAAGACTTCTACAGAGTTTAAATTATATTCTTTCTGCTGCATATATTTTTGTAAACATTCAAGTTGCCCAGGCCCTTTAATTCTTCTGAGGAAAACTACACAATTTTACAGTCAAATAGTTAAAATGTGTCTGGAAAAAAAAACAACAGTGGAGCATGAGCATTACCTTCAACGCCACAGTGTGCTAAAAGGAAACAAAAAAGGAAATGCTCTTTAAGGAACAGCTTAGACAGAAACAGAAAGGCTGCTCAGAAAGCCTCTGTCAGCATGACACACCGCCCCAGTAAACATGAGATGCTCTCGCAGCACCAGAACAAACTGGCTGAGCCACGGGAAGGACGCACTCCCGCTAAGGAGCAGGTCCAAACCCAGCACGAGAGTCAGAATCTTTGTACAGTATTAGCAGAGCGACTGACACAAAAATGTCTATATGCCCCACGCCAGGCAAATGCAGGCACTAATATGAGAGCTGGTAAAAGACACAGGCGAGCGCTGGGGTGTAGCGGTCTTTAACTGGAGTTGTTTGGATGCGACCTCCCAGCTATGGAGGAAGATCGCTTCTCTTCTTCCTCCCATTTCTCTTGCACCGCAAAAAAGTGAAGGCACTACTCCAACAGTGTTCCTCTGGCAGAAGGGTCCTGGCCCAGAAGTCAGCTAGTCCCGTGGCTGCTATAGTCAAAAACGCCTTTCCTGAAGAAGGGTGAGAATTCGCAGATGGTGTGTTTTGACAGAGTCAGCCCCACTTTATCCATGTGCAGCGGAGACGATGGAGATTTCAGCATCGCAGAGAAAAAGCTCCTGAGGTATTTCTGTGGAATGAAATGCATATTGTCATTAGGTTGACTTGATCAAATTGATTACGACCACTTTGAAGATTTAAATGAACAGCGGTATTAAATAAAAACCAAAGAAACAAAAGAAATAGATCTCCATGGACTGTGAAAAGTCCTTCTAATAATAATCAGCATTTAAAACCATCCATAAAACAGGGCTACTGAAATTGCTCTATTAAGCCCAGAAAAAGCAGAAAAGAAGTATTTTCCACTTTCTTCCCCTGCCAAGCTTAGTAACCATTTTATTCTGTGCTTGTGTGATGCTTTCTGGTTTATTCTGTAGTCATGCAATGCTCTCTGCTAATCGTGACCTGCTAATCCTGCCGTCTAGCATCACCAAACACTACAGCAGGTGCAAACCTCCCATCCATTCTGCAGGAATTTCACTACATATGGACACAAAAGGCCTTCCAAAATCTTCCCCTCATCAAGCCTCCCCAATCCTTGCATTGAAAAGGATTTGTTTTGATCAAGGCCATCTGCACAAAGATTGCATGACTTCCATATTACCTCAGAACCTATGAGCATCTTTTCACTGAGCTGCCCTCTTAATTTCATGGTTTTTTTAAGTCTTACATAAGAACCATTCCCCTTCTCAAAAGTTAATATTCACCAACTGCTGTGCGACTCACATCCATTTGTACCTTGAGAAATTTAACAGATGTACATTAACACAAAGTTAGTTTTCACAAACCTGAAGGGGTTTCCTTCACATATGGGCTGAATTATTATAATCATTTAGCATGATTTAATAAGTCACATTTATAACTTTTGAATGAAACACAGCAGGTAAAACGTTCATCAGACAGGTGCTAAAAAAGTACACATTGTCACTCAAATAATTGTAAGGCAAATCTCATATGGAGCACAGGGATAAATTCTTTTGCTCTGCTACAGACTGACCACACAGAAAGATAACTTGAGAAATTACTTGCAAATCTTGGATGCAGTGGGAAATACATCTGCGAGACAGAACAGCACAATTTCCTATGAAGGCCACGAGGGTTTAGTTATTTGAATGCAGCAGCTTTTGGGTCATGGAAGTGGTTCCATGTTTGGGAAGCAGTCCTAGTTATTCACTCTCTTCTCAAGGAGAATTCCTCCATACTATCACAACCTGTTATCTATTTATGTGCCTTGGAAACCAGCTGTATTAATATTGCAGAAAGCAGGATAACAAAAAACAACCAAAAAAAAAAAGCAGCTGGCACATAAGCTATTCTCTTGGCAGGACTGGTGAATTTTCTTTTTTATTCAGATCTCCCACAGGTTGCATTAATGTTCATAAAAAAAATTTCATTACAAAAATGCCTTTAAGATGAATTCCAACAGACTAAGAGGTAATTTAAAGTGAGCAACAGATGTCATATCAGCATTTGTCATAATTAGTTCACGAAGTAGGGCCCTTTAAAAAAAGTCCCAATCCAGTAATGCCTGAAGGATGAATATGGTAGAAAATCAAATGTAAAACATGGCACCCTGTTAGAGTTTTAGCACTGTGCTGAAAAGTTACTGCAGTAATTCCAGTTTATGGCTACTGAAGGCTCAAAGGTACCCAGATATCTCACCAGAGACATTACAAGACCTATTGTATTCACCTTGGTATGTATGGCCAGATAATTGACTGTCATGCCTTTCCTGTAGCACCATTATTCATTGTTTTGGCATGATAGCTCTAATGGCAGAGCAAAAAATCCCTCTGCTCTAAGTGTATACTTATCTGACAGGGAAACACTAGGAACAGCAGGTACACTTATTTTCCCAGATCTGTGCACAGGAGTTGCCCAGTGAATATTACAGATTCTTTGAACACGAAAAAGGTCCTTGGGAAAATGGCAACAAGCAGACCCTACCAGATTATGATGGAATTCATTTTGTATGAAGGTTTCCAGCCATATGGCTTGGCATTATGTGCTCTTCAACAACCACCTCTGAGCAAATTAGCCCTCTTTTAAATCTCGTATCTGCATTTGCCCTTGTTTGCGATGCTGATATGTTAGCATAGCACAGAGCTGATGTGCCCTTGACACAAAGAAGCTGCTGCTTCAATGAAATAAAGGCTGCCCAGATATGCTGGCTAGGAGTTAAGTCCCGTAGCGAGGGAAACAGTGATTGATGGCAGAAATGTTTGTTCACACCACAAGCATATGCCTCTATTAAAGAGCTGTGGCCAGGCAGTCAGGGGGAAGGTTGTTCTCTCCTGTTGGCTGCAATGTGGATGACAAAGCGGCAGAAAGTGGTAGGTAGGAGAAAAGGAAGAGTGCTCCTTACTGGTGTGTGGAAAGATGTTTTCTGAATCCATATGGGCCAGTGAGAGGATGAGGGTCGCAGCAAGCAGGGAAAGGGGCAGAAGCACAGCAACACCAAGTGCCAGAGATGACATAAAGAAAACCTTCTTAGAGATCCCAAAGGGACTCGACATGGAGTTTGTTGCAACCCAAGAAGACTCTGGAAACTGCTGGAGTGTCAGTGAGGCTAGATGAAAGGATCTCCTCTGTCAGGACTCCGTGGGCAGGGGGAGAGTTGTTTTCAAAGCTTTGATATTAAATCCATTTCTAGCAGCAGATATGATTTTTCTCTATTTACAGAATAAAGTTATTTGTGCTGCGTCAAAACTAGGTGAGAAGCACTCTAGCATCTTTTGATGTGCTCCATTAAAAAAGTCTCTTAGCAGACACTGGTGAGCTCAGGGTACCTTCACAGAAACATGTCCAAATTTTATACAAATTAGTGCTGTGACTTCCTACCAGCACTTCACTGACTGCATCTAAATCATTGTCCCTAGTACACAAAGCACTGCGTTATAGAAATCCTACTTTTGATAGGTCCGCATGATTACCTTGGCAAGATAAAACCAGATAACTGCTACAAATATTCCAAAAGGCTTGGGTTTATTACTCGCTTTCATTTGTTAGCTTTTCAAAACTCTCGCCATTTGTTCTGGATTATTTAGTCTGGTAATCGGTGTTCTTCCAAATGCACTTAGGAGTTTCATTTCACTAACAGTGTTCAACCTGCTACATTGCTGGTTTGCTGGAAAATATCCTAATTATAAATTTGTAAGTCTTTCAATATGAGGGCATGGGATCCTGGCACTGCAACAGGGATGTAAAATGGGTAAATTACACACGGATGGTGTTGGTTGCTCAGTCTAAACACACATTCAGAGATTAGAAATACTCTTGGCATACACAAAACTCTTAAAGATATAAAGTCAGGTTTAAAAAGTCCAAAGTAGGAAAAGCAGTGGGTTTGCCCTCTTGGCATATATTACAACCTTCATAGCCTTTACCTTAAAACTGATGGCAGCTGGACCAGCAAGTTTTAACTTTGCATTTCAAGGGTTTGCAAAGGAAACAAGACTAGAGAAAGCCTTGCGAAGCCCAAAGGTTTTTCTTTACTTCCTAGTTTGAGTAACTTTCCCTCCCTTTTAATTATGTGAATAGCAAAATGGCAACAGTTTTAAAAGCTTATTAAAAATCATTTTAATAGGGTTCACCTTTTTAGAAGTAGGCCAGCATTCATCTCGTGCTCAATTCATCAGCACAGCAGTCATTCTAATGATTTTTGCACTACTTCATGATGTGGGGAGCTCATAATTTTATACATTTTAATACAAATCCATAACTTAATTTAAAGTTATTAACGTTATTACAATCAAAATGCTTTTTGGAATGTGAAAGTGTTCTTATCATCCTTGCAATTGTGGCATATTAAAGAGGAATTCAGTTCAATGACATTGTTCTCATAATCCATTACAAACAGCGACAGCCTCGGAGACCAATAGCAGAGCTTAGGAAGAATTGGATTTTTCATTAAACTTTGGTGTCTTTAAGAACTCATCAACTCCAGTACTTCCAGAATGTGAAGAAACTTTGAGCTTTCTCTCTCCTACTGCTGCATCTAGCAATTTCCTCAAAAAAAAAAAAAAATCAGTGTTTTAAATTTAAATATAACACACTACAATTAGCATAATAAATACCACCTGCTAATATTTGATGGAGCTGAAAGCACCACAAACTTTAGTAAGGTAAGTCTTACAAGGCTTTGGGGATTTTTGAAACAATAGCTTTTTTCGTTTGAAACAATACCCCCACTTTCAACACCTACACATCCATCTGACAGTCAAAAGCTTTACCACAAGGTCACAGAAAGTCATTGGTGGCAGAGGCAGCACTAATTGACTTGCTCATCTAACTTCTAGCATCGGCTCCTCTCTGCCTTTAATATAGATGCTTATTTCTCTCAGCACCAATCACATAATTATTCTGTTGACTAGTGTTAAGTGCTGCAAGCTTTAAATCAAATCTTGATTTGAATTATTCATAGACCAAAGCATATGCAGGTATCAACAGCTGTTTTCTATAGGATAGGAATCTGATTACAAAAAAAAAAAAAAAAAAGAGACAGATTGAAGCCCATTCCCTAACTCTGAAAAACCACATCATGCTGCAATTTGAGATTTGCAAAGTAAGACCTTCCCAAGGAAGACAGTAGCCCAACACAAGCAGGAACATGCTTTACTTCCAATCTGTGATCAGAAAAATAAGGATCAGAAGACAATGCATGCAAAGGGAGCCCGCTGTAATGCAGGAATGGAAGTGCATCTCCTGCCTTTGTATCCTAGAGAGAAATTCTCGGGGATATGCAAAGGAAAAAGAACATTTGAGGATCCCTTCCTAAATTAATCAACTTTTTTGGACCCTTCCATTGCTGTCTTGAACAGAAAAAAAAGTTACTTCTAGGGTGATTTTTCAAATACAAAACACTTCAGAAATGCCAGCTGTTGTCCCTAATTACAGTCTCTACCGATTAAAAAAAAGCACATAGTCTAAACATCACTGAGAGGCAATGGTGTTCCACAGAGACTTCAGGGTGGTGAAGGGCCCTGTCCTGGGTGATTATACAGAATCTGAAGAGAAGAGACTGCACATCTTCCCAAAAAGAAAGAGGATTCAAACTTCTCATCAGACCTGATTCTTCCTTGCACTTTTTTCTTACTGGCAGAAATCAGAGGGAATTAACACGCTGCACGGGGAGGTAAGTTGGGGGTGCAAGCTGTGATACCACTGGGAGAGCACAGAAGACAGGAACCCTTAGAAAAAGGGCTGCAAGCTAAGCCAGCTCTGCCTCATCCAGGACACACGCCAGGTCTCAACCTCCACACAGGACTGGATAGGACAACATAAGAAAAGCCCTTACCCACAACATAGGAAGCTTCTTTATGAACTGAGTTCCAAGACGATCAGCTTCTCTTATACCAAATATCCCAATGTTACACAGTGAGGGGAATTCAAGGTGTTCAAATACCAAGGTGTTTTGGCCAGGCAGCGGTCCCGGCAAGCTCCTCTTGTGGTCTGCAAGGATAGCTCAGCACCCCCCATGCCACAATTTCGTTCACCACAGTTAAGCTTCTGCCCTGTGCCTGCCTCTAAAACCATCTCCCCTTCCTTTGGGGACCACCTGAGGCTAAACTGGCTACTTGGGAGTAATTGCCAGCAAGATGTTCTGATAGCTCTCTAAAAGTAGTTTCAGATCCATTTCTGGATTTATTAAATTTAAGCAAACAGGGAGAGGATTGGCAGATAGCAAGATTATAAAATGGAAGGTTGTATTGCTTTGGTCTACAGCAGCTTGAAAGAATGGAGGACCATACACAGAATATGACTAATATCTTCACCTCCACCCATTCAAGATTAGGATCTCCACCCACCAGATATAACAGGCTCAGAAACATTTTGGTCCTCTGTGGGGTTTTCTTTTTCTTTTTTTTTTCATAAAGAAAACATGAGGCTTCAATTCTTTTCCCCAACACTTCAACATATATTGCAAGATATAATAAAGCAGTTTTGAGTAAAATATGTGAGATGGACAGCACGTGATATTCAATATCTCAAGTGATATTTCAGGCCCTTCAGGAAGTACCTAATGTCACCTCTGGATCCATACACATTTATCTCCTGCACACACCCTGAGGCCATTACATGCAGCTGTGATTTCATAGCGATGAGAAAAAGACTAACTGCCTGGGAGACTACCTGGTGCCTGAAGGATCTTATCTCTGTGAAAAATACAGAGAGAAAGCTTCTAAAATTATGACATGATCACCTGGGCCAATATCTTTGGCAGAAAGAACAGGATGGTTGGGCTCTCCTGACAAAAACAACAGTATTAGACACTGTCAAAGTTGTGCAAAGCTTCCTTGAGGAGTAAACAAATGCCTCCCCAACGCATCTAACCCACAGATACCAGAGACCTTGCTCTAGTCACACACAACTTGTGTGAGCACAGAGAGATTTTTCAAGAGATTAAAGACAGATTCACGCATACTGTGGGAAAGTAACAAGATTGGCGAGGAGGACTGTAAATACGTTCAAGTGACTCACATGAGGGGTGGCTGGAAAACACATCTATCACACTAATTGTTGCTTAGTTTTGTGCACACAACAAGTAGAACATCTGCACTCAGATAACATAGGCCTGGGATGGACTCAGGGGCACCTTATCAAACACGTCTGAGATTCTTGCCCTGCTGTTGGAGAGATCAAAGCACAGCAGAAAACTCTGCCTGCTGGAATCCTTGAAATACAGGCCCAAACAGCAAGTG
>JAOXJM010000023.1:19140068-19187786 GCA_026413425.1 Tringa solitaria | reverse complement strand
AAGTGGGAGCTCTCTCGCTCCCTCACTCCCTCGCTAACAAGGACTCTCCTGCTATAAAGGACTCTTGCTCCGCGGTGTCTGCGTCCCCTGCTTGCCTGCCTCTGCCCGGGTGCTGCCTCAGAGGTTCCCTGATCCATGAGGTAGTGAGATTAAATTTGTTCTTTGCCCTTAATCCATGGTTTTGTGGTTGTTCCTGCCTCCTGCCTGCATCGGTCCACATACATACTTAAAAATGACAAGTCACCACTGTATTAGTCATAATATTCCAAGGGGGGGAGGGTATTTGATTTAGATTGGCAGACATTAATTAGGCTCAGGGCTGGATTAACTGGCTTCCCATTACACAAGCCAAGAATAAAGGATTGACTCGTTTTAATCAAACCCTTCCTGTTCACTTTGATTAGGCCTAATCAGAAGCAAGGCTGTTTACAGATAATGCCTAGTAGTCACTGGGGAATAAATAAATAAAAAAATAAATCAAGAACTTCCCAATCAGTATCAACTTACCCTGAGTTTGCATGTCTATACCTCTACATACAACTCCACCCCATGCATCAGCAATTTCCTTTAAAAAAAATATTTTACATATAGATTCTACATATAATTCAACAGCCACCCACAATGCACATCACTAGTTCTCCCAAAGCACACCTATGTTAAAACTTGTGTCACAGGCTGGTGACATTCCCTAAGAAACCAGGATTTACAGGTTTCTCTTTGCACAAATAATATGAGGATAGCCAATTATGCTAGGTTGTTTTTTTTTTTAATATACTAGCAAATATCTTGCCGATTTGACTGAGTTACGTAAACTTCTAACTTGTTAGGCTGAACTTGTTTGCTAAGAACCTAGATAGGACGGGATAAGATTGAAAGCTCCTACCAAAAATGTAATGTAGCTCTTTTGTTAGTGAACAGATTTACCTTTATAGCTCCCAAATGTTAACATGGCTGTAAATGCTGGATCTATAAAAACAGAATTTTACTTTGATAGCAAAGAATTTAGCCTTTGCTTTTGTTGGAGCTAAAAAATTGAAATATGGAGACTTCTGTTCTTGCCACTGCAGTGGCACTAATGTGGCAGCAGTCTGTGTTAGTGGTGGACTTAACCCAAAGCGGAGAGAGAAGCAGCACCACCATACACACCACTCCTTTGGGCATGTTTAGAGTAACTAAATGACTTTGGAACTAAAGCGGGTAAGAATCAACCTCTTTAAGCAGCTACATTCCATTAAAAACCCAGGACTTATATTTTTATGCCACTGAGAAACTCTCCCTACGTTTCTTATGCACAGTGTAATGCAGATTCCTTAAATCAAGGTTAGTTTCCTTCACAGCTATACAGGTGAAAGCAGATTTTACCACTGCATCTCCAGAAGTGTTTGAGTGCCACTAAAATTTAATTTTACCCGGGGTGGTACTGAAATTTACTTCAATTCATACACCTTTTTGAATTTTCGTAATGTACAAGCATTTTGAGAGATGCCAGTTATGATTCAAGGTGAAATAGCTCTCCTAGGTTTTCAAAATCCAAACTATTCATTATAGCTATTTAGAGCATTTTTCTGTGCCAGTCTAATGGCATGAGCACATTATGTTGAATTACTATTATGCTGCATCAATTGAATTAACTTCTGAAGTCAGTCTACATCCCAAATTACAATCTTATTCTGCCTGAAATTCATTTAAAATCCACAGGACTTAATATTTCTTACAACGCCTGCATGCTAAAAGCTTATATTCGTCGGCTTTAAGTAGCTCCAATGAAAACTGAATTGTAGGCTGGCAGGAAAAAAAATAAAAAGCAGCAAGGGCTATGATTTACAGGTGCTCTGTCAACCTGAGCCTTCTTTTGGAAGTGAACAGCCATATTAAAAAAGATCAAAACAGACCTGAGTAGTGAAGGAAACCCATCTTTTCTCCGGAGCACAAGTCAAAACAAGTCCTGTCAAAATCTATTGAGAAAGAACAACAACAGGATTGAATTTACCGCATGTCCCCAGGCCGGTAGCAAGAGCGCATCGTCTGCTGGAGCAGCCTTGGCAAACAGCTACCAAAGCACTTGACATGCATCACCCTCTGCTTCCCCTGGTGAAATCGGAGGCTGGAGGATGACTGACACGCTTCCTTTGAGAAGGGACAGCACCCAGTTCAACCCAGTGTCCTTGGTCAAGCGCTCCCTTTATTCATCTGCTCACATCTGAATATGGAGAGGCATGTCTGGAGACCGATAAAGGTACACAACTTCAAAACCTGATTTGTAGGAGGATGTTGGGAAATTTATTCTGAACTGATGGCAAAACACATTACGATGTGTAGCTAAACTACAGTTCAAACTACACGTTGTCACATATTCTGAACTCACTAAATTATGATAAACATACCTCCGTGTTTTCTGAAATCTCTAAAAAGGAAAGAAAAACGGTCTTTGAGTTGCACATCCTATTTAATCCTTTGGTTGTAACGGAGACAAACATTTTATCACAAAAGCTCCAGTTTTTGAGGTAGGGATCTGAAGTTATACATCTAAAGAAACAAACACCCACATTCTTGAAAAGGGGTATGCATATTATGAAAAGTTACCTATAGCAAACTCTGGAAAAGGGGGTTTCACACCTGATCTTGAATAAGGCACTGAGTTTGAGCAAATGGGACCAAGAGGCTGCTTGTGCTCACTCCTCCTTTTGCACCCAGTAGCCTGTTGGACCAGAGCTTAAAATTAACTCATCCAGAAAATAACCCCAGGCTTTCACTCCTTCTAAACCACCATCTTTCTCTTCTATTGCTTTTATAAAGATCATGTCTTGCATTTGCTGTGGGCCTGGCTGAGAGTCTATGGTATTTAATCAAAGAAACATTTTATTGGTAGAAGATCAACTGCTGATGTACGCAAAGTCCTAATTTCGACTTATTTGTACCCAGTGACTGTACTCAATAAGTAAAATTAATTTTATGTAGTCACTTTTTGAAGACAACATGCCTCACACGAGAGGCAGTGCCACACAAAAAAAGATTAAATGCTTCACTGCTGAGAGCTACTACAACTCCCCTTTGAGGGCTGCCGCTTCAAAGAAGAAGAGCCAGGTGCCTTGGGCAGCCCCGACAACACGCTGGAGGCTGGGAACCTGGTGTGTGAAATCGCTCTGAGAGGGCTAACTGCAAAGTTTTACTGTCTGCAGGCAAGACTTTAGTGTTGGTGCTGAAAAGCAGTTATTTTGGTTTCTGAAATTTTTAAATGGTTACTAGAGGTTATGAAGGGCGCTTGGTGCAGACAATTCACAATATGGCTCAACCACACATGCTCTTCTCTTGTCTTTGGGGGTATATCTATGCTCTTTCCTCCTGTGCTCCTGTTGCATCCCTATTTCTCTAGTGGGAAATTAAAGCCATCACTCCAAGATGTTGCATTCTGTAGTTCAGACCATGGGTATGAAACGATCTTCTCTAGGATTACCAAACACTGACATTTGCAGTGGCTTGTTTTCGCGCTAGCAGTCATATCTGGTGTGCATTCATGTCTGTAACAAAAGGAAAAGCTTCCTTTTATCTTTCAATGATTATCAAATGTATTCTGAATGCTTTCTCAAGTCCTTCACATTGAGATGCTGCTAGGAACAGTATTTACAACCGCACAGTCAGAGGCAAACATTCAATGTGCAAGAGCCAGGCTGGTGAGCAGCTGGCTTTAAAGCTCTTAAAAAAGCCTTGGCATTAGGAATGTTGTTGTAAGCTGATACTGGAGTCTAATAATTTCATTTTAATAATCCCTTTGAACTGACACCTAATCAGTAGCTTTGAAAGGTCTTTGTGACCAGTGTCAGAGTCCAGAGGAAAAATCAAACAGAAATGGTAACTCTGACCCCGCCTGACAGGGCTTGTGCACTAGAAATACCAGTTCACCTGTAACTAAACATGAAGCAGGTTGTCTCAGATGGAGCTGTGAACCAAAGGCCAGTGGGATGGACTCATGAACTCCATACTGAATGTTCAGATGATGAATTCATCTAAAATCTCATTACAATGCTTCTTCCCTCTTGGAGGAAAACCTCAATAAATGAGGTCTCAGACTCAAACATTCTGTTTGCCCACATTTTTTGAGTGTCACCAAGGCATTGATTCTGAAATTAATACTACATTTAAATAACAAGAATGAATTCAAGTTCAAGAATTCTGTTATTTTATGTTTTCTTTAAGAACTGGACTCTTGAAGCCACACAAAACCAGCAGAATCTCACTTTTAAAGGGGAAAGTCATAGTGGCTTTAGAGTCCTGTACAGTAAGACCCCCTAGAAATGATCACGTCCAAAGGAACTCAAGTGAGAATACAAACTAAAAATAGAATAAAGCATTTGGCTACTAAGTTAAAGAATCTTAATTTTATAAAAGAAGTTCAAGAAGCTCAATTTTGACTGTAGGTAACAGCAGTATTTCAGTTAGTTTGGTGTCTATGATGCTTTCCCCAGCCAGTTCTACAGATTCGAGAGCATAATTGAATTATGCAGTTCATATAAGATTTATTTCTGCCTCTTATATTAACACCTATCATTGAAAGCCTCATCAGATGACATCAGGAAGTGAGGAGGTTAAGGACAATTGTATTATTAATTTTAAATAAATTGAGCATGTCTATCTTTTAAAGAGGTTCAAAGTACCAAGAAAAAAGAAGAGCCGAGCCAATGCCAAGAAGATATATGTGCTCCTACAAAACCTGGAGCAGGCTTGCTTTACCATACTGTTAGAGGTTGACTTTCATTCCCTGAGCTCTGTAAGTGGCAACCAAAGGAAACACACGACTCCTACCGACTATTGAGCTGTCTCAGGTGCATCCCCGACCAGGGATTTTGCCTGTTCCCCTTTGCTGTCCACAAAACAAGCTGAGAAGATGCAGCAGTGGGAACAGGGTGTGGGGAAACAGGGAACAGAGACAAGGAGACAGGCTGAGGTTCGGGGGAAGTTTTTGTTTTCATTTAAGCAACAACCTGGTGGGATTTTGTCAGCATAACAATTTTTTTTTAACTAAGTACACTGGTGACAGCAAGAGCAGAGAAGAAAGCCTAGTGGGTCCATGGCTGCAAGGCTTCTTACCAAGGAGTCAAGAAGCACAGCTCAATCTGCTTTGTCAGCTTAAACAGTCACTCCTGCCTGGTTTTCCTGGCTGCACAATGGGGAAAATGAAGCTAATAATAATCTTCGTTACTACAACAAAGCATGAGTCTGGGAGAAGAAAAATAGTATGATATGATATAGCAATACAGGATCCAAAGAAGCTGGGATTTCAGGAAAACTTTTAACTGTCACATACAGATCTAGCAACTCACCAAGGAATAAGAGATATTCTGCAGTTTAGACAGGAACAGATACATTCACTGAATCACGTATCTCTTGTGACATGTGTTTCCTTTACAAAGTTTTTGCTTAAAAAAAAATAAAAAAGGAATATGCATCACCTGATTTCATTTTTAAAAAGGAAGCTAGACCCTTACCTACCGATTTCTAATTGCATGAAAGAATAGATACACACTAACTTCTATTCATTAACTTTAATCAAAAGAATTCTTGGCTGTTTCATTTAAGGCGGATTTAATCAAGCAAGGTTGGCTCTGAAGTAAAATTACAGTCTTTAGACTGTGGAACAATTAATTTAGAGTTTTACTCTGCAACAGGTCCCTGATGAAATACTAAATTAACAGATTGCAATAGGGCATTTTGGATAGGTAATTTTAAATTCAATTTAGGTGTTTTCTCTTAAGATGTATAGGCAAAGCCTTTGTGCAAACTTGCATGATATTTTTCCAAACCTCTATGGAAATGTAAGATATTGGTCAAAAAGACTTTCTATTATACCAATAAACATTAAAGCAAAGGTCTTTACATAGCAACTACGTATCACACTAGAGATCAAAGTCTTCCCTCTTTAGGTTCATCTCACACAGAAATAGTACACATAATGTGCTTTCCGACGAACAAGATATTGTGAAGCTTTTGGTTATTAAGCATTTGTACCGGCTAAGATAAAAAGAATAAATAAAGGATCTTAAAATTTGCATAAAATTTGCATTTATTTTTATTTTAAATCACAATCCTCATAATTTGGGGCTCTCTGGAGCCTTTTACTCAAAGTAATTTCAACTCCATTATGATGAAATATGCCCACTTCCAATCTCAAGATGAAAAAAGATAACTCTACATGACAATCCTAAAAAAAAAAAGCACACCCTACAACCAGCCCCCCTGATTTTAGTTGCCTTCAAAGGCACCACAAACCCCCTACTGTCCTCAGCACTTCCCCTGCTGTCGCAAGAATCCAAGAGGTGATGTGTAGGAAAAACCAAACTCTTCCTAAACTGTCCTGAAAGGATGTTTCGGACAAATCTTTTTATAATTAGGTGCAATGAAAATTTTCCCACCTAAAGCCAAAGTGAGTCAAATAAAATAACAGTTCAGATATCTGGACTAGAACCAGTTCTCTGATTGTTGTGCGCTTAGTTAATTGGAAGAGTAGTTTTGCTCCTACAATAACTCCCAGATCATCTGCATCATTTTCCCAGACCTGACTGAGAGCTGCAATTTAGTTGTGATGTAAAGAAAAAGAGCCTGACAAGCCATTTCAGTAACCAGCTCATTCCAGCAAATACTCTAGTCAGGCTCTTTAACTGATATGACAGCTTAAGTTGTCTTCTCCCAAAGATAACTTCTCCAAAACATTGGAGTTTAAATTTTAAACTGTTACGTGCGTACTTTAAAAGCTGTATTATCCCACTTTAACCCAAAAAGTTCAGGAAAAACAATGTGAAGTCTAAGCCTATTCAAGACTTATAAATACCTAATGCAAAAACTGGAAGAGCAGAGTAATTTCTTTATCATCCTCCACCGGAATCACAGCTCTGCTAATGATCTTACAATACAGAATATTTGTTCAGAGCAATTATATGGCTGATATTTATCAGTATGTCAACTGTTTTTAGTCAATAAAGTCAGCTCAGATGCTAGATAAGAGTATACATTTTTGTTGGCCTGGAAGCTGTGCTTTGCTTTTTCTAAAAATGCTGTATTAGCTCATTAGCTCTGGACTAACCCTATGGAACAATCAAATGATCTTTATGTCATACTACAGCTGTAACAACACATCATCTGTGAGGCTTGAAAGAGATTGCAACAAGTTTTCAGCAAATCAAGTCACAGGATGAGGTACAAAAGCCAAAACTGAATACAAGCCACGTTTCTGCTTCTTACCAAGGTCCGGTGTCCTTATCTGATCAAATTCCCCTGTGAGAAATGCGCTATCATCAAAATACCAAGAAACCACGTCCCTTACAAAGGCAATCCATCCATTTACTACTTTCCAGTCAGCCCACTGAAGTGTGCCCAAGGTTCATACCAGATTGAAAGCCAGGAGCCAGTTAACAGCCAGTGTTTTCAACAGAACTGGTGCCTGTGCCATCTTCCACTATCACGCTTTCTCTGCCTGCCAAATACTTTCCCAGTATAACCCAAGATGGGCTTTGAGCCTTAAAAGCGTTACGTGACTTTGGGAACCATCACTGCTTAGGTGGTTTCTCCTGCTTTTCACCAAGGAAGCTGCAGTTACGTTGGCTGAAACTCTCCAGCCACTTGCAAATCCAGAGCAAACCTCTGCAAAATATATAATGAGAAGAAAATATCATGACTAGAGATCTAGATATAAGGGGGTTTTGACCAGCTTGTTGCATCAAATTCCTCATGGAAAGGATAATAACATTTGCGTGGCTCCTTTTCCTCTTTATTTAACTTTCCCTTAGCCATGGGGGATCTTTAGTTTCTCCAACACTGAGAGATTTGTCAGGACTATTGAAAGGCATGGCCAAGTGTACAATTTGGCATATGGCGAAACATATTCGTGTGAACTTCGGTCATATTATATTATTATGTTTGCAAAATATATAGGTAGTAAAGTTTTAATAACTTAATTCAGTTAAAATAGATACAATTTAATTTTTAAGCTAAAACCTGGCTATATAGAGAGCTATAAGTACTATATGACCATGATCAAAGCATCACCATACACAGCAGCTTTAACATTTAGAAGCACTACAATAAAATCTGTTAGTAAATCAATGAAAGGTCAGAAAGATTAAGGGATTAAATTTATTACTGGTACAAAAATATGCAAATTGAGTACTAGACTGGAATGTGGCCATACCTTTATACCCTCTATAGAGGACATGAAACAAAAAACAGATTACATTTTGTGCTACATGTAAAACCACCTCACATCAGAAGTCAGTGGGAGGATGTTTTGTTTGTAGTTCAAAGGAAAGGTGAAGTACACAGAAAAAAAATGTGAAGCATGGAAGAAAAGATTCCAGTTGGGAAGCAATCTACTTTTATATTAACTTCTCTAAAGCTCTATTTAATGCTACTTTAGCTCTACAAAGAATATAATTCTTAGTGACTCGCATGATCAGGTAATCCCCAATGTGGCTACAATACAGTTGCAGGGTGTATGGTTTAGTCTTTGTTCACGCCTCTTCTTTCCCAAAACCTCACCTCTCCCCCTGGGCTGCAATAAGACATGCATTAACATAGAAATATAAAGATCTAATGTGTGATAGGAGTCAAATTATGCCATCCACATGGCACTGCAGAAAAAGCCAAAAAACAAAACCACCCCAAGCTTCAGATACTCAGTAACCTTGTCCACAATAGAATTAATTTTTAAAACTAATTGAAGAAAAAAGATACATTCAGAAAGCTGGGTTACAAAATAAAGTTCCAAGATGCCTAAATATTGCTTTCCTTCTGTCATGAGATATTTGGATATAGTAACTATGATAAAACAGTAAATCTTCAGCTAACAAATAGCATTTAAAGTAGCAATATTTTTTTTTAATCTTGTCTTGCACAGGGACCATCTGTCTACAGTGAACACTTACCTCATCCACAACCTTTCCCCCTTAAATAAATGTACCTCCTATGAATATCTCTAAAGAGATGCTTTTTTTCCCTAGACTAGGATTAATTTATTTTTTTTAAGGCATGTTCCATTACTTTGCAATCTACTGCTGCCATCTCCTGTGTTAAATGAGGCAGCAAGTAACTTCATACTTACAAGCAGGCTATTTAACTTTGGCCATATGGGAACGGTTCCTGTTGGTCAAGCAAAGAGTGCTTCACCTAAATACGCCATAGAAGCCTGTTTAAAAGTTGGCATTACCTCTAAGTGACTCCGTCGTTCTGCAATCACTCGTTCATCCTTGTTTCCAAAGAGCTTCTTTGGAGGGAATTCTAAAGTGGCAAGCTGGAAGACATTAAAGGATGAATCAGTATCAGAAGTGACAAACTCAAATGAGAAAATTCTCTTTAAACTACGAAGCAACCGGGACAAAGAAAATGCCAAATATTCATGAGTTACACGATATGCTATTAGCAAATACCATATCACATATTTCTACTGACATTATTACTATCTGGTCTGTACTACTGCTAAGATAACAACACATTTTGTCATAAATGACTGTCAGAAAGCAAATTTAGGAATTAAGTTCATAAAGACTGCAAAGTTGCAAACTGAATCTGATATGATAGCACCAACTAAGGAGTAAGAAAGATCTCTTCAGAAACTCCGTGTATCATGCAAGATTGCATTCAGTCTCTTAAAAACTGTGGTCTCCAACCACGCTGTTGTGTAATTTGTGTCTTTTCTTATGTTGTTTTGTAAACATAAGATCATTGGATCTAAGAACCATCACTGAAGTTGTGCTGTGGAAGATGGCATGGCTGGATTCCAGCTGACACCTGAGCCAGACCTGAGGGACCTTTTGCTGTGACCCAAATTATGACTTCTTGCTTTGGAGCAGGGACAGGCTCATAGCATGTACCTACATTATGAGGGCAGCTCAGACAAGGGGAATTGGGACCTCTGGAGCTGTAACTCAACTGTAGCTCAACCGCATCCAAACATGTGTCCATGCTGGAAAGCAAAAATTTCTGAAGAGAATCCACATGAGCAGGCAAAATCCGATTTATCACACTGAAAATAAAAACAAGGCAGCAGCACTACTCCTAAAAACAACTATACAGATCTGTCCTTTTAGGAGCTCTTCCACAGAGGTGTTCAAAGCTATCTTCTCATTTCTTTTTCATCCTGTAGGAACCGTGGCAAGCTACACTGGTAAGGAAGAGAGCAAGGGAACTGTCTCTCTATCTTGTACACCAGCAACTAAGATGCTTGAAGAAGTTCCAGCCAGCTATATCTGGAAAACAGATAAAAGACTAAAGACTTGGTAACAAGTACCAACGAACTTGGTCTACTAAGCCACTGCTGCTGGGAATGATGCACAAGAAGGCAAGTCCTCTCCACAAAGTTTTTGTTTGCACTTGAATGCATATCAAAACCAGTTTCTTCCCAGCTCTTGCTGTATGAGAGAGAAATATGCAACCTCCCATTAGCATTGCCCTGTGTAAAAATGCCTCCTGCATGAGTTCCCCTGGCTACTTGATAATATTGAACTAATAAACAAGATGCATCAAATTCTAGTATATCAGCACATACAGGACTGTAGAGAATTTATGGCTGGTTACAAGGAGCAGCAATATACTGAATTAAATGAGGAGATTCATTATTAACACTGAATGTAAGCATCTTTAAAATACAGAGGTGTTCCGCAATACAAATAATTCATTCTCATTCTCTGGTTCAACTCCAACTTGGGTAATTTTAAAGAAATACCTAGACATCTTCACACGAGCAATATAAAGCAACGCGGGGCATCAGAGAAGATGGAAAAGATGCCTGCTCTGCATCAGTCTCACCAGCACACCCCAATTATATTCCTCAAATTTCTCCAATCGTATTCTTCTCAGTGTGCCTGCTTCTTCCTGTTGGCAGGACAAGCAGTACACAACCAAACCATACCCTGTAATTATGTCCTTGGGACTTCTTTTCACTGCATTACTCACTCCTTAACCTATGCAGGATTATAAGTGCTAGTATTTTCAAGGACTACAAAATCCCACCCCTGCAGAAATTGTATTTTATTAAATAGCACTGCATGATGTCATTGCCAGAAACAAGCAAGGTAAAACAACTACCACCACAATCACCTCCTGGCCCTAGGGAGATTGTTTTTATATTTATTTGCTAATAAATACTTTCATTATAGAATTTTAAAACAGCGTTTGTTAAAAAACAATTTGCACAAATAAAAAAAATGATGCTACAAACATTGGGGATGGGCAAGTTGTTTTCCTAATCTGTTAGCTGGATCTATCTTAGAAAGAAAACCAGTTGCATTTTCTAAAGTCAGTAAGTTTTGTAAACTCACATAGTTTTAACATTTCTTAACTCCCAAATCACTACACTGCAGAAATCTTTGAAAGCAAGCCAATGAGAGTCCATTATTACAGCCATTAATTTAATACACAAGAGAAAGGCCTCAGCCAGTCAACCTGGCTCCGAAATGTTCAAAGTCACAACATGTACCTAAATGAAAATCATAGTTCCATTGCTGGTCATGACCTGGATCTGAATACTTTGGACTTAGAGAACTATATATAACAAAACCCTCCATCCAGATCAAAACACCAATGTGCTGAGCCATACTTGGCAAACAATATGTAAGTTCCTTCTGTTTGTAATAAACATATGTGTGTACAGAATATACCTACCCATACATGGATGTTACTCGGAAGGATTTTGCATCCTGCAGAGGATGTCTTACAAAGGACTGACCATTAACTGCATCTCTACGGGGCTGGGTGCAGAAGGTACACAACCTGCTGGAGCATTTCTGTGTCCCGCTCTTTCCCAAGGGTCCTCCGGCTCCTCTTTCAGCCGGATGACTGGCAGATATCCATCTCGTAAATAATAAATGGAGACCATTTCTGTCACACAACAGACAACCACCCAGCTATATGACAGAAAAACCTCCAGCCATAGAGCTATAGTTGTCATCATCACTTAGCAACTCTTGGAACTCTTGTAAACCCTCAATTACTTCAATGCGTTCTACTCCACTACATGCCAAGAGACTAATTCCCATCAAAATGGAGATAAAAAAAAAAAAGAAAAGAAGGAACATTCAAAACCCTCCAGGCTTGAGTTTCAGGCTGTCCAAACACTTAATGCAGACATGACAGCACCAGTTTCCACCTAGTTCACAGCTTGAAAATTATCTTAGCAATATGAGAACTGGAACCATTCATGCTGCAATGTGAATTATGCAGTTCTCTATGTGACTGTGTAATTTCACTGCAATAGGAAGCTGGTCCATTGTAGTATATTTATATAAAACCACAATATTAGTATATTTACCAGAGGTAGCATGCTTATATGTATATTCCACTTATTTCTGTCACTCTGACTTACAAAGTTACTCCTTTAGCATGGGGCTGGGGGGATAATATGGTGGTGCAAGAGTTCCACAAATATGCAGAATGACAATAAAATATTTTCATCTCAAAATAGTTTTGGTTTATTAAAAAAGAAAAGAAAAAAGCCCAGCACCACAAATATACTAAAGTAGTGATAAATGTTACAATAATTGTCTTTAAAGGTCCCCTGTCCTGATGTATCATTTAACATGCAGGCTCTGAATGTAATTGTGTGTGATTCAGAAACACAATGATTCAAGAGAATTCGGAGGTTTATTAAAAATACCTTACTCGTTTATGCCAAACTGCAGTAGCAAGTATTTCAATAAATTCAAATGTTGTTAGTAGTAGTGCTTCAATGCCTTTAAGAAACTGCAGAGTAACTTTGGGAGAGATTACCACTGCTACAGGTTAATGCACACAGCACAGTATGTGACTGAGCTGCATTCGTTACATCCCTTAAATATGTAAGAGATCTGCAGGTATACATTTTGCATTGAGATGTTTGCCTTGGCTCAAACTCTGTAAGAGAATTTCACACTATCCAGATTCAGGAGTGTAAATTATTCTTTGGGTATTAAATGGTTGTGCATGCTCTGGCTCAAATTAATTTTTCAAGGGTCACACCTTGACTATGAGATTAGTATTTTGTGGCAATACAAGGCATAACAGAGCGATTCTACAGGTAGCAGAGTAAATTATTCTACTTCCCTGAAATTTCTGAAGCACGCCCCTCCTCTCCCTGTCCCCCTTGCTGCAGTGGCAGTGAAAGCATTTGGCAGTCTGTCTTCTTCAGCAGTGATGTTTTCTCGTTTTTAGGGCTGCTGATGAGCTGGTATGTTTTCTGTCAGGGGAAATTAAGAGGCATATTCCCCAGCCTGACAGGAAGAGAAAGCTTGAATGATTTCCTGAGAAGCTTCCACATGTAGCATGCAAGATTTCTAATTTTTATTTTGGCTGCAGAAGCATTCCCCTCCTATAGGTAATCATAGCATGGCTGCAATAAAATTTCCATTATATATATACGAGTGTGCACAGGTGCGCGTATGCATACCATGGGCAAGGCTGCGATTACCATTAGACCCAAAATGCAAAGCCAGATAATATTTTAAAATAGTATGGAGATACCTCAAGACTGCATATCAGCACTCCTGATGTCTTTTAGGCATTAAACTTTTTACAGTTAATGATGTTTATCCTATCTGGCAATTGTTGCTAGGCAGTAGCAGTCTTAGGGAGAGGCAAACAGTCATTTGCAATTTACTCCCTAATTTCTTTATAATAAATAAAGGCTGTGTTTTATTTCTGGGTCTTGTATTACTGGGGACATGTTATTTGTCTGTGCCTCAGCAACCTTATCTGTAAGAAATGATACTTACCTACCATGATAGAATATTTGTGAGATTAGTACGATCAAGTTCAGAGAGTACTAGGTCCAGTCCTCAAGAGGAAGGTGCTTCATACCCAGCAACTATTATTCTAGCAAATTTTAAACAGCTTAATGGATTCTTAAACTTTTCTCGCAGTCCAGCCAAGAGACTGGTTTTAACAAGGTTATCAGCAGGCGTACAACTCTCACCCGCTTTTGGAAACAGCAGATACCTAACAACATCTATATTAAAGCACACTCTTTCAAAGAGAGACCCTACATCTTCACCACTGAGCCCTGGGAAGAGATGCAAATTTGGACAGGGGATTTTCAGAGGCTGACAGTGCAAATGAAGGATCGAGCACCACGAAGGGCTCTGCCTGGGACAGGGTACACTCTCATTTCAGCACCTTTAGAAAAATCAAACCATCAGCATTGGAAGGGCGTCCCTTAATTCTTATTATATTCAGTTGGAGACTCTTTGCTGACACTAATTGACTTTTGCTGGATTTAATTCAGTTCAGGGGTTTTATGGTACAGTGGAACGTAGCATGTTAATAAAAATTCTCGTACGGTACTTTGTGAATGATATTTCAATATATAGTGGACCAAAGTAAAATACCACATAATACAGTCATGTAGGCTTGTCACTTCTGAAGCATGAAATTGTTCGAAGTGTTATGCTCCCTAAACATTAAAAAAGTGCCATTTTCCCAACATCAAGCAAAAATCTACATGATTGAAACATCTCATTATTCCTGGTGGGTAAAATCTATGTTCTAGTGCCTACAATATGGTAAAAGTGTTGTTGTTTTTTTTTTTTTAAGAAGAAAAACAGGGCAGACATTGACGTAGGCTGAGTAATCTTTAATCTTTCATCCCAAATTCTCTTTGTACTTCAATGTTTTGATATATTTAAATGGGGGGAAAAGGGGAGAAAAAGTAAATTAAGGAAATGCTAACTATTAAATTAAAAAGTCAGTCTTCTTTAACACTCATGTTACTTTTACAACTCTGAATTTTCTCGTTTTTCAAAGGGTATGTCTGACTTTTGATCCTTTGTACCAGAAATCTGTCACAGATGAGAAAAATCAAAGAGAAGAATGTGGCACAGTTTTGCAGTCGGTGTGGCTGCACCTGACTTGATTTTGCAGTGAGCAATGAAAGAAAAAACTGTCCTACTTTTAGTTTTTGAAGTTTAAACAAAGTAACTTAAGCCTCAACTTCTCAAGATGTACTAAGACTTCCAGACTCTAAAGAAATTGGACAAAAGCTGTATTCTTAACTAGGAAGTTGCACTAAATATTTAGGGATTTCGCAATAAGGTTAAAAAAAAGCTTAACTTCTATAGTTTTACTAGTATTTTTCTGAAATAAACCACCTATTCTACACAATTTCATAAGAATCCTTAAGCAAAGGGAAAAAGTTAACACTTAATGAACAGATTAAAGGTTACTTTATAAATAAAAAATAAAAATAAAAAAAATGAGATCAAAGATAGATCATTTGATCATATACACCCAACAAAATAACTTAAAACCACCTAAGTTGTATTTTAAGGTGATATAGCTCGAACTATTTAAAGTTCAAATGATGTTTTCCCAAATATGAGTGAATAAAACTTTAAAAAAGATAATAACGTAGTCCTCCATCACGTAAAGCCTACAGTGCTTCCCTGATACGCATGCTATAGGTAAGCGATGCCATCAGAGGACAGGAAGATTAAAGACAGTGTTTTCCATTATCAACTAATCAATGAGAGGGAATATCCAGGGCATTATTTTCTGGATATTCAGTTTGTCACCTACTTTTTCTCTTCCATTTCTAATATTGCCTCCTTACTTCTTTTTCCATTTCTTCCAGTATGTTCTTCCCCATTTTCCAGCTTCCCAGCTGATCTCTATTTTATTGCTGTGCTCCCTCCTGCCCCATAACCTACCTAATTATTTTCTTACTCCACTGTCCATTTGCCATATCAAATTTTCTGCTCCCACATCATCCTCCCTACTATCTGCCAGAAGTAGAGAGGGGTTTGATACTCATAGAATGGTTCAGGTTGAAAGGGACCTTCTCAGAGGATTCTCAGAGACAGGATAGCTGAGGAACTAAGGATCAGCCAGAGCTCTAAGGTGGACCCATGTCAACCTTCTAATGTAGTGAACTCCTTGGAGAAGACCGAACAGCTTTTAAACAGCAACGAAAGCCACAATTTATTATAACAAACAAATAAGGACAATTAACCTCCCAAAACAAAGAAAATTCAAGTGACCAAGAAACAGAACTGGAAGAAGTAATGCAGTAGAAGTATAAGAAGAAGTATATGCAACCCTCCTCCTACGTAGAGGGTCCCTGCAGAGGAGCCCCTGCAGAAGGTCCCTGATACCAGCCTAACACAGTCAGTCCTTCGCTGGCTTTGAGGGAAGCGGATTCTACTCCAGCCCCTCCATTCCCCAGTTCTTTGCAGTGTTTCTGAGACCTGAGGAGTGGCTGCAGGCTCATCCCTGCTGTCTCTCAGCAAATCCAACAGACCTGGAGGCTTCCAGCTTTCTGTGGTTGTCTCTCCTTGCTGCTATGGGCTGCAGTGCCCAGATCTCACTCAAACACACACAGAAGAATGAGCATCTCTCTCCTTCCTTGAGGGAGTCTACTCTGAAAAATCCTAAATATATCAGTCAGCAAATATCTCCCTTCTGACAAATACAAGAGAGACCATATTGCAAAGCAATGTACTGGAGTTTTGGGGTTTAGGGGTTTTTTTCTGGTCTCTCCTGAATACAATTTATGCCACAGCCTGCTTTCCCATCTCTTTACAGCACAGCCTTTTCTTAAAGAGGAAGCTGTTTTGCCCCATGTATGTGGGAACACTCTGTTCCTCCTGTTCTCCATCTTTTTTGCTCTGTGCCCAAGGTTTACCTACCCACAGAACCGGTTTAACCTTTGCATTTCTGGCTGGCAGGAGCAACTCCTGGCTTGCACGTTGCTTTTTGCCTGACCCCCAGTGGGGGCAGCCCAGTGAGCCAGGGCTAATTTATCCCTCCAGAACACATCCCATGGAGGCCAGAGGGTGTTAGAGACCCTGCCACAGTTACCTCACTGGGCAAGCAACTCTGAAGCTTACCCGCTGTAAGACTGGCTACAATTCCTTGCCTTTTTCCTACTTGTCTCTCTGGAGCATCCCCACCATTCCTCTGCAATACTGGCACTAAGATGTGTCAAAAAGCACAAGGACTTACATCTCCTCCCATAAATATATGCAATTCCTTTGTTACTGTCCTCAAAGTCTGGATGCTGCAACCAACCTCCACAAATCATCTCTGGATTCACCACAAGCATCTTCTCAGGATGCACAAATTCTCACAGCTTCGCTGTCTCTAATTCTTTGAGCTTTTAAGATCTTCCTGGCACGCTTGCCAGTTACCTTCCTCAGACAGGCATAACTCTTTCCCCAAAGAACATCTCAACTTCATCTGTCACTGAAGAGGGATAAGAACACAAAAAAGAAATTCACCTCCTGTGAACCTCCCCAAAACCTCCCTCTGATGATGCAAAACTACCAAGTAGAGAACACCAAAGATTTCTCTTTTGCATTTCACTAATTGTGCCTCACTATCTTTGAATCATGCCCACCTGGTTATCAAACAATCATCTGTAATTATCAAAAAGGTTTGAGAGCTCTCACATCCAAGTTTCTCCTTTAAATAAGCAGACTGACCTAGACTCAATATGCATTTTTGGAGCTGTGGTGAGACGTGGAGGCCACAGTTTATTGCGTTATTTTAACTCCATTTAATCTGCCTCCTGCTATTGAGAAAACTCAAATTAACTGCAGCCAAAGAAGTTACCTTGCATTACAGAGGTGTTTTCCTTAAAGCAATTTCTAGGCTAGGCAGAATAATAAGATACTAAAATAGAGCCATAAACGTTGGTCAATATAGTATTTGACAAATTACTTCATTGCTTTGTTCATTATAAGCAGTACAATAGCGTTTAAATACAGAATAACTATAAAAATGAGCGTTAGGACGTATCAAAGTTCATGCAAATCTTTCACAGTTCTATAAAATTATGCAGCTTTGGGATTTAAATCTCTCTTATGAAAACCAGAAACGAATACAGCCAGGGCATCTTTCCAAATATAAAGCACTACCTGCATAGCTCAGAATTGTCAACTAAGGAAAGAAGGACAAAAATTGGCCCAAATGGCAACGAAAATATATTAAGTTCGCTATGCAGGCTCTAGAAAGGTAGAATAAGATAGTCAAGAAACAGCATACTCCAACCCCCAAGGATAGAACTATCTCAACATGTAAACCAGTCAAAAAAAAAAAAAAAAAGGATTTGTAGATTTATTCGGACAATAAGCATGAAAAAATTGTAACGTATCATGCCCTTGCAACCTTGATTTTGCTCCCTTGTTCATCTATCTCTTGCCCCAAGAGAGAAGTCTCTGGGGGAAAAATAGACTATGATCTGCTGTGCAGCACTGGTAAGACAAGTGTACGTGCTGACCTGGAGAGTCTATGGATAAATTTAACATACATTCTCTAAGCTTTTAGCTCATGATTTTGTAAACTAAACATTATTTTTTCTCATGCAGTCTCAGGTCATGGTGCTTTTCTTTAAAGAAATGGCAACAACTGCCGGGTTTGCAAGGTCATGTCTTCAAAGCTCAACTCATTAATCAGTCTTCATAAATGCACAGCTCAAACCCTACTTCTCAAAAACAAGGCCAAAAAGGAATTTTCTGGTGCTCTCTATAGTGTTTATTTTCCTTTCAAAAATGATTTGGGATTTGATTCTTTATCTTCCAGCTGGGATTTCTAGCAAGGTTAAGGAAGCATCCCTGCAGTAGTACAAGGTGGGGGCCACACAGCAAACACCATCTTCGCCCAACTCTGCACCCCATTCCTGTCGATGCCACGTCAGTTATCAGGCCACTTCAACTGCACACCAAGAAGTCACAATGCCATTTGACTTAAGCAACAGAAAGAGGTTCAGAGAGGAGAACTCACCTCAGCAGTTTTAACAGCTCTTCCAAAAAAGATTTGCTTGTTGCCTACAAGCTCATCTCGGTGACATCTGGCAGCATTTATGAAACTTCCCTGTCTCACGTGGCCAACTGATGCCATAAATTTCAGTCACCCTTGCCTTGGAGAAATGCTAATAATGAAAACTCATCAAAGAGCAGCAATAATTTCTACCGCTGACGAGATGGACGCCTTTCTGACTACCCAAAATTAATGGCAGATCTCAGGGTCTTAAAGAACAGCTGTCGCAGAGAAATACACCTGCAAAGACAGACACAAGGTGCCTCTGAGTCTGGTTTCTTATAGACAGAATGCGGCAACTCTCAAAATAAACTGGACTGATTACAAGAAGAACTTAGCTAGCCTTCTGCATCATTTAAAAACAATAAAACCAGAGAAAACGCACGCACGTATGCAAATGGGAAGCTTTAAAGGAACTACTTAGTCCCCGCTCCAGCAGTGATTGATAGTCACTTAGGTTACACCTAACTTTTCACTTGGTCTACTCTTACAGACATTATAGAACTAGCTGCTTTATGACAGGATTAAAAAAATAGCTGTAAGCCTCATACAAATTTCGGATTTTCGTCACACTATCACTATTGTCACTAGGTAAAGCTTAAAAAGAAGATAACTAATTAATGTAATAAAGAAAAGATATATTTTTAGGACCTTGCTTGGCAAAGGATTTTGAATCTAGAGGACAGGAAAAGCAACTATGGGGATCAGAAAGATCACTGTCACTATGAGTTTCACAAGCAATACCCTATTTAGTACTGCTCTTGAGACCCTAGAGTCATGGTGGTGGGTAAGAACAGATACTTGTTTCCAAGTATAATAAAATTTCTTGATCAAGCACTTGAAGATAAGTGCTTAGAAAGCAAGACCCTTGTATATACCACTTATAAATGGAAACCTCAAAGATACACTCAATTAAAATGCCATGGTATCAAAGTCAACATCATTATTCAGGGTAGGGGAGAAAACAGGGATGTGTTTAACTATTGCAAATATTCGAAGTTGGATTACATGTCAGTAATATCACAATCACTGCCTGCCAGATGCTTCCTAGAAGGCTATAATATTTCTGTCCTCAACAAGCACTGCATCACTGAGTCTGTGTATGAGTGATACAGCTCCACCTGAACAAGTTTTAGTAACCCAGGAAAGTAGGGGAAAGCTGAAAGACCACATAATTTTTATAAATATATAATTTTTTTTTTTACAGTGTCCTTACAATGAGTTGTAGCACTTAAGAGTTTTCGGGTACAATCAGAATGGAAATTATGCTACTCTACATATGTAAATAAAACCCTGCAATACAGTAGTTTGCAATTACTGTAACAATGCTGGTACTATTCAAAAATTGAACTGAACTTAAAAGTAAGGGTATTCTTATTTATTCCCTGACTTACAAATAAAAACAAAATTTGAGTCAGACTTGACTGTACAGTGAATAATTTAAATCAAAGTGGAAGTTTTGCTGTATTTTTTTCCAAAAAAGACATAACAAGACTAGGACATGCAGTGTTAAGATGCAATTTGAAAGATGTTCAAAGTATTTAATAGAAAATACAGAGTGCCCACACTGCCAACAGAACCGCAAACCGTTAAAGTATTATTAATAGCCAGTAGTACCTACGACTAAATATGATAGGAAAGAATAGTTTCAATACAGAAAAAATGGCCAAAGAGAACTGTACCTTTGATTCTTTTTATCATTCAAAGCATCATAACCATGTATAAATAACCATGAATTAATTGAATGTTTTAACACTGGTCCTGAAGTTTGGCACCCATGAAAAGTGTGCATTTTCATCTCACTGGCACTCACATCACCAACACCAGTGTAACCAATTTTGTTTTTCAGACGTGGCCAGACATCTTGCCCTCTGCACTGTTATTTCTGCCTTTGGTTCTGTAATACTACAGAAAACTGGACAACATCCTCCACTTTCAGTCTTCTCCTCTTGACGTTTTCAATTCTATACCTGCAGCTCAATATTTTTTCTGAGAGCCACTGCTTCTTTATGTTTATTTTCATATTAAGCCACAAGAGATTGTATTTTATTGATTTTTGTCATGCAGGGCTGTCTAATAAATTTTACTGCTTGGGCTTTCTTGCTTTGGGCTCTGTAGTGGGATAGACAATTCTCTCTTGTAAGATGGAGCCTTCTGTATGTTCTGTGTTGCAGAGACAGATGGTAAAAGACGCTTCCAGATTTATTCTTTTAAAAATGTATTTACATTACAGCAGTCAAGAAAATATCCTGAGCGCCTTACAGGAAGATCTCATTGTGAATACAAACCCAAAGGTTTTTAGAAACTAATTTAGAAACTATACTATCAGCTGCACAGATCTGAGAAATTTTTCCTTTCTTCTAAACTCAACTAATTTTTAACTAAGAAACACTATGATTTTCAATATAGTGAGTCTGAATGCTCATTAGCAGTAACTTGACGAACTAATGTTTATAAAAGACCCTTAAATAAAAGAAGTTTCTTGTAGATTGTAACAATGCTACCCATAAGGTTGGTTTTAGTGGGTTTTTTTGTTTATTTGTGTGGGTTTTTTTAAAGCAAGTTCACCATTTGATGAAGCTAACATATTAAAAAGGGTGGTATTTACAACACAACACTGCAGTTCCCATTAGTGGCTCTCAGTGTTTCACTAGTAATTGGCCTCTCTTGGCTAGACCCTGGATCTTTACATCCCAAAAACGTGAAATACAAGGTCAACACCTCAGCATAAAATACGTATCATCTTTGAGTCTTCAAGGGCAACTAGATAAACTATAAACCATATATGTGTATTAAAACGTGCAACAACTGTTGTCAAATACAGAGGGGTAAAACTGTTTTTTTAGAAGCTTTTCTTTCTTGCAGACTGCATCAGTCTTATCTGAATGGGGCCTCCATCAGTTGAGTCATCTGTATCTCATTCCTGTTTGGATAACGTCACTAATTTGCTTAATATAACAATGCCAAAATAAACAGTTAAATATTCTTACTGTACTGCAAATTCTGCAACCTGTATTTCCTTGTCCATTTTCTCAGTGGTTCCAAACAGGAGACAACCTGTGATATCCTGCTCAAAACCTGCCAGGTGATGCTCAAGAGAAACTTGGTATAATCCTCCAGATTAGGCAGTTAATAAAGTTTATCACACGGCTTCACATCCGCAGTTGTGTCAGTAATACTGACAGTCTAAATGAAAATGCAACAGGCAGCACAGTTGGAACCAGACAGTTTTTGCTATTATCTATGCTACTTGTTCAAAATTAACCTGGGTATTTTCACAAAAACTAGTGTTACAGCTGGGTCATCATATCCTAAATCAACTGAAACCAAAGGATTCTATTTGAAAACTCTACTTAATGCAGCAGCATATCCCTGACCAACACACTGAGAACAAGCTGCTCTTCGCAAAATCCTTCAAAGACAGTGAGGCTGTCAATAACAGCTAATGATTAATGGAGAATAAGTCTTACAGCCCTCCAAAGCAAGGCAATCGTTAAAAACAGGAAGAAACAGCAAAAACTCCAATCCTGCCCTCTGCCTTTCACTAAGCAGGGTAAAACAGAGCCACATAGCTGCAGCCCAAGGCATTCTCCAAGCCTACAGACAGCCAGGAGCAGCCAAGGAATGGCTGAATCTCACTGAGGACCTGAACTTCAAGTTACGTTGTCTAGGAAAGGTTCTTCTCACAGGCATTCCTCTCTCACAGACAGCTGTTACCCATCTAAAACCATTTTACTGATAAAACAATGCAAATATTTTGATATCATGCAAATTCTAGACAAGTGAGCAGAGTCTTGAAAATCTGATAATCAAATAATCAAAGCAATTACTCTGTCAAATGGTTTGTGAATTACGAGATGAAGGACTTGGGTCTCTCAAAATGTTTTTTTCAATTTTTACATTACTAATGTATAAGAGTTTTGCACAGCACAATCAATGAAACCTGGCATTTGACGTCTGCCCGCAGGTTAATCTTGTCTTGTGCTGCATTTCTCAGAAGACCTAAAAGCTAATGATGTTTTCCCACAGAACCATTTGGAAACTCACAGGTTTCATTAGCTGCACAGGACAGACCAAAAAAAACCAAACAGGTCTCATCACTGACCAAAATACAGGAGGGAGAAAGGTGAAGGAAGATGGATAGAGAGAAACTATTTCTGCAGAATTGCCTGCACCAAGCCAAGAAAACTTTGTTGCACAAATCTAGCACACAAAACAACAATAATCACAAATTAATCCCAAAGCCAGGCTTTCACAAGGCTCTTGTGCATTCAGATTCAGTTTAACGACAAAAAATTCACACACTGTATTCATTTTTCCCACTAGAAATAGATTGGGAATTGCTTATTATGCTGGAAACAAATATGCCAGGGGGTTTGCTGTGTCTCAGATGCTCCAGTCCTGGTTAGCAGCTATGAATTCAGAGAGACCATGTGGAATAAACAGACTTCCCCATACTCAAACTTGCACTGAACTACATGATATGATTAGCAGTGATGTTTTTCACACTTTACTTCTGGGAATAAATTCTCCTGTTCATTAGAACAGACAGAATGTACTGAGCAAAGCCTTAAAATTTCTTTTAAAAATACCAGCAGCCAAAAGTCTTGAGCTGCAGAAGGAAAGGCCAGGTGAAGCTTTTAAGGATTTACCTCTTAAATCACTTCTGTAGCCGATGGCAAACTAAAGCTGATATGGAAGTATTATGTATATAAACCTGCAGGCTTCCACAACGCTCTGAACATAATATAATTAGGAATGGGAGTTGGAAATGTGTATGTGACAAAATATGCTTCCTGTGTATGTACTTCCTGACTGTCATAAGTGACAAGAATATGAATGGTAAAATTATCTATACCATAATTACTGTAATTTGTACTGAATAAAGGTGAAGGCTATAATCACATGCTTGTATAATAGCATTACAAGGTTTACACACAGATATGTGTGTAATTCTAAAAATTACTACTTTATTTTTCTTTCAATATTTATGGAAAGATACATTACCAAGGCTAGTAAAGTTCCAGGCTAGGAAATAAAATTAAGGTCTACCGTTTGTTTAGAATATATATATATTTCAAAAACTGTTTTCTAAATGCTTTTCTATATCCTTATAATTCTGCCAGAGATATTATTTTAATACACATCATGGCATTTGCTATTTATAAGCACATCAATGTTGCAAACAATTTTCAGTTTAATCTGTGTCCAAAAATACAGTTTCCAGAAAAAAAAAAAAGCTTTTAGACTGTTTATTCATTCTTAGTGTTTGCCCTATGGTTGTCATATTAAATTCTTTACGCCTTTTTCTATACATCAATCTATCTCAACAATCATTAAATTTGTGAATGGATTGGGACTTCAGTCACCACAGGATCAAGGCTTTGGTCTAAGCATTGCAGGTTTCAGGACAAACTCATTTAAAATATCATCTTAGAAGTTTTTAGTTACAGTTAATTACAGCTTTAGTGCTTTACACTGCTTACAGTTGAACACTAGAAACATCCAAACGTCCAGAGTTTTGCATTCAATGTGAGCATACTACCTAAATCTTCTATATTAATTAAATATACTGTTAATGATGACAGTAAATGAGAAAATCCAATGGTAAAACCGGCAGAGCTTCAGGCCAGCCAGCTCTGATGCAACAAGCTTTTGACTTCTGCTGCCAAAGCAGCTCCTAAGCTCCAGGAGCTCACTAGTTACGTGGCAACTGGCTCGACAGCCCTGCAAGCCAAGAACCTCAAAGTTATTGCTTCCTCATCCTTTTCCCTTTCAAAGTAATCCCAGGAGATTAACAAAAATTTTACATTTAATGAAACGCTACAGCTGCACAGTTACAAACCAGAATTGGAGCAGTCAGACAGCCAAGATCCCAGCCAAAATGCTGCCTTAAGCACTCTGTTCCCACTTTAATTTCTCTGCTTCTATTCTTCCTTAGGAGGGAGAACTCCGCATCCCTGATGAGACTTTTACAAATAATCTAATAATTACATAAATACATAGGAATTGTCTAATTATCTTTGAGACCATCAGGGAGGAAGAATAAAAATCCCCAAACCCCCACCAACCATGTCTTGAAAGTTAGTAAAAAATTGCTTTTCTCTGTCAGTGATCCTGGACGGTTATCCTGGAACCTCTTCCAGAATCCATGTATGCTCTCCCTAAATGAATGGCTTCACCTCAAACTCATCCCCTCACCATTCTTCATGCTGAAGATTTCTTCCCCTTATTACTTATCAAGAGCCCCAGACGTATGGACCACTTGAAAAGCAAATGGAGATCCTTTCCTGGCAGCCACCCAAGAGAGGAGTAAGGAGGCAAAAGGAAAGGACAGCGAGATCAGTTAGTGGTGGTTACAAGAACAGTTCATGCCTCTTCATTCATCATTACAGACCTGAATTACTCCTAATCAATAAGTAGGACTAGAAAAGAGTATAAAAAGAACTCAAGAAAGGATTACAAAAACTAGCATCTGTTCTATTTTAAGAGCAAACATATACATAATAGGTTGGTTGGTTGTGGGCAGTACGGATGCATGAAACAGGAACTGGCTTCACTGAGACACAAAACATTTCTTGTCTCTCTTCTCTGAGATACAAAATATTTCCAGTAAAAAAATGAGCAGACTACTTTTGAGTTTTGAAAAATCTGAACTATTTTAAAGTATTTTTAAAATAAGCTTGCAACAGATGTTGTGAATATATTTTCAAAAACATCCACATACTATTTCTGAAAAACTGAAAAAGATTTTCTGCCTGTTGAATTTCATGCAATTCATACAAGTATGCAAAGAGCAGCCTGCTAACTTCTCCAGTTGACAAGAGTCTCGAGTTCACTCAAAAAGAATGATACTCTGTCAAACAAAGAGATTTCTGATAAGCAGAGGATATTATCTTCAGAAATAAAAAGGAATATAAGTCCCATTGGCATTACTGATGAGAGCCTTTCCTCCAGACCACTATATAAAAAAATAAGAAAAAAAGGAAACCAGACAGCATTTCTTCCTAATGGTTATAAAATAGAATCTTTACTGGCCAATACTTAATGTACCTGAAAAACCCTGTCATCCAAGCAACAGCTTCTAATCCCAGCCTCCGAGATTCATGATATTGATGTGTTACTGCAATATATTGTGCACACTGGTTTCCCTGGTGGGAATAGCAGATGGGGGTAGAGGCAGATTATTTGGCTTGAAGGTTCAGGTATAGGTATTTTGCATCCATTGAATCATGCGAGATGATAAAAACCAGACCAGCGGAAGGGGAAGCTGGCTCAATTACAACCTGAAAATCTTTAAAAATTATAAATGGTCCTTTTGTGGTTTAGACTGTTTAGTATCTTCATCAATGACAGACAGTTGGATCAAGTGCACCCTCAGCAAGTTTGTGAACACCACCAAACTGAGTGGTGAGGCTGATGCACACAGCTGAGGGACAGGATGCCATCCAGAGTGACCTGGACAGGTTTGAGAAGTGGGCCCATATGAACCTCCTAAGGTTTGACAAGGCCAAGTGCAGGGTCCTGCATCTGGGTTGGGGCAACCCCTGCTATCAATACAGGCTGGGGTTGAAGGGATTGAGAGCAGCCTTGCCCAAAGGATTTGGGGTTTCTGGTGGATGAAAAGCTGACAATGTGCGCTTGCAGCCCAGAAAGCCAACCCCATTCTGGGCTGCATCAAAAGAAGCTTGGGCAGCAGGTTGAAGGCGATGGTTCTGCCCCTCTGCTCTTCTTTGGTGAGACCCCACCTGGAGTACTGTGTCCAGCTCTGGAGTCTTCAGTCTGGAGGAAAGACACATTGGAGCGCGTCTAGAGGAGAGCCGTGAAGATACTCAGAGGGCTGGAGCACCTATCCTATGAGGATAGGCTGAGAGAGTTGGGGTTGTTCAGTCTGGAGAAGGCTCTGGACAGACTTTATTTTTGTGGCCTTTCAGTACTTAGAAGGGGTCTAAAGGAAAGATGAGGACAGACTATTTAGCAGGGCCTGTTGCGATAGGAGAAGAGGCAATGGCTTTAAACTAAAACAGGGTGGATTTAGATTAGATGTAAGGAAGAAATTTTTTACAATGAGGGAGGTGAAACACTGGCACAGGTTGCCCAGACAGGTGATCGATGCCCCATGCCCGGAAACATTCAAGGTCAGGTTGGTCAGGGCTCTGAGCAATCTGATCTAGTTGAAGATGTCCTTGCTTATGTAGAGCGTTGGACTAGATGACTTTTAAACGTCCCTTCCAACCCAAACTATTCTATGATTCTATGAGACCATGAAAGATACAAATATATATTTCTATACAGACCTCCACAGATCAAATAAAAATACACAATTTATTGAATTCTGTTGAATAAGCTAGAAGTCAATAGCTTTAGCACTCCTGCAGAAATCTTGCCTACAGACATATGTCCTTATGTCCATGAATGAATCTATAAATGCAAGCATCCCTTTTAGGTTCTTTTTGGCAGCTGTCCATGGGTTTACTAATATTTTAAGTTGAGAATCACTGTTAGTAATAAAAATGCCTCAATAGTATGTGTTTCCCTTAACACCATGTAGAGATTTTTATGCACACGTAAACAGACATCAAGAAGATTGACAGGGAACTCCATAAACAGAGCCTATAGTGAAAGCCCCACAAAACCTGATTTAGATACTTGTATGCAAGTGGCAATTAAGGACTCCCACATGAAGGATGGGCTTCATAAACCTTGGATTTGGGTAGGTAAAGACAAATAGACAATTGTTCCTCCTGCTCTCCTTTGAAAGAAGGAAGAGACAAGGAAGTGTTCAGAAGGGAGCACTGGCCATCACAACAGTGCATAACTCTGAGTTGCTGAACTAACAGAGATGGGAAAGTGAGTTTTCCCTCAGAGCAAGATGATGATCAAGAAAGGAAGGCTTTCTGCAGAAACCAGCACTTTAGTAGTATTTCAAAACAATGAACTGATAAGAAAAGATAAAGAAGGAAAAAAGGGAGAATCTTACTCTGAAAGTTCTCTATTAAAGACCCCATTTTCCTCCTATTTCTCTCTAATAACAAACCAAAAGTATATTCATTACAGAGACTAGTGCAACTGAAAGCCAAGTAGGGTCTTAATTAGAATTCCAAAAATAATAAGAGAGTCATTAACAATCCAGCAGCATAAGAAAGCTGAAGTTGAGCAAATGACAATCATGCAGACCTAAAAAAACAGACACTGTTAAATACTTGTTACTTATCTGCCACTGGCACAATCTCACCATGCTGCAGCTCCTGCAGTCTTTCAAAATTTGCATATGACACATTTCAATTAGATATCTAGTTGTCAGCAGCCACTTAATTACATTAGAAGAAATATGCAGGTATATGAAATATATGGCATACTGTAAGACTGGAAGACATCAGATAGTTTCTGCTTCTGAAAGAGATACTCCTCTTTTTAAAAAAAAAAAACCAAAACCAAAAACAAAAACAAAACACAAAAACCCTTCCGAATAAATCAGTTTGCCTATACTTTCCTTTGGGAATTCAGTGGCAGCAACACGAAATGCAAGATCAGCAAATTATTAAAATACTGATGTAGTAACTCAGAGCTCAGCAACTAATGAGCTGTAAAGTTCACTTCTAAAAGCAGGACACTCATACATTAAACACATCCACAGTATTTTCGCTGTTCATTATAAATATTAATTTAGAGTTGGAAGGTGAACTATGCAAGATAAAATTCAGCTCTGATGGATTCTGATAACATCGCTTTTAAGGATCAAGTTTCTTTGGAATAATATACAGTAACTAAGTATGCAACTTTGGAAAGTTTGGTATTAAAATGCATTTTAGCATCATGGTGAATCCCAAATTAGGTCAATGACAGATGAGCAGATGCAGACAAATGATTTTCAATTTACCAAACAAACTGAACTCCAACTCATGTTGCAAAACTAATCCAAAATTACCATAAATTAAGGCTATTTTAAATAAAGGTAAAAATATGTGAAGCTATCAATCATTCACATATGTAAGATTGATAATGCAATTCCTTCAAAGAAAACAAACACCAAATCTTTAACACAGCGCATGATATTATGTACTTCATCCATCAAAATGTGCTCTTCCCCTCTGATAAACAAGGACACAGTAGCTTGTAGAAATGCTGATGAACAGAAGAAACCAACTGCATATTAGCTAGGTTTCTTCTGCCCACAAACTTGCCATTTCCTTGTGGTGCCCTCAGTCTCAAAGCAGGAGTGGAGACTTATAACAGCCTGTACTATGTGAAATAGAGAAGACAACATTGGTACTACAAGGGTTCCCAAAACAGGCACTTCAGTGACAGTACCTATCTAAAAGCAGGAGATGACATGATCAAATGCTTATCTCGCTTCTCCTGAACTTTGTGTGCTTTGCACTGGGCAAAGATACACACACTCAAACCTAGCTGATAATTTACTGAAGGTTGTTGTGAAGTGTAGACTTGATAAAGGCTGGAAGAAGATACTACTAAAGCTATAGATCTATCATTACAGGAACGTGACTAAACATTTCTTTCCAGTACATTAGAAGCCCAAACATGTTACTATACTTCTCCAAAGAGTATCATATTTTAGGGAAAGTTGTAAGACTTGGTATTTGCCGCAACTTAAAAAAATTGCTGAGAAGGAAACAGACAATTTAATGAAATATACTATAACGTATTTCCTATGTGGAAATCAGAAATGTAATCATCTGCATAGTTAAACCAATAATTCTGTTAAAGTACTAGATGTGAATCTCAGTAAGTTCACCTAAGACACAGACGTGTCAGTAAGAAAGAAACCGGCACATTAAACTAGAGAATATATTAACCTTGCAAGCATGACCGAAAGAGCAGGAAGCAGCTAAGAAAAAAAAAAAAAAAAAGCAGCAAAAGAAAATTGGCTGTGTAAGATACCTATGAAGTATGCAGTGTAGAGAATGGAAAATACAGATTAAATCCACAGGAAAAATATTAATCATGATCTATTAATTACAACAACAATAACTTCAGCTGGGAAGACTGCAAGATGAAGGAAACTATGTAGCTTTGCTCTAGGCTGGGATTTTTTCTCAATTGTGTTCTTGGATGCTTGACTTTATTTTGACCTGCTAATACCACTCATACATTCTCATGGTTCTTCAAACAAACAAAAAAAAACAAAACCCAAGAAAACACCACTCCCTCCTGTAACATAAAAAAAGCCTGAATTTGTACTGTGAATCATCAATGTTTGATTCAAAAAGTTGACGTTAACATGCACACAGGTCATTTTTAATAGTGGCTTTAAGAACATCAGATTCCTCCTGAATCTGATAACTACATACGAGAAGGAAGTTGATCTCCCTATGACATAACTGTAAAAGCCAAACAATTGTTCCTTGATGTATTAACAGGATCGATAACAGATCGTGAAAAAGTCTGCTCAAACACATTTTCCTACATGGGGAAGATTGGTTTGCAGAGGGATTCAGGTGGCCCTTTCCTATTTCAACTGGATGACTGCCTAGCTGTTTTTTCAAGAGTTAGATGCATTTGGAATATTATCATTGCCAGATTATAACTCTAACATCCAAGAGGAAATTGCAATTTGTTCGAATCCAAAAATTGATACTGATGTTCATTTACAAGTCATATTTTTTAAAAGCATTTGTGGAAAGAGAACATTTTGATTTTCCATTCAAAAACTCATTTTTTTACCTCTAAAATTTTTTTGACAATCAGAAAAGATGACCTTCTCTCTCTTTCTTTTCTTTTTTAAACTTTTCCTTAAGATATTTGGTGTGTGGTAGTTTCAATTTCTGGTTTTCATACTGTTTTGGAACAGGAATGATCTTAAATCTCTTTAAAACTCAAGATTGTTCCATGCTCAATTAGATTTTAACTTAAATAATATGTCAATGAAGCCCAAGAAAGCATGTGCACACTACTGCATCTCTCTCGAACATACTAATATTTTTTAATATATTGTCCATGAATATATGGCCCAGCCTTCTTGTGCTAACTCTCAAATCTGGATCACTTCCATTGCTTGAATGATTTCTTTCTTCTAATATACAAGCGAACAAGTAGAAATGAAGCAAAATGTTAATAATTAAAAGTTAAGATGTGGAAACCAAGGGACTGTAATTCTACAAACGCTCACTCTGACAAAACTAAAGCTGTCAGGCACAGCTCCTCATATCCTGAATGCCCAAAGTCTCTGAGGTGGTCAGAAAGATCAATTTTCCATTTTGCAGAAACCTGGAAGCCACTATTACAAAAAGGTATCTGTGGAACAACGCTCTTCTTTTAAATGAGGAGTTGTCAGGATGAGACGATCTGACTGCAAGTACCTTGCAATGAACAAAACAGGAACCTCCAGGGAATGCTGCCAGTCAGCAATAAAGGGAATTAATGCCTCCAGGCAACACACAGAGTCACAGTTTTACTGCAACATCCATCCTGTACCTAGCAGCCTTGGAGCTTTAAACTGCTGAAGGGCTTGCCAATCTTACTAGAAGCATACAGGTGAGAGGAATATTGGTTTTGAGTAAGCATCTTTCAAAAAACAAAACAAAAACAAACCCCAAAAAACTTATTTTCAAGTCTCTACCTCCACCCTTTTCTGCAAAAGAAGTTTTACCAAAACTTACCTCTGGGTACTTCAGTTTTAAAGTTTTATGCATTTCCCGAAAACGACTGTACCGTCTGAACACTGTCCACGTCTCATCCAGGACTGTTATCTATATCAGGCCAAAAAAAAAAAAAAGAAACAGAAGTAAAACCACACAATGCGCACACTAAAAATGATGCAGAATACAAGGTTATCAGACTAAACCAGACAATTCTCAGTTCCCTTAAATTCATAAGCTTTTATAGGTTAACTTAATTTTTCTTTTATTACAGTGACAGAACCATATTTATTGAGGAACACTGATTGCATAACAAAAATCTGAATGCATTTATTCCTTATTCTGGAGTGGTTTGACAAGGCTGTAAACACATTAAAATATCCCCAATCATTCCTTGGTGCAGCTCTGCAGCTCACAGCATTACAATCAATGGGTGTTCCATTAATGAATGAATAGCACCCAGCACCAGCGTAATGTAGCCTCTCTATACATCCATAGAAATGTATATCTTCTCATATACACACACACATATACACAGATACACACAAATAATAAATAACGTGCTTCTCGGACACACAGAATTCATTACCACGTAGAATGGGATTCCAGTTTGTAGGGTAAGAAGTTATATATGCCGGCTTTCAGTAGAGGATATTCCTTTAAAGCATTCTGTGCCTGTGTCATCAATATGTTGATGAACATCCCATTTATAGAGGAAGTTTCATTAAAATCAACAGAATCACTCCTGTGAATAAACCACACAGCAACAGGAGCAAAGGGGGAGGGCAAGCCAACCTAGCCAGCAGTTATTCACGAAATTCTGACTGAACCTGAGGAACCAACAAAAATTTCAGGGAAAGAAAGTTTTTCACTGTCTGAAATTAGGTGAAATGAAAGATATTTGTGACTCCTAAAATGAAGAGGCAGATCCCTCCCTATGGAGTGTATCAGAGTTATAAGGCGACAGAAAGTCACAATGGAGCAGGGTAACTGAGTAGGAGGAAAAAACAAACCCCAGAGCAATAAAGCCAGAGGAAAACAGCACCCAAGCACCACAACTGCCCCCTCATCCTCATAAAGTCATCTCTGGCCCACCCTTCCCCATCCCCGCCGCCTTTACAGGTGTATGCAGAACAGGGAACTGTGGAAAGTGGTTTGGAAGTCAAAAGTAATGGCATGTCCTATTACATCAGGAACCAGGCTTTTTGGGGTTTTTGTTGTTGGGGTTTTTTTCCTCTATTTTTAACTGAAAGATGCAAGTAAACAAAATTGGCCTTCTCAAACCTTTTCACAAATATTAAAACGTGTGTTCTTCTAGCACATCTCCACAAAGTATATTAATTATTTCTGATAAAAGTCATCTTTCATGTCCCGAATAAACTTGACTGCTGCTAGGACATCTGCACGATGGACTGTATTTCCTTATTAAAAAAATCACACAGACGCCCGCCCTCAATATATTTTTAAGAGTGTCTCACACTTTACAAATCAAGTGAATGGGTTTAACACTTAACATTTAAGAGACAGGCTTAACAAAAAAAAAATAACAATTCGGCAATATACAAGATCTTGATTAATCAAGTAACCATTCTGTTCTGAATAATTACTTCAATATAAAGGATTATATATAAAGGCTTTGTGATTTCAATGTTCAAGTAAACATTAGAACGCAATGGATAATCATATAATAAAGATATCACTCATTCCTGCTATCTTTTTGCTTTAATTCTGCATTTTAATATTTCTGACTTGTGAAATTTTGCTGTGATAATCTCATTTGTATGTGACCTTTATTCAAAAGTGACCACTTTTGCCCCCCTGGGCTTTTCACAGAAACATGCCTTTAGGGGAGCAATCTAGCCCAAAGCCTCCAGGACTCTCCCAGCTATGCAGCCTGGAGAAGAGCGTGTATGCCAGCTTGCCCACCAAGCTGTGCATCCCACAGCTCTCTAGGTGATAAGGTGGTACCAAACCCACTCAAATCAAATTGTCTGCAACCAATTATTCATTAGTTTTCTTCTACAAATTTTAATAAACTACTTGCTAGAGATCGACACGGAGGAAAACAGGGAAACTGAAGGACTTTCTCTAGAGCGTTGCCTGGTGGCTTGGCTGGACCTGACTTGGTGCCTGTCACCCTCTTTGTTTACTTCCCTAATCCTTGTAATGAGCTCAGCCGGTAATGCATTGCAAAATTGTATTGTTGTTACTGCTGATATTATTGGAAAATGAATTTCAAAGCTAAACAAAATCTTAACTGGTCCCCAAAGCGGAACAATAATGTTGTCAGGATCAATAGGAGAATTACAACGCATCTGGCACAGCAACAGCATTTCCAGAACAGGGCCTTTTACTTCCACAGCTGATCCAACCAGTTTGGGCTGGGATTATTTCCCCCATTTAAAAAAAGCTGTATGACAGACTAGATAAGCTCTGTACATAGGGGACTGAGACACCTGTAAATCTTTCGAACAGTAGCAAGTAAAGCAAATTTAAAAAGCCCTTTACTTTTTACTTGTAATTTGCTAATACAGTAGTTAAAATATTTTATTAATTAAAAAAGAAATATATATGGTTGAGTAAATCTGTAAGATAGATTTTTCAAAATACTCTTACATGGGTACTTACGTGATCCTAGACTTGTGTCAAGAACTGTGACTTTTTTTTCTTAATTCAAGCTCACCATTTCCTATCTAAAACTTGTAAATTGGAAAGGAAATACTACAGTCCTATCTCTGTAACTTTTCTTCTGCACGATGACTGACTGAAAATAACCTAACAGACATTTTCAACTTTCTCTGTAAAGCATGACACAGATTTTGTTCCCCTTCTGCCCCATAGAAATTAAAGTAAAACCATGGCGGGGGGGGAGAGAGGGGAGACAGACGGAAGGAGGGATTCCACCTGATTCTGAAGCAATCAGAAAGAAAAGAACATGCCCCCCTTACTTATCTGAGCTGGTTAAACTGTTTACAGTAATTGTGAAAATTAGTATTTTTCCAAACAGACCGTGTTGAAACTGTTCCTTGTATCTGAAAAGCTAAAACTTGATTAAAAATTTCTCGGAACCTTTTTTTATTCATTATTGAGGGTACTATGACAAAGCTGAGAGAAGATTGGACTTTTACTTTTTTCTAATTTAGAGTGGATATGGGGCATGCATCATTTTCTTCAAGAGCTATGTATCAATGAGCACCACTTCTGCTTTACTCCAATTCTGCAATAACTCACTGAGCTCAGAAAGAAACTTTGACTAGAAACAGGGACATTTATGAGCAGACCCACCCCAGCATTTGCCTGAACAGAACTGTGAGGAGACTTGGAGAAAAGCACTGCTTTGGGGTGCATCTGCCTGGATCTTCTGTAGAGAACTTGGCAAAGATGACTGAAAGGCTTTGAAACATAAGAAAGTCAGTTTTGAAGGAATATCAAACAGGATAAATAAAATGAGAGAACTCAGAACAACAAGGGAAAGCTGAATAAACATAAGAAGCCTTATCTACAAACTGTGGCTGTGCTTGATTCCAGGCTTTGCTTCCTTCGCCTGCTCTCGGGAGACCCTGCATGCCTTTATGTCAGCTGGAGTTCCCCCTTCCCCGCTGCTCCCTCTGCCCTCCATAGGTATTGTCTGTAAGAGATGCCACGCAAAAGCTCTTCCCACACACTGCTTCCAAGCTCAGCCTTGACTGAATATTCCATGTACCACAAGATGAAAGCAAGAGGAGAATACAAGAATAGTTTGTTGGTGCTCTGATTCAGCCCTAACGTAAATATGTTTAGACCTGATTAAGTTACTACTGTTTCATCGTGTCTTTAAATGCAACATATAAAACTGTCACTCAAATGGAAGCTTTTCTGAAAATGTATCTATTCATAGTGAATATTGAACAGCAGACCAGCACAAACAGCTCCGTGACATCTCTTGCTGCAAAAGGAGAAAGTGCTATCTTAACTCTAATATTAAAATAGGGGTTTGTTTCTAGTTTGAACTCTCTCCAACAGATTCTCATGAGACTCACTCAACATCTTACAGTAGAATCTGTACCCAGTGGGAAAACCTGAGTGGACAGACTATCTTGCTGGCCCATTCCCAAACGTTATATATGCCTAGATGGACAAAATGCTGAACCTGCACTGAAAAAAAAAACCAAACGACGACTCACAATTTTGGATGGTATGTTGGGGTTGAAAGACTTATGAACTGAATGTGATGCTGCCAAGAAAAGTGGAACTCGCTCTCTCTCTGTGTATAAAGAAGGTAATCTTTACTACTGCATGCCACAAAAATAATTTATATAACCAGAGCATTGTTACATATAGAAATTTGTTGTATTTGGTCCTCTATACAGCAATATGCCAGGATTTAACGACAAACACGATGAAACAATAGAAACATCTGCTGAAGACAATATATCTGCGATACCTAGGATTCAGAGGTTTACAATTCCACTCCATCACCCCTTGTCCCTTTGTCAGATTTTGAAGAGCCATTACATGCAAACAGGTCAGTGACCCATTTTCCCAAGAGCAAAAGGAACCTTGGTGAAGAAAGCTTATTTGGGAGCTGGCAAAGGAAATTAGATTAATAATGCCCCAGCTCTTCCCTAAGACTGGACCATATTCTGGTATGAGACCACCTGAAAATAAACTTGAACAAAGTAAAGTAAGGCTGAAATAAGGAATTATTTCAACAACTGACATAGTATTCTGACCCATCACGAAGGGATGAAATAAACAGGTACATTTTCTCTCCTCCCTGCCCTGTCTTTCTACCTTCGTGATTTTTAAGGCAAAAGAAATCACTACACTATATATTCTGATTTCCCACAGAATAAAAGTAACAGCAGCTGAAGATTAATACAGGTCAAATTAGAGCTGGGAGCTCTGCAGGGGAAAGGTTTAAAATAGAAAAGTTTGTGGAAGGCCTGTGGATTGTAGCTTGGAGCCAAATCCTGACCACAGCAAAAGCAGCCCACTGTGACATACAGAGACCTGGAGGCAAAGGAAAAAGTATAAACAGTTGATTGATTTGTGTAAGGGACTGACTATAAGAAACACCCCAAAGACTGCCAAAGTAAGTTCCATAGGAGCTTCAATAAAAATATTTAGTATTCTATCGATGTTGACAGCAATGGAATACGACTATTAAAGTGATAGCCCATTCCCTACCCCATACGTCATCCATTTCTTTGCTTTGAACTTCAAAGCAGCAATTTAACCAACAGTTTTAGAGGCAGCCTAGAAATGGCAGAGGAGAGAGAGAAAAGATGGTACTGGCAAGTAGGACAGAAGAGAACAGGCGTTCCATATACCCCACTCTTAGCCAGAGCATGTGCTCACTCCATGCCATCCCTGAAGGTAGGTTGCAAGCCTTGCTTCTCACAGAAACCAAACACAAGGATCGGAACTGCTGGAGCCTAGTTTCACATGCATTTGTGTCTCTCCTTGATACATCCTCCAGTTCTTCCATGGTTCCAAATCCCAACCCCTTCCAACATTTTTCTTCTTCTATTATATTTCCTTCCAGGTAAGTCCAAGTCTTCCTGCACATACTCTTTAACTTTCCCTTCACGCTAAGCTCTTGCAGCTGTTTACATGGGTTTTAGAGATGAAGGGCGAATACTTGGAAAAAAACCAATCCACCAACATACTAAAAAGAGAAAATACTTTCTTACTGTATTTACCTTCACTAACCATTACCCAGTTGAGTAAATCCTGTGTGCTGAAAATAGCTGGCAGCTATAACAGTCCCTGGGGAGGTTTGTATGTGCTTACTCTTCTCTCAGCATCTCTATGGCTCTGGGCTTTCGCTAGCCCCAGGAAATTAAAAGTTCAAAAGGCAAAAGGAAGCATTTCATCCACAAATTGTGCGATATGTTTTGAGATGAAAATTTCATTAGCTCAAACAGAGCTAAGATTGCCCATCTTAATGAAAGCTTTTGTAAAAGAGAATGTGAGCACAGCTCAGCAATGGTCCTGCGTGCTGTGAGTGCAGGTCACTCCAGACTTCCCCCAGCTCTGGAGCATCTGGCAGCACATACAGTGAAGGTGGCTGTCAGCTCCGTTTCTGACACTACATGCATCAGTTATACTACACGTCCACATGCGCTGAGAACACATTTCCAATTAGACTTCACATCTTGCTTTGAAAAAAGACTGGCTTTGTACCAGAGGAAACATAATAAATATGCATTTTTTTCCCAGCATTTCTGCACAGATCAACCAAGGAAGCCACTAGAATGGAGCGGAAGCAGATACCAGTTTGGTGAAGCGAGACCTTGGAAAAGCAGGGTAGGAAGAATCAAAACAACAAAGAGAGCATGAAAGGAATCAAGCCTTTGTTGTGGCTATGTGCAAAACACTTTAATTATGCTTTCATTACTACAGAGAAATATTTCAAGTCTAATAATTTTCTATACCTGACACTCGCATCTCAATACGGGCTTTCCTGTAAGTAATATGCATTTAACCCTCATCTCTGCAACACCTTCAACTGAATTATTCAAATATTGGATCTGGAACCGCTCACCCCAAGAGTTTGACCACCAATCTCCTGTATACAATCGATCCTCTTGAAAAATACCTGTCTTTGTAGTGTCCTGCATTGTGCACACCTTCTCACAGCCTCTCTTATTTATCAGTACTGAGGCCACTTAGACAACGGAAAGAGAGAGAACCAAAAAACTGCACTTAGTGGAAAACCCTCTATATTTCATTGGGGTTAGTAAGATCGTTTCTGGAATCTGCAGATTCTCAGGTGCATTTCCAACTGCTATTTCCAGCTTTGCTAACTCAACACCGACAGGTAGACAGAGCAAACTAGAACCTACTTGGTTTTAAGCTATTATGATGCTACTGTTGTACAAATGCAAGCAATGTGTCTACAGAGACACCAAACATTAAGGAGAAGCAACTGAAAAGCACTTACCTTTATTTCAAACTCATAGTGTTCATCCTTTCCCTGCCCACACAGGACATAGCGTGGAATACTAATTTTAATTGGGTCCTTTAGGTCGTCTGGATTTGCTCCCAGAGAACGACAGACCATCCGCTTTCATGTGAATACCAAATAGGGAGAACAAAGGAAAACCAAAATCACTACATAAGGAAAAAAAGAAAAGAACTTCACTAAAAATGAGAAAGTGCTCTTGGCCAGAAGAGCAGGGAAAGAGAGCATGGAGAAAGCAGAAATTTTTTCAAATAATGAAGGAATTACTTGAAAACAAAGCGGATCTCCTTTTATAAGCAAGCCCTAGCATTTTGTTATGCATGAAAAAATTGAGGTGAAGCGTCTTCAAAGTTATCGCTTATTCTTTGAAAAGGCATTTCCAGCTCAGATATCAAAACCAAGGGAAAGCAGAAGACTTTATATTCACCCTCTTTGAAAAAAATAAATATATGAATCAAGCCTACACAGTCAGACATACTTTTTTTTTATGTCTTCATCTTTATATAAGAAGCCTGTTTACAATATCATGCAAAGCTGCAGGGGATCAAGGCAATTCAGAAATTGCCTAAATCTTGAATTTTTAAATCCAAACTCATTTCATAATTAAATAAGGTATTGATAACATACTAATCCACTGTCAGAACAGTTTCTCCAAATCATATCTAATTAACAGAAAACTCAACTATGATATATTTTCATAGTCTTGACAAAAAAGTCCGAAAAGGTATTTGTAATGAGGGCACATTCCTCTGACACACAGCCAGATGGAATCTGTAACTGATGTCAAATCAAAATATTTTTGCACCTGAAAAGATTAATGATTTGGAGTAAGCATGTCCAAAAGTAGCATAAGCATTTACAGTGAATAAGTAAAGAAAATGCCTTTTAAAAAGTCTTCGACTTTCTCAGTTGAACATATTTGGTCTGAAAAGCTTAATGTACTTGTACTTAAAAAAATAACAGCACCATGACAAATGTAAGTTAACGATAACAAAAAAAAGACTGAAAAACTATCACTTTAAAGTTATGATGTCATATATTTGTATTTAGTGATGCTATCCACCACTTACATAGATACAGTATTCCCAACATTCATTTTCAATCCCTTAGCAACTACCACAAGACAAGTTGCTCAGTCAAAATTCTTCAGTCTTGACCAACGCTATCCTCACACGTGAACGTGGCTCACACTTCTGCTCACTGACACTTGCGCTCTCTCTAGCAACTCTCCATAACACCCAGTACACATGATACTGTGTAGGAGCTGGAGCAAAGTTTAAAACTCATTTATAAATGCCTCTCTGAATGCTCTTTGTCACAGACAGCTTTTGGCATTCTCATCTACCTATTGAGAAAAGGAGGTTATTTCATTACTAGTTGATCATAAATGCCAATGTCATTTCCCTTATTGTTAGCATTAAGAGTAGTGAAAAAGAAAACACACAAAAAAATGAAATTTAGTTCAAATTAACTGACTTAATTCTAGAAGGCGCTTTCCACAAATTTCCTTTTTTAGTCAAAATCTAAAAAAAGTTTGCATTGGAATGGAAAAATATTTTTAGTGACTTGTTTACAAAACCAATATTTTCTCCTCTCCATTTTGCCCTCCTTTCACTTCTCCCCAAGTTACTGACTTTTCAACTAAAACTCATTTCTGGAGCATAGAAATGTAAACAATTCTTTCCTTGGGGGAAAGAGGAGTTCACTGCCTTTACAACAATATCATCTATTTTAAAACAACAATAAAACCATAAAGCCACTCTTAAAGCCACCTCTGTCAACACATAATTTATTGGCAGTCATTTCCAGGGAACTATTACAAACAGCTAACAGTCAGAGAGTAAAATAATCTCAAACACAAAGTACTGTGAAAATCACACTCTAATACATTAAATAATGCTTTGATAGTCATAAACATCGATCATTATGTTATGTTTCATTTACAGTAGAATAAGAGATATTGCTGTGAAGTCATTTTTTCATAAAAGTGCAGAATATTCATTGAGTTAGATTTGAAAGCAAACACAAAAGACAAAAACACGTTATCTGGAACACAACATGCACAAACATTTAACTTTGGGGTACAATCTGAAAAATCATTACTTGCAGAAATTGCTGTCATTTAACAGCCCTGATTAAGACAGTCCTTCTAGACTGTGCCACTCAACGTTAACTTTCAAAAGAAATGCATTACTGATGTCAATGGGGAAGCCACTCTTGAACTGGACTGACACGAGGCTACACTCCAACTCATAACTACTCTGTCTTCTCCATGTTCTGTGAAACATTTGTGTATACTTTTTTCTGTTAAAAAACACAAACCTTACCTTAAAATAGCATGATACATTTTGCTCATCTTTGGATTTCCTTAAGGTAGTAGGAAGTTTTGCTATGATATAAAAACACCAACACCTTAATTCCCTATCCAAACCAATGTTCATCCTTCCAGACACAACTTCCCCGTCCAATGCAAGTTATTTCTTCTTAAATCCCACGTGAATTACATTAGCCTGCCTTAACATATGGCAAGAACAAATGGGAAATGCTCTTATAGGAGTGGAGAGACTGAAGTCTAACTCTGTCTAGTAGAAGATTGCACCTCTACTGCAAATATGCTTACAGAATTTAGAATTTCAGATTAGATACCACTGTTTTTTCTGCCAGGGACCATCTTCCTTGAACAAGGCAGATGGCACATTCAAGCAACAGGATTCAAAGGTATTTAGCTCCCTCTACAAGGGAAGAAACAAAAGATGGAAGACAACAGCTTATTATTTGAACATTTGACAGGGATAATAGGTAAAGAATAACCTTCTACTAAGCTAAAGGGAAGTTTCAACTAATGGAAGCCTTTTAGTAATGTTCAATAGTTCCATTATTTCTTGGAATGTAATATTAAAGAGACTGTAATAGATGCAATCTCACAGCATCAACAACCCCATTAGTAAGCAAGCAGAAGACCAGGCACATTACATGGAGAGAAGTTTAAACTTACTCCCCCCCTTCAGGCAGTATCCCCAGTTGCTGACTATCCATTTAACAGCATGAGAAACATGGATGTAGGTCACAAACCCCAGAACATTTAGTCTTACCACAGGTATAGTAGCATGACCAAAGGCCAAAATGCTATTTAAAGCAAACCCAACACCAGTTTACACCCTTTAACCAGGTTAATTTTCACATCACGTTTTCCTTAAACACTCTCATTAAGGGAATGTAAAGACTTTTTCTGTTGTGGGGGAAACCAAGTTAGCTATTTTGACAAAATAAATAAGGATGAGTTAAAGCCATGCATTTCTTCCCTGCAAAAGGAGGGGAGAGGAAAATCTAAAGAGAGTATTGGATGTTCTCTGCGTTTTTCTTGTTCTGTTGCACTGCTTTCACGTAGCCTTCATTTTTTAGCTCTAGGAAAAGAGGGTAAACCCAGGAGAAAAGAGATATGGCCAGTCCATCAATCCCCAGTACCCTCAGCAAACACAACTTAGAATAAGGCAAACACAACTCCTCTTGTACGTGTGACAAACTTCAATGCAAGAGTGCAATAATCCTTAACGCAAAACTCAGAAGCAGAAGAGAATTGTCAATAATATTCTTCCCAACATTCTAAGTATAAAAGCTATAAACATCCTTAGTGTTAAAAGCATACAGTGAATGTAACATGGAAACCTAAACACACAGTTCGGACAAAAAAAAAATATATTGCAGATGTTTTGAAATACTGAGATCAAGGGCATGAAATAGATGAGAAGCATGAAAAACTGAGATGTTCAGAAAGATTGAGGAAAAGCAATCAAGGAGGGAGGGAGAAGACATTAATGAAGATGGATAGGAGATGGAGGGAGCCAGAAACAACAGCCAAAACAAAAATCAGAAGACACAGCTATAATTACAGTTTTGATCCAGCTACCACATAAGATAGAAACATGCAATTTCCTAACCTTCCCAAGTAGATGTATGTACAACATATTAGAGACCCACAAAGAGTAAGCACTCAAGTAATAATGATTTTTGCTACGATGTGTGTACACACCCAGCGGTATTACCTTAGAAACTCAAAGGACTCTTTTGCTCATTAATAGATTTAAAAAAAAAAAAAGTATTTTATCAATATTAATTAGCCTCTTATTTTGGATGTATCTAAACGTATTTGGATTTCAACACCTAGTCAGATGCATAATTAGCCAAATGGCTTCTTCACTTGAACTGAATGTTAATTTCCAGATTTCTGAAGGGGTATGCAAACTGCTTTGAGGAATTGATGGGATGACTGTCAGTTGAGTATTTATTTCTTTTTCACAGTACTTAGAAAAACCAATTCCTGAATCAGATCCAACTTTGTTCCTTCTAGAAAACACAAGCTCAATTTTTGTGGAATTCTCTTTGTCTGGCAAAACTACACATCGGATGTCATTCAAACTGTACAACTGAAGGCTGTCAGATTGCGATCGCTGGCATGAAGCATCCAGAAAGTTGGGTGCAGGATAAAAGATGTTATTTTCCCTTAAGAGACCTATATGAGTAGTTGTAAGAACGAGAGCTCTATATACCATCTGCTTAGCACAGTCTACTTTCACTGAGGTATACAGCAGTACCTGAACATCACCTAATGATGGTTTAATACTTCCCATATTTTCATGGAGTAAGTAAACCAGATCAACTAATTCAGTTCTAAATTTACAGGACAACCGTACTCCATTTGAAAAAACTAAGTCGTTTATTTCTGATGTCCAGTCAAGTGAAATCTGCATCAAATCCTCTTTTAAGAGCTGGTGATTTAAATAAACAGCATCATCCATGGCAGAAATCAAAATGCTCACTATGTCATGGCAAATTCTTTGAGTGAAGCGTTTGTTGTAGGTAAATATTGTGAGTAAATCATCTTCAGCAGAACACAGGAGACTAATATTCTGTCCAGCGAAGCCAACTTGAATCTCTTTTACAGTGATCATGGGAACCTCACGAAACATTGCCAAGGAACTCTGGCAGACGTCTTGTTCAACTGACGAAACAACAACATACAGAACGGAGCTGAATAACAGCAAGCAAGCAGGCTCTGGATCAGGCTTTTTGCAATTGCCAACAGCAAGCCAATACATACCTTTCAACTCCCCTATTCTAACAGAAATTTGAGGTAAGGCACAGGTCAAAGATTCCAGCGCTTTTTCCAAAGAACAGACCTGAAGCTTCAAAAAGACATCAGGAAAATGCACAAAATTCTGTCTTAACACAAGACTGTTTTCCAGCTCTTCATCTTTACAGCAGCCTGCAAAGTCTTCATAGGGCTTTCTCGCACAGGCATCAGAGATTTCTGTGCTTACACACATCGTGGTAGCCTCTTGCACAGGGGATTCAGGCTGAATGATGTTTTCAGTATGACCTTTGGCACCATCGGTAGAGTGGCACACGTCGTGATTCATGTCCGACTTGAAGAATACATTTACTTGCAAGTTTCTTATAAATGGCAGATTTCTTATTAATGATACTGCTTGTGCACATCTCTCGCTTCTGTCACAAAAACTTCCCAACTCCTTAATTTGTTTAGAAACTACCGTACTGTTGAGCAGCTGACTATTGGTGTCTTTGTAAAGACATGAAAGCTTACTGAAAAGATATCCCAAACCATAGATGTGCTCTGGGCTCACATCAAGATGAGAAGCTATTGACTTAAAAGAAATCAAACCAGAGGCTTTTTGTGTCGGAAACTGAGAATTACTAGACTGGTCTTCAATTGTGGGGTGCACTGTTTTAAATGGGCTGTTTTCTTTACAAGTTATTATTTCAGAATGCACATTAGACTGAGAAAATAGAAGGCACGATATGTTGTTAAAGCTAGGCTGCTCATTAGCACCCATTAAGGATCCTACAGGAGACAGCTGTTTCAAGCGGGAACAATCAGATTCAGTTCTTGAGCTGTCACAGTCCTGAGAAGTCATTATTTTATCATCAAAATTATTGAAATTTTCAACCTTGCAGAGCGAAGAAGCCACACCGTTTAAGTCATGATTTTGTAAAGAAGTAGATAAAACATTCTGATAAGGAACATTCTTACTCTTTAAAGTATTAGTATTTTTGGAGTGAATTAAGCTACTTTCAATGTCACAGTGACAAGCAAAGCTCTCCTGGTCTGAATTACTCCTTTCATTCTCAAATGCCTCTGATGTGAAAGGGGAGGAGATTCTTCCAGAACCGGAAAATAAATCCCACATCTCTGTATATTCCTTCTGTCTTTTATGGTCTCTTACTCCTGTGTTTTCTCCACACAACTCAGAAGCATGATTGTCATCGTTAGACATAAATGGAAAGCCATAATGTGTCTGCCACTGTTGACTTTTCTGTTAAAAATTTTAAAAGAAGAAAATAAAAACGTCTTTTTTTTAGAAAAAAAAATCTTCTGATTTGAAGATTTCTTAAATTGGGGATTGGTTTTGATTAGGTTTGTACAATCATTCTAAATTAGTACAATCATTGTACAATCTCTCAAAATTAGAGAAAGAGAATCCAACAGAATTGATTGAGGTCTGATTCAGGAATGGTTGATCTTCCTCGCCCACCACTGCTTTTCCTTTGTACAGTATCCATTTCACTTCCTTGGTATTTGCTCTACTTGAAAACATCAGGAAAGTCAAAGGGCGATGCAAAAATTTTAAGCCCTTTATTATTTTTCAACACATGCACCAAAAAAAATTCCTAAACTATCAAGTGATAGTGTAAAAATTCCAACACAATATAAAAATACCAGTGCTAAAGTCCAAAAAAGTCCAAATTGGAGATGTTGCAGCCCTCCTATTATTAAGGTTTAAATCCATAAAGGTGTTTAGGATTTATTCACCAAGACAAGTAAATAACTATGTTTCAAGCAATAGTCAGGCAACCAGACACAGTGGGAGAGGTGTAAGCCTCAGCTTAAAAACAGATGTAAAAATCCTTCTATTATAGACACCCTTACAGCAGTGAGTTCATTGTAAGTCACAAATAGGAAGTGATATCCTGAATTCGGACAATCTCTCATTAAATACTTTTATCCACTTAAAAAAAAAAAATCAGGAAAGGGATACTGTTCCAAATGAAGAATCATGACACAACAAGGAGGAAACAGGAAAAAGCTATGCCCAATCTGAAAAAAAAAAATCACTTTAATTCCAGCTGGAAAAAAACATTGCTGTCTTGGTTAGCCATTAATCTTGCTGTGAATTCAAAGTTCTAATTATGCAGCTAAACATTAAGAAATTTAATTACAGGCCATGCCATAATTTAAGACAACCAATTCATTTTGACAAATTATGACCTACCTCATACTTCAGCTTGCGTTGAACAGTGCCATTATTAAGCCTCTCATTATCCTAAGAACAAAAAAAGTACAGGTGATTATTAAAATGAGTGTCTTCCTTGTGTAAGTTCATTTAAAAGTCTTTCTAGGAAGAGACATTCTTTCTAATAGCCAAAAATAATGGTTTTCTTACTGATATTTATTAAACCACTGGCTTAGAAGTCAATCAACCCAGTCTTTGGATGACTTAGAATGCAAGTTTTTTAACGAGCATTTGTTTGTAAGTATAAACAATTACTACTCCTCTGGACAGAATTTTATCAATGTATTTTACAGATATAAAATGAAGATTTTTACTTTATCTGCAAGCTTCCTATTGCCATTTGTACACTCTTCCCAAAAAAAAAAAATGGAAAACCACATAAAACAGCCTTTGGGGAAAAAAAAGTCGAGCAAAATCTAAAACTGATATTCCTGATTTACTGTTTAATTTTTTGGTAAATTAAAATTAAGTACATATAGGAAAACATGAAAATTATTGAATAATAAAACCAAATCAGTGGTTTCACATAGTGCATTGAAGGTCAGGATTTCCTACCCATGTCTGCTCACCTTTAAACTCTCAGTAGACCAGGACAAGCTAACGTCATTATCCTCAGCCTTATGATGAATACTCTGGAGCCTTCTCTGCACTTCTTGTTCAATAAAGGCATTTATCCTTCAAGATACAGAAAAGTTTTTTTAAAAAGTATACTCTTAGATAAAAATCAAGACAGGCTAACAGGCTCTTTGAAAGGCTTATGTACTTTAAGTACTGCACAACTCTTAACTGGCAGGCTTCATGTTAGACCATTTTTATAGCTCCTTACAGAACACGGACTTTTGAGCAAGTGTTCATTTAACTGGCAAAAGGTTAAAATTTGTAATCACAATTAGACAATTTAATGGACTACAGGTTAAGCAAGTGCTGTGTGTGCAGCTCTACATACAAGTGGCACTGAGGGTACAAGAGATGTAGAAGAAATAGAAGGCTGGGGCTGCATCTTTAGTTAATTAATGGTTCGCTTTTATCACTGCTGCAATACTGGCTAACAAAGGTTTGGTCTTCAACAGAAGAGTTGACACTAACAACTGATTGTGTAAGTGTAAAAAGAACAGAGAGGAAATAGGTGTTAAGTGATACCAGGCAGCTGCCCTATTTAAAAAGGCTTAAGACCTTTTCATTTTGTTTTCCCTGTTGCTTTAAGTGTATACAGCAAGTGTATAGGCAAGTAACTGTAAAGACAAAACCAATTGAAATACATTTAAGCCTACAAACCTCTTTCACAAACCTCTATTCTAAAACAAACTGCCCAGGAACAGCAGATTAGCCTGTTGGTTATTTAAAGTAAAATGGGGCAAATTAATTTTATTTCCAGACTACTCTTTAAGTAGAATTACAGTATTTAATTACAACCCAACTCCAGCAGGATGAACTTTCAAAACATTTCTTTTCTAAAGTTACTGTTTGCATTGCTATCAAAAAACTGCAGAAACGCAGGTTACCTACCTGTCATCAACCAGCGGAGCAGTGCATGGCTGTGGCTTTGCTGGGCTGATAGGGGAAGTACTATGGGAGAGTCTCTCTTCTAAAGTTCCATGATTTCCTTTCTGACCACCATCACCCTCATAAATTTTTTGCTTCAGCTGCTGAATTTCCAGGTCCAGGCTATAAAGAGATCTTAAAATGTAATTCACTTTGGTTTAGAGTACCACTGATTCCCATCACTCTTATGGGAAGTACTGTACTTACACTGGCACACGCATATGTATGATCGTAGGTATTAACATTTATGACAATACAAAAATCGTAACTGTTCTTTAAGCATACTTAGATAGGAAAATAGCTCAAAAACACATTACAAAAGCAGTCTTAGTTAAATAAAACAACTTCAATAATTTCCAATTCAAAAGGTATCTAACTCAGCACATTAAATATTAATTAACAAGACTTAACCTGTCTTCTAGGATCACTTGAATAAACTTTCCTCATTACAGAAGTCTATCAGTGACCTCATTTATTAGCTTCCAGTATGAAGTAAATGAAAAAATGGAAGATGTGGGGGAAGGAAATTAAAAAATGCTTTAAGTACTGT
>JAOXJM010000023.1:19126625-19139091 GCA_026413425.1 Tringa solitaria | reverse complement strand
ACACAAATAGAAATATACCAAGTAGCTGAAGCAAAATTCAGCTCATTTCTCACACTATAGCTATAAACTTATGCAGGCGTGAGATGCAGCCAGCAGTAAGTACACTAAAGTGCACCTTCCACTTGTGAGCAACACATCCCATTGCCACAAAGATGACTCTGAAGTTGTTTTATGTTCATACTATTGCCACAAACCTCTGCAGTAAGGACAAAACGTGTATGCATTATTCCAGTATAAGTTAACTTCAAATTATCGCTTTGGAGGTCATACCTGTAGGTGAAAGACTTTGAGCGAACACATTATTTAAAGTGGAAAAAGCATTTTATCCCGTTATGATGGACGTTGGCTCATAGAGCATTTCAAATGAATATTGCATTTAAACACTTTCAGGGAGTAAACACTGATCTGAACCACAGCACGTCATCATATAATGGTATCTACACAACAAATAAGAAATACAGACAATCCATATACCTACTATAGTGCCCAAACCATTGCGTACTGTGAAATGTAAACTCAAACAGAAGAGTGATAAATAGTCTGAGACATTTAACATACTAGCATGTATCTTAAGATTTTATTCTGCCACAACATTCATAAAAACATTCTGAACTGAATTATTCAGGCCCCTTGGCCACGCACTGAAAGACTTCAAAGTTTAAAGTCCTTTTGCACAAACTAAGTAAAAGTTAAGAAGAAAAAAAAAAAAAAAAGAGACCTTTTCACTTCTTTGATATCTTTTCCAAACCTCTGTCTTCTAGCTGACAACATATTTTTTTCACTTATCACACAACCCAGCAATCTCATGAGGGCTAACTGAGCTGTCTATTTTTGTGGAACCTCCAGTTGTTTACAGCTGACTTCAGTCAAGAGAGATGCATTATGCAGAAAACAAGATTTTATGTTCAAGACAATTATGGAAAATAACAGCAATATCCACAACAAAATGATAAATCAGTACTGAAAATCTTTGACTAAAATTCACACAATGTGGCTCTAAATGTTGAAAAATTGACCTTTACATGGGGTACAGAAAGGAACTGTTCTCTTCTGATAATGGTTTAAAAAGAAAAGGATAAAGAAGAGCTCTTCAATTTGGCTAGAGGCAAGTTTCTTTTATTAGGTGTTTTTTCTAATCAAGCATCTGTTTGAAGGACTTATGAAAGAAGAGTCAGATAATCAGTGCAGTATTAAAAAACAAATGACAAATGCTACCTCAAGAAAAAACACATCATTGTTTCGCCAATAATGACAGGTTTTAAAGCTCTAGTATCAGCAAACCAGACAACACATTTAAAAGCATCAATTCTCCCTGTTTTCCATTCTGCATGGATTAAATTCATTCATCCCAGTGGACTTTGGCTCAGGTGAAAAATAAAACAGTAGATTTCTTCCTCTTCCACATAGGAAGACCCTTCCTTACCTGAATCACTTTTCTCTGAGCCTCCCATACTCAGGCTGAATGGTATGCTACCAGATACCATGTGTATATCTGATGGAGTTGCTTCCATATCTAAAAGGGTTTGTCATCCCATAGATCTGTATTACAGCCTCCGTGTATTTTCAAATAAGCTTAAAAACCACCATCAAATTTTACATGGATATATGGCTACTCTGTTTTATTTAGCCCTGAAACCAATAACAAAAAATTAAACATTGCACCTGTTTACTGTGAATACCAGATGTGTTCAGGACACTGAGACACAGAGTTGTCCACCATAACTATCAGGCTCCAAATATTGAACAAACATCTAGCGGATTACTGATCCAGAACCCAAGTGGTACACATTGATATTTTAAGAGAAAAAAGTTGTTAGACGCTACATGTTTTTGTGAGGGTAGAACATAAGGTTGGCTGAGCTTTTGAAACAGGTAAAGCAATCTAAGTACTGCGATAGCAAATGCAAATCTATACTGCTGAGGATGGGATAAGTATCCGAACACAACAGACATTAATGAGTGAGAAAGAATCCTTTAAAAAGCAGTACAGAGATTGAATACCGGGTAAACTACTTGAGACTCATCCAGAAACTCAAATACTGGAACATGGAACAAATCGCTCTCTCAACATTTAAGGTATGAAATTACTCACTTTTTGTGGATAAGTTCTAATAAATGGAGGTTACCACAAAACTTACCGTTCTCGGTCTTGTTCGAGGGCTTTCTGCTCAGCTTCCAGACTAGCCTGCAGACCTGCCTGTTCGCTGCAGCTGTTGTTCAAGGTGGCGAGCTTCTGTTTCTGCTCTTCAATTTCAAAGTCTATCGTCGAACGACGTTGCAAAGCAGAGTGCCTCCTTTCTAGCTTAGCAACAGCTTGCTCCAGCGCCTCTCTCTGCTGTTTTTCCCTTGATTCAAGGATTTCTTTTTCCTTTTTCCGAACCTTTTCTTCCTGACGAGCTACGTTGGCTGTGAATTCAAAGGTTTCTTGAAGCTGCTGCAGCTGATTTGTGCTAGCTCTATACTGGGCAAGCTGCTCTTCTTTTTCTTCCATTTCTTTCTCTACTTGATAGAGAGTGTTATCTAACCCTAACAAGCCTCTATCAAGGATTTCAGAAGCTCTTTGTTTTTCTTCCAGCAGAGCTGGCAAATGATTAGTCTTCAGGTACTCAAGCTGGCGTACTTTCGATTGGAGCCTGTACTCCGCTGGCTTTACCTTGTCAACGTCTTCAGACTTAAGTATAGCATCCACAAAGTTTTCATCATCTCTCTTGAGATTTACATGTTCTTCGTGTGCAAATTTTAAGTGTTCCAGAGCTCTTTTTTCATCTGCTATTTCCTTTTCTAGGTGATCCATTTGTTGAACTAAATCTTTTTCCAAAATAGTCAACTGTTCCAGTTGTTTCCTTTTGAACTCTATGAAATCATGCTGGGCTTTTTCTAACTCTTCACAGTTTTCATCGCCTTCAGAACGGGCTTCCTTGACTTTCAAAAGAGATTCTCTAATATCTTCAAGATCTCTTTTCTCTTTTTCAACTCTTTGTACATCTCCTCTCTTCAGGAGCTCTATCATGACCTGCTTCTCTCGAAGCTGTTCTTCTAGATGAGCCACCAGCATCACTTGCTCCCTTTCCTGTTCTTCAAGTCTCCTTTTTTCTGATTCCAGCTTAATAAACTGTTCATCTTTTTCCTTTTTAAGTTTTTCTAGTTCACGGAAAATCTGCATTTTCTCTGCTTTTTCATTATGATTAAGTTCTTGCAGTCGCTGCAACTCCTCTTTGACCCGGGCAAAAATTTCTTCCTGCTGCTTTTTCTTTTGAAGCTCTATCTCCTGTTGTTCCCGTAATCTCTCTTCTTCAAATTTTTCCTTCTCAGCTAGCAAATCCTTTAACCTGCTCTCAATGTGAACACTTCTCCGTTTCAGACTCTCCTCCTGCTTTCGAATTTGCAGCTGTACTATTTCTGTCTCTTTGCGCTGTGACTCTACTTCTTGCTGCATTCTTACTAGTTCTGCTTTGTCAGATCTTTGTTTTTCTTCCATCTCTTCTATTTGTTTCCTATAGAAAAACATTTACATGCAATAAGTCAAACTTTTCTATTTTTCCAGAAGACAACATACCGCTCAGAAATTAAAAAGTTTGGACAAGGATTTTGCAGTATATATGTCGCCTTCTTTTTTTAATAGTTTTGCTTTGCCACAGGTTGAGATCTTACGTTGCTTGGAAATGACTCAATGATTGAGGCAAATGGTAAAAAAGATTCAAATAGTCCATTTCAACATAAAAAGTTCTGGACATATGAAGTTATAGGAAGACATGCTATATAAACACTTATGTTAGTATAAAATTAGACTGTATTACTTCTGTCAAATCCAGTACAAATATTGATAGAAAACATCCATGCACTCAACAAAGAGTAAATATATATACGTTTATATATATGTTCTCATACACACAAACTTGTATAAAAGGACTTGATTAGAAATTTGCCTCACCAAATTTAAGCCAATGACTCAAATTAATTAAATGAATGAATTAAAACAATGACTTCTCTTTAGGTGAACCTAACTGCATTATTGATAAACAGAATTATAAGATTACGAACAAGCATATATGAGAGAGAAATTACTTTCAGACAAATTATGTCATGTGCACTCTCTTTTAAAGGTTCTAGTGCATTCCAAATGAGGACAGACTGAGACTTGAAGGTCACCAATATCCTCACAATAAACTGCCTGAATACATGTAGAGACAACCTGCAAGTTGGTTGGTTATTTTCTGAGAAGTTTAAGTCAGATAAACTAAAGCACAAGGCAACACAACTTCAGCACAACCTGAATTCAAATCCTACCAATATATCAAAGAGGATAAATATCAGTGATTCTGCTACATTGTTTTCTGTATAACATCTTCTAATGTTCCAGAGTTGCAGGAGTTTTCTGAGTTTACTTAATGTAGTCCAACTATTAAGCAGCTCTTTCAAAATGGAGCAAGCATTCTAAAGCTGAGATGGCAGAAAGTGTCTTTCAGCTTGTGAATCTAATCAATGCTGGGATTTGCAATGAGGTGAGAGCTATTACTTGTAAATCTTAGCAGGTGTGATGAGCCAGAACAGTCAGCTCCATTTCCCAGCTGACAACAATACTTTCTTTTGAATTTCCAACTGATTTTGAAATAATGGTCTGATAACTATGATTGGAATGCCCATAGCAGCACTACAGTTTTATTTAAGAGAAGTAGAGTTTATAACATGAGTTTTTTCCAATCTAAACTCAATCCAAAGGGAACTAAACCATAAAATAGATCTGAGTAAAGAATGTAATTTGGCATCTTTTAAAATAATACCATGAAAGTTAAGAGCAAGCATAATATCTTCCATTCATATAAAATCTACCCTCCTCAAAAATTTGTCTTTGGTATTTTCTTTGCTAAAGATCACAGTTAGTTACAATTCAGCTTGCCTATCTGTTACTAATCAATAACAACAAACAGCTCAATAAAATAACCAAAATCTTCTTAGACAATGAAGAAAATTTATATATATCAGGATCCTCTGCTTGCTGAGTAACACCCTGATTCCAAATTAATGATTTAAATGAGTCTACAGCATGTATATAGAGACACATAAAGACCACAGAGAACATTACCTTTTACTTTCTAATTTTTCAAGCTCCTCTCGTTGCTGTCTCTCAAATTCTAGCCTGATTAAAAAAAACCAAACAAAACACCACAATAAATCACAAGTACCACAAAAAAAAAAAAGAGATGGTGCAATTCGGTGTCTGTTTAGAAGATTATAACAATGGTATAAATCAAGAGTTTTATAAAACTACTTTCTACAATAACAGAAAATATTCCCTTCATTAGGGGTACAAATTAGGTATCATGCTGTCTGACACGAGTACAAACAGAAAAGTAAATTAATTTCTGGTGGAAAAAAAAGAACTATTTAAAAAGTAAAGTTAAACAAAAGAGATAAATGATTAACATAGCCTCTGCAAGTTAACTACATGCGGATGTGGCAATCAATACATAGAAATTGAATTTCTCTACCTTAGACAGATCGGTCCTTTTACAGGGAAAAGACTGCCATGGGAGGCAGAGGGACAGAGCGATCAATTAAGAAAGGAATTGATAGAAAAAAACATATCAGCAATACAGAATATTTTAAAGTCAACAACAGTTTGTTTTATTAGAGGTTAAATTGGTTAGATTCATAGAACATTTGTCACACTACGACTCAAGAGTAAAATTTAAACAATTATTCTTTCTAAACACATTTTTCAAATGCCAATGATAGTCAAAACGATGCTCCTGTTCCTAAAGTTTATTAACATGGTTATTCTGAGAAAGGGAAGAACTATGAAACGACAATATGGCATGCTTTTAGTACCTTCATTCTCCTCCCAAGAAAAAGAAAAAACCTCAAATATTAGTATAATTTAATCCGTGGGGTTGAAAAACCTCAACTTCTTGTGAAGTGTAGCATTCATTTTTCAAAGTAAATACTAAAAAAGCATAGAGAACCTACATATAGATATTCAACCAAATACAAAAATATCCAGTTACTTCAGGCCTGCTACATCTTAAGGAGTTTGCAGGTTAGTGAGACAGTCCATAAACACTGGAAGAATGCAAGATTGCCCCACGAGTTAACTTCAAAAATTTGACGAACTACAGTTTAAGATGTCATGACCACAGTTATGTAGACTGTTTCTTTTTTTAAATAAGATATTTTTAATATTTCTTTCTAAAAAAATCATACAAATGTCTACAACAAAAAGGAACTGCCCTTGGAAACATGCAAAAAAATACTACAATAATTTAACATTTGTAAAGCCATTTAAATAAACTTTATTTACGCTCACAATTTTTATACGCTCAAGAAGCATCCTTCTAATCACTACAATACTGGAGAAAGACTAGTTTAACAAATTCCATTTTTCCCCTATTTCTCAGAAGTTCATTTTAAAAAATACCTCCTACAATGCCCAAGAGATTAGCAAACGTAGATTTTTATACACAGCTCCAGACATCTAGAGCCTTCATATAAATGTTTCACCAAGAGCCTCTTCACATTTGCATTAAGACTGTCTAAGACAGGCACTTCTAGGCACTATCTCAACTTTATAGCACAAGGAGAGAGGACAACAATTAAAAATACTGAATTTTACCATAATTTCTGTAGCAGCAATATCCATGAAGTTATGCAAAGAGAATGAAAACCAATCTTAAGGGACCATCAGAGAGCAAAAGCATAATTTAATGGTTACCGTGCACTTTTTTTCCCCTCCCCTTTATTATTTTTTTCATTTTTTTTAAGCTCTACCTCAGAAACCCTCACTTTGGCTATGTTCTATCTCTGAAATTCATAGCTGTTAGTTCTTACCTAGGGCTTGGCTGACAAATGCCACTACAGTCATCATTACCTCAGTCCAAAAAAATACAGACCCTGGGGAACATAGCTCTGGCCTGTGAAAATGCAGATGTCTGTTGGGCGCTGTCAAATGTAGACCATCTTTTCTTAGACAGCTGGCAAAGATGATTTACAGTATTTCCATGCTTGGTTAAGCCATAATGAAGTGAAATGTTTCGGATCAGCTAACATAATATTCAAAACCCAGAGCAAAAGTCTTTTGATATTTTGACTGTCCTACAAAACTTGTAATTTGGTAAAAATATTTCATATAAGCATAAAAATTCTAACTAGCTTTTGATTGAGATCTGATACAAGGAAAATGAGCCAATATAGCAATCAGTTTGATATAAAAACAGGTCAGTGGTGAAAACTCTCTAATTTTCTCTTTGAGGAAGTGCCTCTAATGCCTTCAACACTGGTGTCACAACAATCAGTTTTACCTTACACTGAAATGAAACTGATGGTGCTCAGAAGGTTTTCCAAGGAGGAGGAATGAACTGCAGAAGTGGCTCTTTCTTCAGTGAAAGTGGTCATTTCCAAAGCCAAATATGGATCATCACCCCAATCAACTGCTTCCAAACACGTCTAATGCATGAAATGTTTAATGCATTTTAGACAAGAAAACACTCCCAAGAGAAGAACTAATACAGCCTGGTGTGCTGCTGCATGGAGTCAGTGGTGCTTAAGAAGGTGTGAGCTCCACTGAAGGTAGTCCTACCATGGTCTTATTCACAGCACCTCTGTTCTTTACCAAAGGTGCTCACGCTGCAGCCTTTATTTCTGCAGGGGTAATAACGATGCCCGTCTTCCTTAGTCAGCTGCATATTTTCTCAATATATTTAGGAATTCACCACTTGTGAGATCATTACCTCTGCAATATTTGCTTCAAACTGGTTATGGGCTCAAAGCTATTTCAGGACAGGCAGTCAATGATTGCAGAAACCTCGTTTCTTTAAGAAGCTAATCCAAAAAAAAAATCTCAGCGTCATCAAAAATAAAATAATCACTGGCTATAACAAATCACTGCCAGTTTTACAAAGCACAGGTGCAAGACTGATGTTTTCCAGTTTAGTCTATCTGTAATAAAACTCTTTCACACATAACCTCTACACCCTTTATTAATGTGAGCACTACTGTGAATAGAAAAAAATATTAGCTTGAATTAAAAAAAGAAACATATAGATATTAGAGACTAGAATTCACTCTTTCTTCTTTTGTAGATCTACCACAAAGGAACTTAATCTGATCAGTGTTGAATTAAATAGTCACTATTTTCCTGGAAAATGTGGCATATCTAGTGATAAGAGCAGTGAAGATAAGCTACAGAGAAAGGACATCTAGTTCTACTAGCACAGTACTACAATAGCTTAATTTACACAGCACAAAAGTGCTATCTGGTACTACATCTATTAGGAAAGACTGAGTACTGGCAGGACTACAAAGATGTTACAATGCTGCTCAGTAGCCCAATTTATGAGACTAATTTAAAAAAACAAACAAACAAACACAAAAAACAAACAAAAAAAACCCCCATGCTAAATCCATGACAAGACCAACGTTTCTCATGAGTGGTTTTAGAGTTACAGTACAACGTAACTTACAAAAGATCCAGAAATGAAATCTTCAGCATAAATCTATGCACAAAATTCTATTTTAACCAAAGCTTATTATCTGAAGCAGTGTTGCATGACACCAGATTAAAGACAAAGACTGGGAACAAGCAGAACAAAGAATTTTGCATGTTAAGCCAAAATTTTATGCAACTATCTCCACATATTGGAAATCAAGAGCCAAAAAAAAAAAAACCCCGCCACACAAAGACCACCCACCTGAAAACACCATTAAATATAACACTGATTTTCACATGGGAAAGATACAGTAAGCAAGATCCGTTATTTATCTGCTTTTGTGACAACTGAAGGTAATATCCCACAGGCTCTTCTGTCATTGATTGCTAAAGATGCTGGATCTTACAAGCCGTGTATTGCAACCTACAGAAATTAGCTGCCAGAATTTAGGTTATGAATACTGAAGCTGGAAGAAAAGGCGGTCTTGAAAGTGCTAAATTAACAATAGGCAGAATGCCAAGTCAGCTACAGAAGTCACACAAAAAAACTCCAGAGAGTCAGCTACTGAATCTAGATCTGCAATGCCGGTGGGCAATATACCGTTATGAGAAACTGATAACACAATCTATTGCGACAAAGGGTCCTATCAAAGGACCACATTTCTACAGTGTTCCTGATGAAAAAAAAAAAAATCTAACCCAAATTTAGAGTAGGACATCTGTTGTTTTCCAGGAAGCAAGATGCTCGCCCCTACCCAATGCCTTGGGTACAATCCCCCTGCCTTTGACACTCAGAGATCAAATTTATTATATGTTTTGCCCAGGCTGAACAGTCACCTCTCAAAAGAATAACCACTGCAGCACTTTACCCACTACACAGCATTCCTCACTGGAAGTACAGAGCTCCAGCATCTTGCAAGCCATCTAACTCTCTACAAATCCGATGCCATTGGCTTTGAATTATTACTAAGGCCTAAATGCTTGGGGTCTGCTTTATTCAAAACACATTCTTTTCTATAACTTGCATTTCCTCCAGCCCCCTGCTGCCCTTAAAGTAACACTTTCTGCAGAAGTACTTCTTTGGGACAAGCTCACAACATGAGCAGAAAAACCCCAGAGCTGTCAAAAAAGGAGGAGACAGAACGAAAACAGTGTTAGCACCAACATAAATAAATTGAAAATTGTCACAGAACCCCAGCCTAAGCTGAAAAGCTGCTGTTGCCAAATTGCTGTCCATAAAGATAAACTGCAGCCATAAAGATGCATTAATTGTGGGAGATGCTGTCTTCTACTGATTTGTAAGACCAGGGCTCAGGTTTTTTTGCTTTTGTTTTTAAATTGCTGGTCTATTAGGAAAACACTTGCCTCCGTGCTGCATGGCCAATGTGCATTATTAGGTATGTCATCTATACTTTTAAACATCATTTAAACTCTTACCCCTATCTTTAGACGCTTTAACTATGAATATGCAACAACGAGCTTCCTCGCTTACAAAAAATATATATATACACAACAGGGACTATGGAACAACCCCAGATGGGTTTTATTGCTTATAAACAAGTGAGAGTCATGCAGACCTGCATTCCTCCTGTAATGTCAGCCTTCAGCATAATCCTTTCTTGTGTTTACAAATTAAGCAGGACAAAATATCTATTTCTGCAAACCAGTTCACAAAGATTAATTGAATGCAGACTAGCAGGAGAATATCAATAATTAGCCCTCTGCTCCTGGTTTATAGTCTAATAAAACACAGGCATGAAAGTAGTCAGGACTATGACGAGCATTTCACCTAATCTTATCCTCAATTTCAACAACAAGCGTGCTCTTATAATCACACCCAAGAAAGGAAAATAAAAGTTACAAGATGCATCAGATGGGAAAATTGTAGTGTTTCTAAAAATTGCTGCATACATTGATAGCTTAATTATATTGTTCATACTGTTTGATTTCCAGTAAAGCAAGGCAAGACGTTTGAAGAACTGATAAGGAAAAAAAAAGCAATATTCCACAAAATTTTATTAGGGGAAAAAGAAGGATTTGCTGCAATCTACTCCATCATAGAGACAATCAAGTAACTCTCCAGACTTTCCCCGCTCCCTTAATAAGAGTCACAGGAAAAATTCTCTCTGTAAGACACAATTTGGTATTATCTGAAGAGATTTGAACTCCTTGGGCAGGGAATCATTCTTAAGCCTACCTTCAGCTGGGCGTTGCCCATCCCGTTATATTTTGCTGCAAATCTGAAAGACTAAAAGCAAGGCAATGCTGAAAAAATAAAAATCTATCCTACTCTATGCTGACTGCAAAGTCAAGCTCAGTACTGTGCAGCATAATGCAATTATTGATAACAGTATTGTAACAAAGTGGTATTGTAAGCAGGGGAAAAGCCCACGGTAGCTGATTAATAAACAGAGGTAACAAAAAACAGCCAGGAACTTTCCCCAGACCACAGAAAATATAACATTAGCAACTGTGACTAGAAATTTTTCATCAAACTCTCTGAAGAGCTAAAGAAATAGAAAAATATACATACACTGTTTTACCCTTCTCTTTCATCTCTGAAAAGAAATGTAATTTATGAGCAACTAGCTCGCTATCTTGAGATGTATGCGGGGAGCTCAGTAGCAAGAGAGTAACAGTCACATTTGAAGCAGTGTTATTACACATATTTACCGTATTTAAGACACCATTTAACTTGAAGTTATTATTACCTGTCCAGTCTTCCCAAGTACTAGTGGATAAAGAGCAACCCCACAGTAAAACTGAGGAATAAAGCTGTGCTATCCAAGCCTGTAATCCAATTCACGGTCAATTTTTGAAAAGCACATAGGTGGTTAAAGTGCCCCATCTCCTACTCAATTCAAAACACAGGCACTAGCTATTAAAAAAAAAATTTAGAACAAAACACCATCAATTCTCTGTAAATCATTTTAAGAACACTGGCAAAAACATTAAAAGCAGCTTCTCTACAATAAGCAGTCTATGTCATTGTAACTGTATAATAAAACTGTTTTCCACATCCTAACTTGGCCACCTACTAGGAGGTATATAGGTGAGAATATAAGACATTTATTTCCCAGCCTTTTTATGCTTGTATTGGCATTATAGGAACTCAAGAAACCTTAATTTTCAATTTACAATGTATTTTTCTCAGGAAAAATAGTTAACTTGTAGTTCTGAAGAAAGCATAAAGGTAAAATTTGCCATGTCGTTACTGTGCTGAACTGCCTTGGTTATAATGCAAATGCTTCCCAGGCTTCAGGTCCTACTATCAGTGTGGCTGTTTGCTGGTGCAGTGACTGTTCATGCATTTAAGTAGAGAAATCCCAGATAAAAGCAAGCTTTAAACAGTACAAAAAGCTCCTCAGTGTCACCTTCACCCCATTTTCTAGCATGGACTAGCTCAAATAACATTTCTGAAGAGTTCTGGCTTCATTCAGAAGCCCATTATTTAACAAGCATATAATATTAACATGAGAACAAAATATTTTTTATTACTGCCATTTGGAACATTCAAACCACTAAAATGAAGAACGGTTTTAACTTTAATAACTGCATTTTAGAATATACTCACCCTGGATTATAAAGCATAACTGCTGACAGGTTCTCACAAGATTTTGAAAGATCTGTCATAGACAAGCTGAAGGAAGACAGCAATCCACTCTAACAATAGACCAGAAAATACATGTATCAGACCAACAATGATGTGGTTATAAACTCTAGTTTTGTTTCACTTGATGAAATATTAACTAGTGTATGTGAAGCAAATTAAAAAGTATTCTACAACAAAAAATGTATGTCTGTATTAACAACAGGTTTAAATTTCCCCCAAAACTAATTTAATCTCACCTTTCTTTTTTCCCTTAGCTTTGCAGCTTCTTTGGGGTGGTTAAAGCGAAACATATTGGTTCTTCCAAGTAATATAACAGCACCTGATGAGGAAAAAAACCCCACACATAATTCACTGACAACATGCTGTACCTGAAAATGCCAAGTAATTTTTCAGACATGCAAGATGTAAGGGAAGACTCCCATTAAGCGAGA
>JAOXJM010000023.1:19088073-19115571 GCA_026413425.1 Tringa solitaria | reverse complement strand
GTAAATATACCTTAGAAATTTGTGTTATCAATAAAATTCTCAGTCCCTTTTGACTCCTGCTAATTTTTTACTTCAAAAACATTCTCACAGCAATGAGTTCTTCAGCTGTTATGCGTATAAGAATAAGAAAACACTTCTCATTCACATTTATACCTTTTTTGATACAATGAACGGTTTTTATCCTTTGCTGAAGGAGTAAGAAAATTTTTACTACTTTAAACTGGAATTTGTGGCACGAAAAAAACATAATAATCAACCAATGATCCATTATGCAGCTTTTTTTGGTTTGGTGGGTTACCTTTGAAGAGATCTGCACAGAGAAGTGGCAAGTGTGGAAGCAGCACTCTCAACCAAAGAGAAACGCCTCCTTTCCTGGCCACCTCCCCAACTTCTCAATATGCAGAACCTTTCATAATTCTTTAAGTTTTGAGAAAATAGTAGGAAAAATTCTTTGGGGACTGTTTTTGTTGTCCGTCTTCACCTAGTCCTTCCTTTTTTTCCTTCTTAGTTTCAACAAGGTCTCGCCAAACAACTCTATAACCACTGTGTTTTCATTCACATCATATCCGCTCAACTAAGATGTCGCTTTCTGATTTTTTGCACAAAGTGCCGCAATGCCACCAGTGTTATCTACATTCATAGCTTTATATTTTAATAACAACATGCACTGCATGTTTTGTGTAGAGAAAAAAAAAATCACGACATTTAATTTGCATTAGACAGTAAAAACCTGTGCAGATCCCCCTCACAATCCAACAACTAAGAAAACTAAACTCCAATTTATCAGCACAAACAATTTTTACTTAAACTTTGTTAACCTGTAAATCCTTTTTGCATTTAGCTGCAGGTTGTCATCACATTATAAAGCCAAACAAGCTAAATTATACATAAGTGAGGTTTTACAGAACAAAACCCAGGAACAGTTTAGCTGAATAAATTACCAGAGCTTCCATCAAACAACTGAAGTAAAGCGAAATTATTCTACAGTTTTCCATATTAATATACTGCTTTGACACTCTAAATTATCCAATAATCAGGAACCCAAAACCAACAAAATATTATCTTATTATTGTATGCATCCCTTGTGCATTCCACAGAAGTCTGATTTATCTTTAGAATTACAAAAATTTTCCAGATATGTCATTGGGATATGTGATGCTTTTATTATTCCTATACCACCCTCTATACACTTACGCGTTTATCTACATTAATCAAATACTCTCGTAAAATATGAAAGCTTTCAGTGCAAATGAAAAAAAGTACTCTTTATCATCGTGATTCCCCCCCTCTTCTTTTTCTTCTTAAACAGGGGATTTTTTTTGCCTACTTATCTAAGACAGATGATCCTCCAAGCACACAATCCCCTTTCATGTAAGCTATGAAAATGTTGTTTGCAAATATATTCCATTCCATATGGCGCTGGTAAACAATAACTATCCTTCATAAAAATACCTAACTTGGGTCTTAGACTTCAACTTGCATGCAATTCTGCGTGACTCAGAATTGCTAAAGCCTCAAGTTTGACACCAAACCTGTGACATGTTTCTATTGTGTTTGAGCAAATGCTTGTGAAACAGCAACCTGTTACTAAGTCAAACATCTACCAAAGAGCTCCGACAAAGGCAAGTCTTGTAAACTCACTTGTGCAACAAGATCACCGCTCTTGTGCAAAACAGCTGCAGACCGTGGCCCAGTTCCATCTCTACATTATTTCTTTTTCCCTTCTAAATACAAGCTAACTGTTATTCTCCGCTCAAAGCTTATTCCCATTATTTGGGTGGTACAGTCCTAATGTTTGGAGAGGGCTTTAATGGATCAAAAATAACAAGATTTAAGAGGAATACACTGCAGACACACTTCTGTTTCTATTTACAGAAATTATCTGAATAATTCTAGATTTAATTGTTCTGAAAGAAAAGTGATAAACAAACAGATGGACTACTCCTCTGAATTTTCTACTGAACTGCATGCTAATTATTATATTTATAAAGAAGACAGCCAACAATTGAAGTTGTGCTCGCAATATTAAGAGGCAAGCATATTAAAAATACAGTAAAGTTTCCAGTAAGCCCTAGAAACACAAAAAAGCTTACTCGATTAGTTCTGTAATTTAAGCAAAATTTCAGGAATTTTTACCTCTACTTAAAACACCAGCAACGTTTCTCTTACCTGAGGGGAAAGAACTGAAAGCATCGTTACCAAGTGCAGTTTCCAAATATCATAATAGATCATTGTATAGATTACACTCAGGCTTCATCCATGACAGAACGTAAATTGTTTTCAAATATTTGGTCTGAACTAACTAATAGTCAGTTCATACCCATGTATTCAGCTGAAATAATTATTATCCTCCTCCGGCATTCATTGATATAGTTACTGACCGCAGTCACGGCCACTCTCCTGACTGTGGTCACAGTGGGCTCAACTGCAAGCATCTCCTTTCATGTGACCGGGTTTGCCTTACCCCGGATGTTTAAAGCATCCTCTCTCAAGAGCATCATCCTTGACCCTGATGACTTACATGCCATGTGCCCAGCGTATATGCAGTTTTGAGAGCACCATATTCAACAGCACCCCTGTTTTCCACCCACCGCACAAAACACGTATCTGATTTTTCCAAGGTTTCATTTGTGTTTCATGCGGGCACACTATCTCATGACAGTAAAGTCTCACACCATCCTCCTCCCCTTCCATGGTGTATTAAGTTCTTATTAGTCCCAGTACTTTTGCAGTGCAAACTATTTACCATCAATAACCTTCCTATTATTCTAATCCTTACAGTCATCCCATCTTCTGTGACATGCTCTGCTAGACAAATTATGTCTCCCAGCTTTAATATCAACAAACTTCACGAGTTAATACACGTAAAGAAATTATGAAACATGATCAAGCCGAAAAGTGAGCTCCAACACCACCTCACATAAAACCCCCTGTTATCGTCTTCCCTCCCAGTACCACCGCTTCCATCACATCCTCTGTATAACCTCTTTTATTTTATTTAAATACTAATCTCCACACTGTCTAATTAAGGAAATAGTTTCCTCTGTATCCCAGGGTCCAATGCTTTAATGACACCCACAGAAATGAGACCCAGTCCTATAGCTGTTTCTAGCAGGGGACAGAACCAGACCCAGCGTCTGCTGAACAGACAAACCAGGACCAACAAGCTCTAGAAACGATCACAGACTATAGACAACATTATAATTAATGAAATAGGGAACAGCCATTTAAGAAACAACAGATTGACAGGGAAGAAGGCAGTTATGATTGTTCCAATTTTTAAAAGACATATGGCAGAAATTAATAAAACATTTTAAAGAAGTCTTCACAAGAAAAGCATTTCTTAAAATTAAAGTCTCCTCACTAGTCCAGCAAATATAAACTGTTCAGGAGGCAATATTAGTCAAGGTTTTGAGTCCCTCCACAATTTATTTCAGCATAATGAATGTAGATTAGAGTAGCAGTTCTGAATTTAACATTTGCATTTAGCTTTAAATGTTTAGTTCTGCTAGGTAGTATTTTAGCAGACTATTTTCCTTTCATTTCATCTTGAAAACAGAGTTTATAATGACTTTTCTAGTAATTGACGAAGGTATAATCACCTTACCTTTTTCCCCCAGAAATAATGCTTTAGGTTTTACTAGGTCAGTGACAGCAAATACAAGTTGTCACTTACATGAAGTTTTTAATGCAAATTAAAGGACTATTAAAAGGTCGGAAAACGCAAAAAGTATATTCACTTTGATCTCAAGGCAAACATTTGAGGATGCTACAAAAAGACAGAATAAAGTGCCCTTTAAAAACTATCAGCTTGATTATGTGTACCCAAAGCATAAAATAATCGGTGCTTTAAGCTGGCACAAATGGCATTAGCAACTGTTGGTACATCATGCAGTCACTAGGCTTGTCAATGCTCTTCTTTTGTAAAGCAGGGAAATTCAGCTGCGGAAACTAAACTTTCCCTTGCGACTATACACATCTTCCCTAAATTCAAATTCCAGTGAAATAAACCCTATCTAAAAACCAACTCAAATTCTATCATTAACAGTATACAAGATATATATATATATAAAAATATAAATTAAAACTGTATACATATATATAGCATACTATCAGTTGACTTGAATTCTGTAAATTGCAGCATTTACAGTACAATCACTGAAAGTCAGGAGAAGGGACACAGGAAAAGCCCTTTAATTACATTTAATGAATCTATAGTTTATTTCACAATTTTAACAATGAAATCAAAATGAATAAGTCATTCTAATTTGCAACAGCCCAATATAGTAATTTAACTGCTTTAAAGAACAGCATAAGGGGATGCCACATGCATGAAATGTAATCATAATAGAAGGACCTCAATTTTAACCAGAAACAACAATGAATCACGTGCATAGATGCCAAGCAAGATGAAAACATCCATAGAAAAGAAAAAAGAGTAGGTCAAACAAAGAGGATGAACACGCATTAGATGTGGGGGAAAAGAACAAGATGACAAGAGTATAAACCCCAAAATATACCCCTAAGAAACATGTAATGTCCTTTAAAAATTAATTATGTAAAACCAACCTATACTATGAAATTTATAATGCAGCATCAGTCCCTAACATCATGGCCAGAAGAAATAGCATATCTAATGGAAGAAAAAAGGAAAAAAAAAAAAAAAACCCACACACCTCAAAAGTTAAATCATTTTTCATAGCCAGGGTAGACATTCCAAACATCGACTGAAGTGTGAAGTTCCGATCACATTTTTTATAAATTCAGCTAAAACTGAATAGGAAATAAAAATGAAGGGAGGGGAAACTCTTGCAACCTAGACTACAGTCTACTACAGCATTCTTGGCAGACTGCAGTTTGTCCATATTTAAGTATGAGAATAACTTAGCACAGCTTTACCAAGTACTAACAGAAAAATAACACTTCCTTTAAAGATACAAACCTGCTCTATGTTTTGGGAGAAAATGCAAAGCAATTTACCCAAATCTCAAGAAGCAATCATTGACCTTTACACTTTGCTGATTGATTTGAACCCTAACTTGCATAGCTGTCATTTTTTTTGCATTCGCAGAAAAACCTCCAGGGGACTACTTTTTGCCAGCTAATACAAAATAACAAAAAAGAAAGTCATGTCCACCAAAGGAGGAATGACATTTGTTACTTTTACATTCTGTAAAAAATGAGGCAAGTTTTTCTTCTTCAGTGGCAAAGCTTTTCATTATTTTTATAACCCTACGGAGATTGAAAACATTAGTGCACAAATGCTACGTATCCTGGCAATCTTGTCTCTCACCTGAATCCTCAGCGACTCCTGACAGGTACTACTACATCTCACGATTATAGATCTACTGGAGGTAATTCATCCCACTATGTAAATGAACTCAAAATAAAAGATTAACACACTGATAGGCAGTACAATGGAGCACTTTTCAGTGACTTCTAACGACTAGCAGAGTAAATATGACCAACCGCAAGAGATGGAGGGCAAATCCACTGGTTCAATCCTAAGCCTTTGAGGCAGCCAAGACACTAAGAGTTTAATATTTCCAGAAGTTAAATAAGACCTAATAATGCATCTATTTTTTACCTATTTTGATAAAAAGCAGACTAGGTGTTTGAAATATTAATTTAAATGCTTCAGTAACATGAACTGTCAGGAGCAGATCAAAAATATCTTCTAAAAATTTTGCCAACCAGGACTATGTGACATTGAAGTCAGCTTGAATTTAACATGTACAGCATCCTTTCTTAATGAAACCAGTTGACAGGTGAATTAAGACCAAAAGGATCACTGGTAAACATAAGCTTATGATCTCTGAATACTACTTGTTAAATTCAGAACAAACTTTGATATTGCTTTACCAAAACCAATCTGGCATTAAACATTTAAGTATGTTATTTTAAAGATAGAAAATTTTTCTCTATTTCCTACCTAAAGCAGCTTATACTTGGACAAAACCACAGAGATTTAAACATAAAACCAAATATAACCAAATTCTCTCTCCCAGGCATATTTCAATTAAGTGCCTTAATGAGTGTCTTAAATTCAGCTAATCAACTTAAGTCTTAAGAGACTGGAAACTTGAAAGGAAAACGGCCAAAAAAAATTCCTCAGGAAGAAACTTCCTCAGATTTCCCTGGGTTAAGGATACAGTAAGATACAATTTCCCTGGCTTAAAGGAATCTTTAACATTAAAATCTTCCTTCACCCTTTTGCTCTGCTCCCTATATATGACCCTGACTCTGAAACCAATCAAGGTCCATCAGACCACTCTCTCCTTCCCTCCACATCTCAGAACTCCACATTGGATCTTGCAGCCATCTCTCCATTGACTGAAACCAGAGAAAGAAATAACTAGAGACCGCAACGCGCTCACGTAATTAAAGACTGTGTAAATAGAAGTAAATGGCAGGGGGATTACTGTAATTCAGCTGGGCGTTTTAAACATCTACATTTCAGCTACCCAAAGTGTGACTTTCTATTTGCCACATTATCAGTTGCATTTCTCAATGGAAAAAGCTTTCCTTACAAACATTAAATGAGTTGGTATATATGCAACCAAGAAGATAAATGGACCTGCTAATTCCTATAGGGGCCAATCAACAACTCAAAGGAACACCAGAAAAACAAAACTATACACTCCTCTTCTTTAACAGAGATAATTCTCGGTTATGTGATAGTTACTCTGCCTAAGTATAAGATTAATTTTTTTTCCAAAAAATTCAGGTGTCCCTTCAGCATGTAACAAGTAAATAAATTATTATTGCAAGAGCAATTGCCATATCAATATTGCAAACTCTGATTTTCTCAGAGTTCCTATTAAAAAGCTGTCACCACAGGAGTTGCAGAAGCACAAAGAACAGGAGGATGCCATTGAAAAAAAAAAAACGAAAACAACAACTACTAAGGACGTGTCATTCCTTCATGCAAAACATAATTTACAATTTGTTATCCTGACTTTATTATTTTTTTAAAAGCTTCTGGAGAGCTTATCTTATTCCTTAGAGCAATCAAGCTTCCCATGATGAGTAGAGTATGGGATTTTTAATTGCTTCTCTTGATCAGAGATTCTTCTTCAAAACAAACAGCCCCACATCAAACTGAATAAACAGGAGAGACCAGTCATTGCTTTTCCTGAAGATTCAAATATGGCATTTTCTTGAGTCATGCCAGCACCATTCTTGGCCTACCAACACCTTGTCAAACCCTTGTGCTGACCATACCACTATCCCATTGGAATTAGAAGTCTGATACTGTAACGTGAGCTCAGGAATGGAAATGAAGGAGGATGGTAAGAAGCTTCTAAGGGGAGGTAATAAACTAATTCCACTCCTTATGGCATCAGACTGCTTCTTCACATAATTAAGGTCTGAGCACCTTTGAACTGCTACAAAATCCAAGAAGCTGAAAAGCTGTTCTTTATCTTTTGAAATGCAACCCATCTCTAAATTTGTTTCCTTATGCTATGTGAACACAGCCACAAAATGAGAACACAAGGGAAAATGAGAAACAGTTGAAAACAAAAATAAAATTCCAACCTTTGACAAGCAAAGATTTGGAGATGTGCTCATGCAGGAAGATACTTTTTAACAGAAATGTGCCATACAGAAAATCCAAGAACTTAATGAAACACATTCAGAATGAATCCTTCAGCAAGTTTGTCCAGAGGCTGCAAACTGGACTTTTAAAGAAATTAAATGTAAATATTTAACAAAAAAGCTCCACAAAAGTTGACATTTTGAAGACTAATAAGTCCTTAACTGGTCTGTTGTGAACTAGTTGGTCAAATTAGATCATCTGGATTTACCTAAGAGTAAAAACTCCAGACATGGAAACAGTGATATTCATGGATGAACTACTACTAGGTCAGAGGCCACCCAAAATCGCAAATCTTTTGCTGAAAAAGCTCTTATAAAACAGTGAGACTTCTTTCACACAGAAGGACACTGTGCTTGCGAAAATAAAAAACTAACTATCCCATAGCACTCTGTCTAAACCCTGTGGTTTCAAAGTATTCATACAGCCAAATGCAACTGAAAACAAATGGGAATTAAGCACTTAAGACACTTTCAAGCACTAACTGATGTTTCAGTACCTAAAATAAGGATAACCTGAAACACTAGCACATTACCCTCCAACAAATAAAACCAAGCCTGCACTCTCTTTAACAAGACTCTATTGGATGAGTCAATCACTGCTGACAAGATTTTTTATTTCCTTCTGGGAAGGCTGGAGTGGAAAGAGAAGGATATTAAGTTATATTAGATTGTCAGGGCTGAGCATTCCCTATACTATATGTCTCAATAACTTCCTCATAGTCAGAGGGAAAAATATATAAGTGTACCAGAAAAATTCTGCATAATAAAGCAATTTGCTATGGACCAAGTGGAAAACCTACAAACCTACAATAATAGTGGAAACAACAGAGATATGTTCACAGAGCTATTTGCATTTGTGTTAATGGGTTAAACTATCCAGAATACATGCTGAAGAGATGGAACAGACCCACTCCTTACTTCTGAAGGCTGCACTGCCTCCTGGAAGACAGGAAGACATTTCATCAACATTTTCCAGACACCTAGCATATACATAGTCACCCTGCCAATATTAGGAAATATTGGAAATATATGCCAGGGAATATTAGAAATGCCAGCATGAGTAAAGTTATTGATGGTTTAGAAGGTAAAGAGATTTATCAAAGCATATTACTCAAAGAACTAAAAGAGGAGCAAGGAACTTCCACTGCAAAGCTCAAAAAAGTATTTACTGTCAACATGACTGTATGGATGACAGGAACCAAAGGCAGGAGAGGAGAAAAAAAAAAAAAGATTACAAAAGACTGTGAAATCTGGTTTGGGCTTACTAGCAATAATTCCTTAAAAGATAAAGGGAGAAGCAGAGCTGAGTACTTAGCTTGTTACCTTTTGGATGGGAACTGGTTACATGGACAGTTGCTCTGCTGGCTGACTCCCTTACAAAATACTTATCACAAAGAGATCAGCCATGATAAAACACTAAGCAGCAACTGAAAGAAACTCAATTGTGTCTAATTGTGAGTGACAAGACAATTCCAGGGTAAAAAAAAAAAATAAATAAAAATACTCTGTTCCAAGAGAACTATTTTAAAATATTTGAGATTCCCATTAAAGTGACAGCCTAAACATTAACTAGGAAAAGTTGCTTTGGTCCACATTGTGTCAGTGAAACCCACCTTAGTGGGTTTCTGTTAAATAAGCTTTTTTGTATTCTACAAAGCTATATATACAGTATCAAATTTCTCACCTATGTTATACTATGTTCAGCTTGACACAGGCATGGCTTCTGGAATAACAAAGTAAGTTTTGAATCACCTTCCACAGAAGTAGTAGCTGCTATTTGTGAGGCAAGAGGAAGAGAGGAGAAAATATATAACACACTGTCACTTTATAATCTGTGGATGTGATTAAGCTACATTTTGTACTATCTTAGGACTTCAACAAAAAACTTTTGAAAATTAAAGACTATACTCTTCCTTTAGAAGCAATAAATTATTTACATAATCAGCAATTATAAAAGGTGAAATTGATTCCCTTGTGCACACGTACATTAAATAAGCAACAGATTCCTACTACATCTTCTCCTTCTAGTCAATGGGACAAAGAAATAACACTATCTCTCTGGCTGCCAGACATACTTTTAGTTTTAATTGTACTGAAAGTGTAGTACAATTAAGACACTTTAGTATTCCAAGAGAAAGAAACTTCTACTATCCAAAGCCACAAAGCAAACCACAACCGAGAAGAAACTTCCTAATCAGATTTTTTGCTGTCTACCGGAGCTTTAGGCCACATCACCCTCATCAATCAAGAAAAGCCATTAAAGAGTCTGCAACAACCAAGATCAGAAAACCATAGTTTTGTTGTGAAGGACTTACTGTGAAAGTGCCGGTGCTCCAGCAGCAGCCCACACAGGCATCAATAGCTCTCTGAAATGAATGTCAATTAAAAAGGCAGATGCAAAATGCAGAACTGCTCAAATGAGGAACTGCTTAGACAGTGAAGCTAAAATAATGGAAAATTAACGCTATTCTTTTAGACAATAAGGGAATTAGAGGAGCGGTTCTTACTCTCATAAGGTTAGCTTACCTTTTCCATTTTCTATTGTTTCTCCCTCAAAACCAACTGCCACGTGGTCCCTGCTGACACACACCTATCCATTAATACACAGAAACCCTATAACTGCAGGGGCACCCCAAAGCAGCACTACACTTAACGTCCTGCAAGGATTTCCATTAGAAGCATTGGCAGATTCAGTGTAATTTTTCAGGAAATTTGGTCTCTGTTCCTGAAGTTACAAGGACAAACTTAACAAGTTGCAGCGCCTGCTCCTTGACACTTTAGAACTCGTATAGGCAGAACTACTAGTGACATCTGAGAAAAATTCCCTGAATAGAACTGCAGGATTTGGCTAATTGTAAGCAGAGGTGCCTGCTTGGCTGCTCAAGCTTCCTGGACACTAGCCTGTAAAATCCTGTTTTCCAGCAGCTTATAAAACTTAAACCATCAAAGCTTCCATTTTCTATGCTGGAGCATCTGCTGCAGGCTGGTTTCTGCTCTTACCACCTTGGGCTTAAGGGAAAACTATTCTTCCTTTTCAAAAATGAGGCACACAGAGCATTTTGCTATGCCTCAAGTGGGGCAGGCTTCACCTCTTCACAGCCTCCTATGTTTGACCATAGCATGTATTAGTCTCAAAGGATAAATAAGTCCACATATATAAGCACTAACATTTGGGGCACAGAACAAGACTTTTGTCGCCATTAGTGATCCTTCCTAGCAGGAGGTACTATACCTTCAAGCTAAGAGACAGCAACTCTACCCTTGGTATTCTTCATGCTGGTATCTAAAAGGGGGAAAGGGACCTGGCTGGGACAGAAAGAAATCGGTAATCTTAATTCATCCTCTTCTCCCATATGCATTACAATACAGTCCTTAATTACATGATCATATATTTTCTATAAGACCTGTGACTAATTCATTCCATAGACTGTACTCTTGGAATGAATCAAGAGAATGCAGTGAACTAGACTATTACCTACAGGACTCCTACCTCATCAGCTAGATGATGAATGAGTCATGGAATTCGGGGGGGGGGGGGAGGCAGACAGGGAACCAACCAAGTTTCATAGCCAATACATTTATTCATTTTAAAAGCTTGCTTAGTTTTTGTGTCTTTCTTGGGGGATGGGAGAATTAAGAAGTGTTTCAAATATCTAGAGTTCTGTTTTGTTCATAATTTACCTAGACATTCATCTCAACTTCTGCAGAGAGGAATCTAAAGTAATACATTACTTTAAATCCTTTGGCATTTGTCCTCAGGGACAAAATGTAACCCTAGAGAAAGAAATTAAAGACAGGAGTAGGACTATGCATATGCTAGTAAGCAACAATACCAAGGAGAAAAAACAGACTTAAGGGCTAGCAACGCAACAGCAAAGTCTGTTGCAGAGAAAGATGCATAGACTTGGTTGCCATCACGTGCTTGTCCTGCACAACCCAGCTATTGAGGGATAGATTGACCAAACCTGAAGAGACACACAGCAGTCAGAAAGTGGACCTGCCCTTTCCTTTGTTTAGGAATACAGCCTGATTGCAACAGCGGCAGATTTGTGCTGCCATCTGTGTTTTAGATATCTCTTAGTGGATTTCATTAAAAATATCATGTCTGTACTTGGGAAGAACAAAGACGAAGCCCATCACTCCAGCGGCACTCCTACTGCAGTATGGCTGGGTGAATCAAGGCTATGCTCAGCTGCCAATTAAGACATTAAGTCAGGTGCACAACAATACCACATACTCAAAGCTATCAGAATCATGCAGTAATAAGCTCCTACAGATACTGCTAAAAACACCAGCAGAATAAAACGATTCTAGCGTTTCATATCCAATAGACATTGCCATTAGAAACCATTCCTTTGTGAGGGACTCAAGATAAATTTATGGTTTTCATCTAAAATGTTGATGTTGGAATGCTTCTTTACCCTCCCATAACCGAGTCCAATGAGGAATTTACATTCTGTCTTTTCTCCTTCTCACTACATCTCTGCTGATCCTTTAGAAGAAAGAGCTTTCAGGCTATATTTCTTCTTTTTTCTACAGGCTAAATCAGGAGCTTCCACTGCTTTCAATTTAGCTCCCCTTCCTGCCATAAGAAAATTAATAGAAAAGCAGACCAAATGCCCAGGAGGAATTGTTGAACAAGTGGCATCTGAGCTGTAGAAAGGATTTCAAAAGCAACTCACTTTGTCTGACTCCCTCTCATTTGAAAACTGCCTACAAGCCCTAGGGATGGATTAAAGCTAAGCATGGCCTGGATAATCTACAAATGCAGGGCCTCAGTTGTAAGGACGATGGCAGCAAAATACTTGGGAGTATGGTTATTCCTAGAAACCGGAGGGCCTCTTCTGGAATGCACAGCCTGAATCAACCAAACTATTCAACTCTGCCTTAATCTGTGCCTGGTGAGCTCAGAAACGGCAGCCTCCAACCGTGCTCCTCTGATAGTCCGGGTGGTTTCAAGTGGGAAAAACTGTTTAAAACTGAAATAAAAACCAATCAGTAGCATTAGGCATCTCTTGATTGCAACCTTCTAGCAGAAACTGAAAGTTAAAGTGGGCAGACCACCACGGAGGCATTGCAAGCAGAGGCTGCAAGAGAGAAAGGAGGTTTCTTAATAAGATGAACACAGGTGGCAGAGACAGACTTGAAATCAGACAACTATTTCTTTTGAAATCTACTTTTGACTGCTGCACTCAGCTTTCCCCAGGTGGCTGGGACCCTTTCAATAGTGTTTCTATTAGGAAAAGAACTACAGTAGATCAGTAACACCAGTTCCCAATTTAGTATTTTTTCTTCCTTTGACAATAGCAAGCCAATGCTGAGAGTGGGCAAAGCACTGGAAAAAAAATATCACTGGTAAGTGAAGAGAAATGAGAGCTGCTCTCCTGAAGAAAAAGTAATGTATATCTCAGGACAACCATATAACCCCTTAAAAAGTTTCTGTTTGTTTGCTTTTACAGAAAATTCTCTCTACTGTATTTTCTTTCTTCTCAGTCTGTATTGACCGTATTTACCATACTAGAGCAAGGAGGATGATCAGCTAAAGTAATAAGCATCATTTAATAGAGGCATATGTTCAGTAATATAGTATGAAAAAACAATGTTTATTTAAGGGAAAGCAAATCATGTTTGGATGATCTCCATCCAAACTCAAATTCCAAAGCAGAAATCCATGTGCTGGCCAATAGCACAAAGATCATGGGATGGAAGTACATTCATTTTATTCTAAAAAAAAAAAAAAAAAAAAAAAAGTATTAGAAAGGATGAGGGGGGACACAGAATTCTATGTTTTCATGACCCAGCTTCTGAACAAACTGCCAAAGAACAAAAAGTCCACCTGTAAAGGCTTTGGGAAGCCTTTACAAGGAGAAGGGAAGCTTGTGACATTTAGTAATGACAATTTATCCCAACTTTAAATTTCACAACCAGAATAGATGATTGTAGAGACTACAACCACTGCCAGTAACTGCTACACTTGGGAAATAAATAAATAATGCACAAGTCCAGTTATAAGAAAACAAACCCTAATAAAACCAAGCACTAAATTAGATATTATTTGTCATTGCTCAGGAGGCAGGAGTTGTGGGTAACTACTATACAAGGATTGAGAATGTTAAACATTCTCTTTCTTTCTGGCAACTTTCTCAAAAAAAAAAGCAAAAAACCCAATAAACTAATTAAATTTTAATGTAATGAAATTCAATTATAAATCTACAGAAGTGATTAATGAAAAGAAAAATGTTAAAAGAACCAGTTATGAATAGAAACTGCATATCATTGCCACCGGCTTTTCAACAGCAAGATCCATTAAAAGAGAAAGCAAATAGCAGAAGTGGCCTGGTGAAAAATTCGGGTGTCCAAAAGCCTGGTTTTTTTCTCAACTATATTACCTGGTCAAATAAAAGATACTACCTCTCCCAGAAACTGTTCTTTATATCCTTAAAATATCAGAGCTATAACTAAGTTAAGCAAATAAATATGTTTTAAAGGCTTTACCTAAAGTAATTTGTCAAACATTCTAGATACACAGTCATTTGAAAAAGAGAGCTGAAAAATGTACTGACAAATAATCGAAATAATTTTGAACGTACATGATCACTTTACAGCTCATCCCACCTGTGAATTGTTGTTCAGAAGCTTTTCTGTCAAAACAGTTACTCAGGTTCTTCGGGACCATCTCCTAAACCAATGCTTTGGCATTCTCATAATCTTATTTTAGTAGATCTGAACAGCAATGAAATTCAAGATACTGCAAATCATTTTGCCTTAAAGTATCTGAATTCAATCTGAATTAAGCATGCAGAAGAACCTGGTTTTTGTATCTACAGTGACATCTAGTGCAAGAAACGAAAAACACATTTAAACAGGCTTCTAGAGAAAAAGAAGCTATTATTTATTGTGCGATTTCTGAGACAGACAAGAAAAATTAACGTTGGCCCTTTTTTAAACTTTCTTAATATCTTGTCTTCTGCTCAACATTCACAAGCCAGCTGAATGAAATCCTATTAAGCATAATATGTTAATAAGAGTATTTAATGCAAATACACATTTTTCCTTTCCATACAAATTCCATTTGATACATGTACATAATTATTGAAGGGCAAACAAATGCTGAGAAAGCAGACACCCCTAGGAACAGAGTTGTTATTCTATTTATTCTATCAACTTGTCTAAAAGAAAGCAAATTCAGCAGTAACATCTGACTTAAATTCTTTCTGCCAGCTCCACAGATAGGCAATCCTATTTTAATTTTGCAGTGATTTTTAAATCTCTTTCTTAAAAATTCAAACAGAAGACACAGCTTGTAGATAGGAAACCAAAACTGGAAGCATACAATGAGTGTTGTCTAATACAGATGCCAAATAGAAGAAGTTATAAAATAACAAATAAAATTTGTTCAAAAGTACAGATTTAAGTCTCCCGTTGAAAGTACAGTTATGCTTCAAACACAGCCAACAACAGACACTCTAACCAAAATGCAACAACATGTCTAACTAGCAACAATTTTAAAAAATTATTCACTTACTGAAATGTGAAAAAAAACTTAGAAAAACGTGCTATTCCTGCCAAACACACAAATAAACACATATGCCAAAGCTGAAAATGAACAGTTGAAATACAGTATCATGTATACATCATATACCATTCCTCTAACTCCCTCGTTTCATTCAGCCTGTAAATACAGCCATTTTAGGAACTATGCTCCAAAGGTGTGTTTCCAGAAGTCTTAAAAAGTCACATTTATTTTTTAAGGGCAGGATAAAAGCCTATTATTAGCATCTTTTGTAAGAACTTCATAATACTCAATTTTCCAATACCCATTTACCCAACGGTAAAATAATTAGGTTAATACAAATAATTACAAATATCAAGATGTATTTTTGTTTATCAGAATTTTGTATCATTTATATATTACTAAATTAAAAAAAAAACAAACAGCTATTTATTAGTGATCTAGGACCACTACGCTATGCATTAGGTTCCTAAAGTTCTAGTAATCTTACTATTGAATAGGGACAAAACCCACAAGATTTTGTTGGTTGTTAAGGGTATTGAATGGGGAAGTGTCATAAGTATTGGTTTTTGGACAAGAAGCGCATGCCATGCTTATAACTATCATCATGACTAGGGATGAAATAAGTACTTTTAAAAAGTTCTATAACATGCTCTTCAGGAGCCCAAGAGCTTGCACAACTTCTCTATCCTACAGCCATCAAAAAGTGGATTTAGTAGACAAGAATTTCATATGAAAGTAGCAGATGTTAATTGAAAGCGCTTTTGACCTAAGGACTGAGGTTGTCAAAACAAAGACTGAAGAAAAAAAATGAAAGAATGAAGAAAACAAATGCTCATCAAAGGGCAATGTACTGCAGTAGAACCCGAAACAAATGAGGAGAAGAAAAGGAGAAAAGCCAGTCAAGCTTAATAGGAAGTAACAAAAAGGCATAAGACAGGAAAGCAGTGATATACACCCAGACTTAAAGGCAAAAGAACTGAAATAATACTGTTTAAATACCATTCAGCAACTCTGGTTTAAAAATGATCTGGAAATGCAAATAAATGTAGACAAATACAGCTTTTATACAGAACACAGCAAACTGCTCTTGACAGAGTCCACCATGGTATATAAGCCAGCATGGAAAGGAAATGATTAAAATCAAAATCTATTACTTTCTGCCACCCTAATCAGCACCTCATAAAGAGCAACACAATTACTTTGAGTTTTGGTCTCCTAGTGTCTTTGCTAGGTATAGCCAAGATTCCTCAAGAAAGAGAATTCCCCTGTTTAGACAATTATGTCTATAAAATAACTGTTTGGTATTAGTCTGTATTTATTTATCATGGCAAATTAAGAATATTTCATCTCCCCCAAAAAGAGGCATGATATTAAAAAAAGGTACATGTTAAAGCTTGAAGATAGACATAGTAGCAACAGTTTTCTTCCCCAGGTAGCATAACAGTTGTTAAGACATAATAAGTCTTGCTACAAAAATAAGTAGCAAAACAGTTGTAAAGACATAAAAATTAACCAGTACTCAACCAAAGGGCACTAAAAAGGAAAAGATCAAATCAACAGTGTTCAATAAGATATTTACACAACATGTGGTAAAGTACTGCAGCAGAATTAGTATTATTGATGAAAGTGAAGCTGTGTCACTAAATCCAACAGGACAAAGCCAGTTGAAGCAGCCACTAGTTAAACTATTGATCATGGGAATTAGACACACACCCCCCCCCAAAAAAAAGACCCTGTTCTTTAATAAACTCTGTGAAGGCAGATCTCTCTGCATTCTTGACATCAGTTGAGCTCTGCCACACAAAGCTAATGACACGATTAGAAACAAACAACAGGATAATGAAATAAAAGGTAAATCTAAATCTACTTAAAACTGAAAAATAAGAGCCTCTAAATACCTTAACGCTAGGTACAAATGACATACATTGAAGGCGGCAAAAATTGAAAGTCAAACTGATTTTCACACAAACAGTAGAGGGGAGAAGAAATTTAAAAGAAAGTTGGAAAGAAAAAACAGCAGAGAATTATATAAAGGAGTACACATTTTAAAAAGATTAATATAAAAGCTGCTAAAGGTTAGAGAAAGAAATTTGAACATACACAAAAGATGACAAAAATAAGATGCCAGTAAAAGAAAAAAGATCTCTAGGGGAGTGACAATGCATGCAGTCAAATATAGCAGCCACATCAAAAGAAGTTTTGTACCAATTAAAGCCTCAAAGAAAGAGAAAAATCGAAAGTTGGATAGGTTACCCTAACATCTTAGAAAGCATCCAAAGAAATTACAGACGCCAGGATTGATCTTTAACAGAACAATACAAAAAGGACTCTACTAAGGAAAAGAGCAAACAGTTTTTCTTCCCTCCTCCTTTTCAGGGATGTATACGGAAGAACATTAACAGAAGGAAAAAAAAAATCCATAGACAGATTCAGTGAGAGTGGGATGAAAGCAAAATCCTAGAGTTAAATAAGTGCTGAGGTTGCAAGACACCTGAAGATAGAGAAGCAATGTAAAGCAGCGCTGGTTTGTAAAATCCAATTTTTTTTAACAGTTGGTGACATTTCAGAAAATAACCCAGAGCCAACAGGCTTCAAATCAAACACTACTGCCTTGGTTTTCAACAGAGTATTTTACCCAATGCTGAAGCATCATTCCACATGTTTATTAATCATTAAAATAAGCATTTGATTAAAAAGAGGGACAGAAGACAAACTGTAATACTAGGTTACTGAGTTTAGAGAATCATATATTATAATGAAGAGAACAAGGCTTAAACCAAACATCACCACTGGAGACACTGCTTGTTGCTTCAGACAAGTTAACAGCTCCAAGGAGCCGCCACGCTTCCCAGTAAAGAATACTTCATGGGGAGCCAGCATAAATTTAAAACCCCAAGGTATGCAGTGTGCTAATCTTTGCATGAGAAAAACCTGAGTATTCGGGCTCTAGGTGCGAGTTGACAGGAATGCAGACTGCAGAGGAACCCAGATAGTCGCTCCGCAAAAGGGCTTCTTCCAAACACATAAAAGAAAGAGAGCGTACTATCAATACTACATCATACGGCTGGGGTGTATGTGTCAGCTGCACACAGGGCACTGTGCCAGCTGAAATAACTGAATTTTAAGCTGCCAAATACTTTTGATCCAAAGCTTGCCTTCACACGGCATCCCATCTTCCTCAGTATTTTCTAACTCGATAGTATTTCCATTTTCTATGAATTATTTTCTAGGTAGCATTTAGATGTTGCTTCTCTAATTTAAAATAAGGTTTAGCTTAACTGGCAAGTCTGAACAAGTTTGAGGAACATCTTCCCTGCAAAACAGTAGGCATCACTTCTTTGTCAGGCCTGATGAAAGCACCGTATTCAGTAAAAGCCAGGTAACCTTTTCCAGCAACATCTGTTGATCTCGTAGAAGACGCCAGCATGCCCTTCCTGTATTTTACAAAGCTTATGCAAAATCCTTTCAATTATTTTGGATTTAAACACTAACAGATTTTCCCATCAGCCTGTGAGACCAATTCAAAACCATGTGAACTCTGATATTTAGAAGCTAGTATGAAAATGCACAACTACCTATAATAGAGCAGGAAATCCCATTCAGCTCCTAGCAAGTACACTTGCATCTGGCAGCATATATGAATAGGTAATAGGTAGCTGTTTACATGAATTTTCAAAATCCACTGCCTAAAAGATTTGGAGCAAAAGGTGCTAGGGACTGAAAAGCAAAAGGTTATTAATTCTCCAAGCATGTTGCTGTCTTTCAGTTCCTGCCCTGCAGCAATCTTAGGACTGCAAGCCCAGGGGGAGGCAAGGAGAAGATGGTTTTAAACATAAATACAAACATGAAGTTCTAAATACCTTAGTGAAGAATGTCCCAAACGTTACTGGATTATGGCACAGAAAAAGTTGCAGTCTTGACTGCAGTGAGGTGGACATACAAAGCCTCATTTCTCAAAGGGTGCACAGACATTCTAGTTTTACAAAAGAACAATGTGTACTGTCTCTGTGTGCAAAAGAGGGTACATCAATAAAAAAACAAAAAAGCCAGTGAACTTATAGGGAGAGCCCATTACAAGAAACAGCACTGCTCTCTGTAGTTTAAAATCAGCTTTCCAGCTACTCAGCCTGGCAAACTTCCAAAAAGCCCTTTTCCACTCGCATGCTGGCAGTGATTTCAGGAATCGTTAAACAAGAAGTGAATAAAAGTATGGATAGCTTCAGTAAAATGGTGTAAAATAACAGTACAACCAAGAAATCTTTTGCAGATTTTCAGTTTTTTGGGGCCAAGAAAGTTTTATCAACTGCTTTTGACCCAAAAGTGAAATATAAGCTATGTTTATGTACTCAAATATCAGCACATAAAAATGCAAAATACAGAAGCTGTATGAATTAAACTAACAAAAGCTCTGTACAGGAGAGTACAATTACAGCTTCTGTGTTGAAGTCCTTTATATTCAGCTATTTATTATTCCAACATAAAGCTTTAAAAACTTCCCATATGCTTCATGATGTTCACTTTCTCAACTGATCAAAATTCACAAGTTCTCCATGTGACAATGAACTCCCCAATCCAGACCTGAGTAAAGAGAGGATTAATAAAGTTCTACATACGTATAGATGCTTCAAAATAACGAAACACAAAAATAAAGTAAAATTGGACCCAAAACATCTCTGAGGAATATGCAAATGGTAATTCCCAGTTCAGTATCTGGACACACATTAAACAGTCCATTCTGTCACGCCATCTGCTAGGCAGTTACCAGTCCTGCTCTCTTCTCTATGCTATTCATGCTTTATTTTTAAGCAAGGAGCCATTCAACTTATTTGGAAGTCAGATAAAAGACATGAAAGTGAATTTAAAAAAAAAATTAAATTAAAGGAATCAAAGTGATACACAGCAAAAAAACAACTGCAAAAATTAAGTCTCAGATCAGCAATAAGGAGAATTAAAAAATTACTTCTAAACGCTTGCTTGAATTGCACTCCAAACAAGTTTACATTCAGCATTTACAGCAAGTCATGAAAGCTCAAGCTTTGTTTTCAAAATTTTTATTTAACAGACTGGTTAAAACATTTGGAAAAAAAATGTTAGTCTACTTATGGAAAAGAAGTTGTGGGAATTATGCCTCTCTGTGTGTGCGCACACACGTGTGCATGGAATCATAAAGTGGCCCATTAAACTATCACCTCAGAACAATCATGAGCCAAATGTCAACATAAAATCTTACCAGTAAAACTGGACAGCAGAAAGGCAAACAGAGAGGCAGAGAGCACAGGAGTCTCAGTTTATATCATGCAAAAAACACAGTATGGAAATCACCAAGTTGCCCTCTTGGATCTGTACTAAATATGCAAAGATTCAACTGCACAAATCCCATTTAAAATGTTTTTTCAAGTTTACAAGGCATTTCTGACTGAAACATGAATCTGAAGCCCAAAGCAAAAATCTATCCACTACGCATCGCATTCACCAAGATACCCAATGTAACATAAAAGGTGATTATTCACAGGACTTGTTCACACAGCGCAAACACCAAGGGGATGAAGGAAACACTCCTGCTCCCTCCAGGTTTGCTTCGTTTGCAACTCAATAGAAACATTCAGCATTTTAAAGGCTTCTAAGAAAGAAGCTGTTTTGCACTGAGGTCACTATGGTGAAGGAAAAGAAAATTGTGCTCATTTTTATTAATAACTATTTAAAATCTTATTCAAGAATTCCACCGTGCCTGAATACTTTTTCCTAAAACCTACCATAAACTAACTCTTTGGAATAAGCCAAAATAAGACTGAGAAAATTTTGTGTTATTAAAAAGAGCCAAAGAAGGTGACTTAGAATAGGAACCTTTTTTTGAAGGGAAAACTCTAACGTTAGTTCAAATGCCAAGTTGAATATGTACTTATTTTACTTACTTTCAGAATATCTTGAGTTTCATTCCACTTGTTTGTCCACTCTTTGGTCAGTTCTTGTACCTATAAAAGAAAACAAATATTGGAAAAAAATCACATCTCTTCTAAAGTCCTTGATAATGCATTCTAAGAGAAGTACTAATTATTTGCACAATTCTTTAGGAAGTTTAATGCTTAAACATCTAGAAGAGCACTGTTGCTCCTGCAATAAGTGGCCATACCTAGAATTTCATTCTTTCAAAAAGAAATTGGAATGTTAAAACAAAAAATAATTGAAACTATTACAGAAAAACATGAAGAAGGTATCGTAAGTCTATTCACCACACTAGAACAATTTTTATTCCTCAGAAATCATTTCAACATTCCTCTTATACAAGGACAAATCAACTCATTAAGGCAAGCAACCATGTATTTGTCAGATAATTTAAATATGATAAAGTCTTTAGATCTGTATAAACAAATTAATTATTGCATTCATTCAATTATAAAGAAGCTATAACCACTGCAATATCTACTAAGAATTTTCAGTAATTACGTCTATTGTAATTATCATGAACAGTAATCACACAACCTTCTAATGGGGCTGACAAAAGATAATGAAATGTGTTCGATATACTCCCCACACAGAGGGACCAGCACTCTGAGCAGGACAAGCAGTGATTACTGTCAGAGTATGAATAACATACTCTAATTAGCGTATAGTAAGCAGTTTCTATTACTCAGCTACTCTTAGATAAAAGCTTTATGTATGTGCACAAAAATAAAAGCATACTACACAAACTAACAATATTATCACTCATCTCTGATTCAGTTTAAAAAAATTTTTAAATCTAGAATGAATATGGAAAAAAAAACCAAAACAATTTGCAACTGGAGGCTCACACTACAGTTATGCAGGTCCTACTTTAATTACCGAATACAACACAGTAAGGGATTCCTGCACACACTACAGAGATGTAAAATGCGTTCCTAACAGAAACTTGAGTTACAGAAAAGCCTAGCATCTACTTTTCAGCTATGGTTCATACCAATACACGTATTTTGTCCATTTTTGCCATCAAGTTTATTTTTAAAGTATCATTTCACTGAAAAGTATTTTAATGTATCTTTAACATTGGTATTACCAATGGGAATGCTGAAAAGCACTGACAGACACCTTACCAACTACTTAAGTGAAAACAAGATTCTCAAAGCAATGCCTTAATTCGCTAATTGTAAAGGTCTGAGCAGCACCAGCATAAACTTTACTATTTAAAGCAGCTAAGAAGACCCTGTTTTTTAAAGGCACCATATCTACATTAGATTGGCATATTGTTGACAATATTCAGAACTAAATTATATTAGTAAATATTTGTAAATATTAGTAATTAGTAATTATACTAATGTAGTAATTAGTAAATATTTTACTAAATATTAGTAAATAAATTTGCTGCCACATAGATGTACTTTCCTCTCTCCTCTTTCAAAGTCTGAGTAATACTATTTTTTTGAAAACAGCTTGCAGTAGGCTTTAAAAACTGGTGCATACATAGAAAATAATTAACATCAAATGACAGAACAAAGAATGAAAGATTTCAAATAAAGAGAAATGAGAGTATCATTACATCTATATTCTTTTGGACCCTATGAGTGTATCTAAAATATTTGGAACTTTTCTACCTCTACACTGGGTTGGGTTATTAAAAGAACTTAGTGTGAGGCACACTATGAAGTACCCTCACCTACATCTTAGACCCTCCCCAAAAAACACAGCTAATTAGGCACTGAACTTATTTATACATAACAGATTTAAAGACTGAAATTTTCTGAAAACCTATCCCACAACACAAGTTATTGATTACTTGAAAACATAAAGAGTTGACCATTTTCTCCATAAATCTTTTACTGTATTTTCTACACACTAAATGCTTTGTAACTGTGATTACTGGTTACTGATTACTCTGATTTAGTGGCTTTTGCCTCTCTATTCTATTTACAAATATACTTTGTTAGCAAGACAAGCTGGCCTGAGAGCAAATATTTTCATTAATTACAACTGTTATATAAATATCAACAATACATACTGTTCTTAGTTACGTTATATTACATGAGTAGGATAACAAAATTACAAGTTCACACAGGTGGGTTTTTTTTTTAAATAAAAAAAAAGCACCAAGAAAATGCTGTTTGGTGGAAGAAAACTTGCATCCAGAACCCCTTCCTTTCTTTTTTTTTTTATGTTTAAAAACTGTATTATGAAACTATAACTCACCCTGGCTTCGTTCTGCTGAAGCTTTTCTTCCATACTTAAAGCTGTTGGAGAATCCAAGAGTGCAATCTAAAATCATGAAAAGTAAACATCATCAAGTAAAAAAAATAAAGGAAGAAGAAAGGTAACAATTTCTGGTGGAATTAAATGAAGGAAATGCAATTGCTCAACTTTTTTGATTATTTAGGATGAAGTATTTTAAACTCCAATATACGTCATTTTACCTTGAAATACTGTAAACAGACTAATCAAAATCTTGTCAAAGCAGATATTTCAAATACAAATCATCAGTTTGGGAGTACTATTTGCATTCACTATGTATACACATTGCCACACGTGTACACACTGAAACTGCACACAAGTGTATAAAAGGTAATTTCTGACACATCAACCTTTACATTTCTGTTAAAAGTGAAAATTTATTATGCACTAACAATTAACCACTCCGCTTTAACACATACATATACTAGTTATCTTTAATAAATATATATTAAGGTAACTGGCCTTCGAAAAGGAAACTACCATACAAGATGGACACACACAAATAATACTCATTGTTATATGACCTTCTACACTGAATCCAGTACTATATTTTGGTAACCCATATCTTCAGTGATCTACATAAGCATTTGCAATACAGTATTCTGGGAATATAATGGAAAACCACAAAAGAAATTATACAGAGATTTATATTCTACTGTGCATATATAACACCACCTGCTGTTTTACCAACCATCACAAATTCAATTAACTTAAGCAAGCTCTCTATTGTCTCCCACAAAGCCATCTATCACATCCTACAACTGAACCAGATTTATTTTGTGATATCCACTGTTTTACAGCTTGGAACTAGGTCAAAGCATAAGATCTTCAAAGGGGTCCAAGTTACATCTCCTTTTCCAGCTCTAAATCAAACCGTATTTCAAATATAAATTAATTTTCTCCTCCTAAAGAATACGGGAGAAACACAAGTATAATAGTGTAATTCAACCCCATAAAGAGCTTTCTAATTGTTTGTAACAAAGCACAGCTCTCCACTTCCATCATCTACAATACCCATGACTGCTTCCAACTGTGGTCCCATCCCCTTTTTAAGCAAATGTTTTATAGCATGAAGTCTAGCCTTCTATTAAAAAAAGTCTATGCTGAACTGACATTTCATATTGCACAGCCTATCTAAAATAAAATTAGATAGTTCTAGAAATAAATCTGAAGTATCATTTCAGACACTTCCAAATCGTATTTGCTCAAGTATGAAATCTAGCAGTTGCAAGTGACGTTATTTAGAAGAGAAGACTGGCCTGAGCCAATTGCATATTCTTTATTGTTAGCTTGGTTTCACCATGCTGGAAATAGAAGAGAAAATTAAGCCTAACTGAGCTTATGCAGCAGATGTTTATAGTGGCTAAAACTGATAGAGGAACAAGAAAGAGAATCCTGCAAAAGAGAAGTATAGCATGACATATACTGAATATACTTATACTGACCATACTTCTACGTATTTAGCATGTTCATGCTTTCTAATATACTATGCAACCAAACACAAATAAAACATACTGTTCAAACTCATCCATACTCATACTTTTTTAAACTTATGCATCTTAAATATACTAATATTTATAGTATATACTAATATATTATACATAGTGTATATATACTTTGCAACCAAACACAAATAAAACGTACTGTTCAAACTCATCCATACTCATACTTTTTTAAATTTATGCATCTTAAATACTTTATACCTTCTACTTAAGACACTAGATAAAGTACCTCTTCAGCCCATCAGGCTAGACCCACGAAAGTACTGCTCAGTCTCCTTATGCTGCAGTGACTGTTCCACAGCACACTGCAATCAAACTCTGATTATATTAAGAGAAAGCTAAAGGCTTTGGGACGACAATTTTTCCCCCTTATGTTAAAAGGGGTAATCTACTGGCCATATGGAAACTGATTCAATCAGGAAAATAATATTCATTCATAGCCTCATAGAGCTTGTTTACTCAAATCAATATAATGAAAGATAATTATCTCATTACATTCTAGAAATAGATGTTATAACTCAAGGAAAATTACACATAAATTTCAAGTAAAGCTAACCTGATTCCCTTGAGCAAGCAGGGCTTTTAATCGGGCTATTTCAGCTCTCAGCTCACGGATCAGTTTGACATTAGGATCCTCATTAATAGTAGGCTTGTTGATGATGTTTTTGGCTCTATTTGCATAGCGAAGTGTACTTAAAGTTTCTCCATAATTGACATCAGCAGGTGAAATAGCTAAGGAGATGAAGTCAGAAACAGTTTATCCAGCACCATATGTTTCATTTAGTAAAGTTAGTTTATACTTTAGAAGTCAGACAAACTTAACACGGAGGAAGAGACAGAAATATATGATTAACCAGTACAGCAACGATTTGTTCCAATCCTTCACCGAGCTCCAGTGTTTTCATGTCACTATAACTTTGCTTAAGTAAACACTGTATTAGAATAGTGTGTTATAATAATCAGGTCCAACAATCAAGCGCTGTAAAGAAAACTTCTTGCCAATCTATTTAACATTTACATTTCTCTGGTAAGCATAAACATCCTATATGAACAGTTTACAGGCTTTCTTGCAATTTTTTTTACAAGAACAGTTGGGAAAATGGTGAATATTTTGTAAGTATCAATGTAATCATTGAATGGAAAAGTCATTTCAGATAAAAACACAGTAGGTTTAGTCCAAGTTCTGAAGGGAAATTAAACAGCATTCAAGCAAAAGCAGCCATGAAAACCATAACAAGAGAATACCTTCTATAATTTGCACACCTAGTTGTTCTGCTGAGCTGCAGGCAGCTGCCAGTGCACAGAACTTTTACCTACCTGATGCATCAAGAGCAAACAGTATTATTTTTACAAGCAACTTAACCAGGAAAAATAACAGAGCTTAAATGAAAGTACTAATGCAATCCCTCACCTCATTTTCCTAACAATATACAAGATGTCCCCAATTTAAAATATAATTACTGCATCCAAACAGATGAGCAAAAAAAACAGAAGAGAACACCATGCAGAAAATATGAGGGACCAGAAATCTTAATAATGAAACTGAAAAGAGACACAAAGAACGAGACAATGAAAACACCTGTAAAAATAATCACGTAACCAAAATATTCTGCCCTCCCTCATTCTCTCAACAGTAATAAATACTCTTTTCGTGGTAGAGACTCCCTGAATTAGAGGAGATGCACCTGGCAACAGACTATACTTCCCCTAGCTCACACTACCACTTCCCTACTTTATCTACTGTCTCCTCTCCACTACTCAGTAATTCTCCTTCTGGAAGGATGTTACAGTAAACTATAGAAATACAAAAATACATCCAATTCTAAGAGCCTTTCCTACAGATGATCTTCCTGCTTCTCTTGTGTTTAGTTACAGAAAAGGCAGGCCAAATGTATCTGGACAGCTTGTCAGGCTCTGTTAAGCAAGTCAGCCACATTACCAGTAGAATTACTGTTGGAGAAAAGATCAACCATCAGGGCTCTGCTGAGCAGAAGCATCGTTAATAGACGAAGAAGTAGCTAAAAAAGCAGCTGTGCACTGTAATTATTAGTATAGGCACTGAATGTTCACTGTGTTTCTAAAATTTCCCAATCCCTTTGTCCAAAAAATATCCCGAGTTAGTCAACCACGTAACTGAAAGCAAGCACCAAGAAGAAAGGTGCCAGCACAGAAGTACTTAAACAGCCAGAAAAGAAAAAAAAAAAAGTAGAGTCTGGTCCAAAATCCTCTTTCAGTACTACTAGACCAGACCAGCCTGGCTAAACAAAGAGATAGGGTCACAACTCAAGGAAAAAAATAGAGTTTATGGCCTTTGGAAAAAAGGGCAGGCCACTCAGGAAGACTATAAAGGTGTAGCAAAGTTATGTAGGGAAAAGATTAGAAAGGCCAAAGCCCAACTTGAACTGAACCTGGCCTTCAATGTTAAAAACAACAAAAAGAAATTCTATAAATATATTAGTAGCAAGAGGAGGACTCGGGATAGCCTCCATCCACTATTGGATGTGGGAGGTAACATAGTGTCAAAGGATGAGGAGAAGGTTGAGGTACTGAATGCCTTTTTTGCCTCAATCTTTGGTAATAGAGTAGGGTGTCCCCCGAGTACCCGGACCCCTGAGCCAAGCAGGTAAGAGCAGGGAGCAGAATGAAGCCCCTGTAATCCAAAGGGAGGTGGTGAGGGACCTG
>JAOXJM010000023.1:19056755-19087973 GCA_026413425.1 Tringa solitaria | reverse complement strand
AGAGTTAGGTTGATGGTTGGACTACATGATCTTTAAGGTCCCTTCCAACCTAGACGATTCTATGATTCCACTATGATCAGTCTGAGCAAAGAAAGTGGCATGGATTCCAAAAACATCCCCAAAGTCATGCAACAAAGGAACTGCCACCCAAAGAATTTGACTATAGCAAAGTGACTGAAGAACCAGAATTTGACCCGCTGCATTTTATTCCCTCAATTCTGCTCTCCCACCATTCCCAAGAGAGGACTGCATCGGTGAGACTGCATTTCATTTAGGCAGGAAAGAGTGAGAGAAGTTTCACAGTTGCACTTCTCTTCATACCTTATCCAAAATCCTCCCCTGTTAAACATCCCCCCTGGTTTCACACAGAGTTTTTGGGAATGGAATTCCCACTTTAGTTTGTTGAAAGACCAGCAATACAGAGCTTCCTACAGGTAAAAAGGAAGCTGTAAGAAAAATTTACAAGATGACTGATCATAAATAATTAAATTTAGACAAAAAGCTAAAACGCTGTGTTCAAGAAGCAGGTTAAATCAAAATGACAGTCTCACCCACTGAATGTCAAAAGAGACCAGCTTGTTTCTGCTACTAATGCAACAAAAACAACACCGCTTTGGGAAAGCAAACTGATTCGCACATCAGTATTGACTAGATGCACAAAGCTGGAATGTTATTTACTTGGGTTCAAAGTCTGCAACCTGGGGAGGAGAGGTGTAAGGGGATAGAAGTACAAGACTTTATCTACATCCAGGTTTGAGCATTTACCACGAGTAACAGATCTGTCTGGAATGTAAAACCTCAAAAACAAACAGGAACTATTACTTGAAGTTTAATTGGTCAGATTAGCTAACCATCTTCTGAGCACCCATCACAGAATCATAGCATTGAGGTAGATGTCAAAGCAAATACAAGCAATTAAGCATATACATTTCAATGATCCTTACTTATGCAAACAAATGTCTAATGACTGTGCATACACAATCCGGATGCCTTGTTACATTTGTGACCAAATACTCCAGCCAGTGATCCAGGCACCCAAACAGATGATCTGCATATGAAAATGAAGCTCTTAAATTCTGGAAGCAGGCCTGCTGTTGTTTAGTAATGTCCTGAACTACCAGACTATCCCCATAGACACAATGAGACCCCATATAGTTCTACTGCTGGAAGAGATGTTCTGCAGTGTAGGTAAATGCAGAGTGTTAGAAGAAAACTCAAAGAAAGAAATTAATATGTGTAAACAATTTTCTACCTTAACAAAGCATCTGGAATCTAATTATTTACAGCTACTCCTATTAAGCATGAACTGTTCAGGATGCAAAAAAAGTAATTTAAGAACACTTACTGGCAATCATTATAGTTTTAGAGTTTCCTCCTAGGCTATCTTTTAACAGCCAAGTCAACACAGAGTCCCTGTAAGGCACAAACACTTGTTTCTTCTTTGAAAGAGGATTTGTTGCATCCTGAGATAAATCAGCTGTGATGTGGAGGTAGGAAAAAAAAAAGCAATTATGTATTTTCATTCGTTTTCAAAACTAGTATGCATTAGATCACTATTTGTGTAAGTAAAAATGAACAGAAGCATAAGTAAATAAACAGAAAGCTGTTTAATGCTTAAAAAACCCAAACAAACAAACCAAAATAGACAAGCACAAAAACCAGAGACTTACCTAAGGCAGAAATGACATTTCCCAGAGTAACTAGAGATTTGTTAATATTCCCTCCTTCCTTTAATCTAACCCCTGTGGCACCAGTGGCGTCTGCTCTCTCACTTCCAGCAAGATCTACCAAATGAATCTTGCTAACAGTCTCACAAGGCATTTCAGAATCAAATTTAGCCTACAGGAAAAAAAAAAAAAACAAAAAACAAAAACAACCAAAGAAAAGTGTGTTAAGCTACCAAATTCTGAAATTCTTCCGAATCCAACTTCGTGGCCTTTTTCATGTCATGATTGAATTTAATCTGTTTACAATAGCAGAGCTGCAGAAGACAGGTGTATTAGAGGGGCCACAGAAAAGCACTTAATCATGAATTGCAATTGCAATTTTATTCTATGATGTTAACTGAGATTTCCTCCCAATTTTTATCTTAATTCACATAAGTCAACTCAGATTGCCCTGTTTCAAACTTCCTTCTATTTTTACAGTACAACAAGACCTTTTGCTTCCTGCCTCTCATACTCTTCCAAAAGCTTTGCGATCAGCAATTCATCACTAGTGAACAGCTGTGCACAGGATTTTGTGTGTGTGTGGTTTTGGGGGGAGACATGCAAAGTTCTGTCAGTAGAACGAACCACCTCTGCGCTACCTTCTCTTCATCTAGCAGGTTATCCATGGACTGTCCAAAAAGCCCAGAAACAATGATGAAGAGCAGGAGTCATTAGAAAAGAAGTTTACTACATACAAACAAAAAGATCATTATGCTCTGAGAAAATGTGTTAAATCTCTCTGTTATTCCATTAGTAAATCAAGGAATATAAATAGGTTTCCAACAGTAACAGATGAGACTCAGCAGGAAAACATTCAGAAAACATTTCTACACTCTACAATTTGGACCATGGGGACATGGCTTTTTTGTCATAAGCTTTGGGTAACATTAGAGTGTAAAAAATAACCTGTGTTCAGGTGTTCGCTGGCTGAAGTCTCTCACAACGTGCTCCTCACCCACTCCTCCTGTCACAGCAGCATCATAAGACACACCAGCACTGGTCACTGTTACCCAGCCTCAATTCCCAGTAATCTCTCTTCATAATTTATTACTTATCTTTTTAAGTAATCACATCACACTGTAAGTTTTAAAGATTATAATCACTCATAAGCACATTTATAATTCTTAAAACTGTATTTTCACATTTTTAACTTTCCCTATCACAAAGCAACAACATAGTCATTATCTACCCATACTTGCTTATTTGACAACCTTATTTTTTAATTATCATTTGAATTATTGAATGTAAACGCATATCAAAAGAGGAGTTTTTGTTTTGTTACCTGAGTGAAGTTGATTGTGAAAATGGCGTGCGATCTGCTACTGACATCATTCATCCCAGTTGCAGCTGTCGTTCTGTTTATATTTCCTGCATCCATAAGTTCCTCTACATCAGCATAATTTTGCACTAAATGTTTAGACAAATCTAAAGAAACGCAGAGTGTTACAGTATGCTCGTATGTACACTTAATTTTCTTTACAAAAACATTCACATTACCCTCACTACTGCAAAGCATTGCTGCAATTAGTGTTTATTGTCATACTTATTTATCACTTACGGAAAGGAATGAGGCCTCATGTGAACAATGAAGAACTTACACATTTACAGTAAATTAAGAAAAAATATGCAATATTACTAAAGTATTTAGTGCAATAACATAAGCATAATCCCGCAAGAGACATGAACCTTCCCTGGTAGAGGACAGATTGAGACAATTAGATCCTAATAGGTTCTTTCCATCTAAACGCTAAAGATCTATAAATTGCAGTCAACAAATTCTTAAAACCAATTGTATCTCTTAACATTATTCACAAATGTGTTCTAAATTTCCAGGTAAAAACTGCATTTGTATAATAATCTTAGAATTGGGAAAGCAAGTGGGGATACAAAATGAGAGGCTATTCTTTAATGTTTTTATATCCAAGGAAAGCACTGCATCTACCACCATTTATATTTTAAAAGATAAAAATGCCCTATGCAATTAGACGTGACATTTCAGAATATATAAAGGAAATAAAATATCCAGTGCAAAACACAGAAAGTGTTTTTACCCTCAACATATGGCCCTTCTTTTGGATGTTCTCGTATTCGTAAATTATTAGTTTTTGATGACTTCCGTCTGAGAAGATCTCTCACACGTTCATTGTAAATTTCCAGATAACTGAAAGAAAAAAAAATTGGAAAAGCACTGACTGATTCAATAGTCTTGGGGGGGAAAAAAAAAAAAAAAAAAGGAAGGTCACGTTAACAGTGTTTGAAAACACGGTGCCTGGAGAAGCAAATGGATCCAAAGCTGGCTAAGACACTAATGACTACAGATTCAAGGAAAAAAGCCAAAAAAGCAAGAAGTAGAAAGGAAGCAGACATTAGCAAGATCTCCCAATGGCAGCCTGAAATAAAGGGTAAAAATAAGGAAGATGCTGTCTAGTAGCAACGGCATTTTCACTATCATTTAAATAAAGCAAAATGCACAGCTGTTGACTGAAGTTAGAAGTACTGCGATTTTGACTACCAGTGCCAACAAAAAACAATTATAGGACTGAGGCCAAGCACAGAAAGTTATTTGAAAAACACACACTTTTCTTAGAGATAAGCGAAACAGGGTGGTTATAACTGAAACAAGTTTGATAACCAGCAAACCATTAACACGTCAAGACCTACCTGACTTCCGTTCGAAAGGATGCCTCGTTCCGCTTTGTTTTTTCACTTATTTTGCTGAATAATCCTTCACAAATTCGAGGTATTAAACCTGCATCACCCTGCAATAACAACAATTCTTATTTCCAAGGCTATATGTGCATGCACAATATACCATATACATATATCATATATACACATATACGTATACCATATCAATATACAATATAAAAATAAAACCCAAGACCACTAGTTAAAGGTTCCAAATCCAGAAAGGGAGAAAAGTGAAGGCTTTTCAGCAAATGCTCTTTTGTCCTTTATTTACCTGCAGTTATCTTGCCACATTAATCCTCTCGTGTGTGTTGGAACATATATACTAGCTACAATTCTTTGCTATTGGGATACACTGCACCCCTCTGACTTAGTCCAAAGAACCCCAATTGCTTAATGTAAAAATTGGCTTCCCAGGGCAACATATGAACTGCCTTTTCTCAATACTTTCTTTTCTAACTTCTCCTTCTACCTCATTTCCTTATGGACTTGGCAACATCTGCAGAGAACAGGACAAAAGCCATATACATGCATCTATGAGCCACTCTCATTCATATCCCCAATAACCAGCTCACGATCCATCCTGTCTTGAAAGATACAGCAGGTCCTCTGGATAAATCAGCATGCAATAACAAAATTCAAACTACAGTCACTGTATCCCACAACGCAGCCAAATTGATATTTAACTTCTGAATGCTCGACTCTGCAGTTTAAGAGTTTTTATGCATAAAGTATTGGGTCAGTTTAATAAAGCAAACTGAGATCCCTACAGACACGGTTTACCAGCAGGGGTAAAACTATCCATTACAGAGTCCTTGCCACTTCAGCTAACACAGCAGCCAGCAGCAGCAGGATGTTATCTTCTCAGCTAAGCTGGCACTTGAGAATTGAGCCTCATCCCAGTGAGGCTGCTACTCCGCCACCGATGTCAAACACACGTCAGACTGCAAGGCAGCCACTGACACCACCGAGACAGCCAGAGACTTAGCCTGCAGTTCTCCTCTTCCCACTACTCCAGGGAGAGCCCTTTCCAACCAAGCAGCCAGGCACCAAGTCAAAGCCGGGGTCTCCCCCAGCAGCAGAGTGCCATGCAGCTCTGGTCCCAGCTGCCATGTTCCCACTGAGTCTGATTAGGCTGATGACCAGCTACCTGCTGAGCACACCACCTCCCCTCTGCTTCAGCAAGACAGCGGCTAATGGTCCTTTGGAGCTGAAATGAGTGAACGCAGCTCCCAGGAATAAAGGGAGAGGACATATACATACAGATGAGCTTTGGGCTCAGAGCTGCAAACATAGAAGTGGCTTACAAAACAGTCTGTCAGCTATCATTTGCCTCCAGTCCAAAAACAGGTAAGAGATTTGATGCAATGGACTAATTCTAATTCTACGCACTGCAAGAGGTGCATATGAGGCAAGAAATGTTCTTGCTTAGAGTTAGGGGCCTTGTAATTAAGCAGGAGGCAACTTAAGACAAACCAGACCCAACATCCAACATGAGCAAAGCCCAGGCACTCCAGTCACCTAAGTGAGCTTGCCTGGTGGGATTCTACAGACAGCTGGCAGCAGGAAAGCATGGAAACAGTGGACCACTCTGCACCAGGCTCTAGCAGGGCAAGTTCTTGACAGACAAAGATTGCTCAATGGATAAAGATTTCTCTTCTACTTGGACCCCTACATAAAATCTCACCCTCTTTGCCCAAGCCCACTCCAGTCTGCTCCTGTGCTGGTCCTCTCTGTCCTTTGTCAGCTTCCCACCACATTCTCTGTCTCAGCAGTCTTCTTCCAGATACCATCTGTGAGCTCCTCTTCCTCTTTCCTTTGCCCAGCTATAGTTCCTGATTCATCATCCAGTCTCTTTTTTTTATACTCTATCCTTCCATTTTGCTCTTTTCCAGCTTCTTCCTCCTCTTAATCACAGCCCCCCCATGCTTCTGAAACCAAGCTTCGTTCTTCGAAATAACAATCTATTCTCTCCTTCTATCATACCTTCATACCTATCATATCAATCCTTCACCTTGGCTGCACCTTGATTAAAAAAAAAAAAGGAAAAAGAAAAACCACCAAAAAAAAACCCCACCCGTAGGAAAAGGGAGACACTTGCAGCTTCATGAGGCTTTTTTTGAGACAGTTGCCTTTGGGATCAAAGGAGCAGCCTTTTCCAATATGTATCAATCTCTACTCCGGATAAAGTTTCAGGTTCAGTGTTGGAATTTCCCCTACTTTTTTTTTTATTGCTCATTTAAAAAAAAAAACACGAAAGAGGAAAAAGCAAGACTTTTCTTTCATCTCATGCTTGGAAACACCTGAACAGTTTTAATTAAAGCCTAAGGAAAAAACATGAAAGATCCATCACAGTTTTAGGCAAGACATTAGTGTCTGACATAATTTAGCAACAGCAGAGAGGGTCTGAAAATAGGAAATACTAGCTCTAATTGAGTAACTTCAACCATAGCAATACAGTGAGGAGAAAGGAAGAACATACAGTTCCCAGCATAATTAATCAGTAAAATATACATCTTACAGAATGTACACTCTTTATTAGAAACTATATTTAAACTTTTTTTTTTCCCTTTTTCACTCCCTACAGCTCCAGGGCAGGATCAACTACATCTCTGACAGGTTTTTTCTGGGTTACACAGTTTCCAGTCATGGAAATGTGTAGAACCAAAATAGGTAGTTCACTTCAGAACTATCTCATTAAAAGCCTGTCTTCCTTCTGTGCTATCTAACCAGAGAACTCCTTATTGCAATTTAAATGTACTGTTTCTTACCCATCTACCTTGGACTAGGAAACAAATTATTCCCTTCCTTTCTGCAGCAGCCTTTTGTGTCTTGGAAGACTTTCGTGCCTCCAGAGTCTTCCTTTCTCTGCATACGCAAGTCTGACTTTCCTGATAGACCAGATTTATAGACTTCCAGTCTTTTCAGTACCTCTGCTCAAAACTGATTCTAACTGGCTCACATAATTATTGGAATCATTGCTGCACACAGTATTGCAGAAGAAGCCTTCCAGAGCCAAGAGCAGCAGATATTGAAAGCAAAATGAGAATAGAATTCATATTTTTTAAGAAGGAAAAAAGAAAATTTATTTCCAATTCAGGTTTTCTTATAGCACTGTAGTCTCTCTGACAGGGCCATCAATTTTCAAGCATTTAACTTGGCGGCTGAGTATATTTTATACATGCTCTGTACAAAACCAGATTAAAGTATTTATGTATCATGGCAAGAAGATTAGACCTTTATTATTGAATAGTGTCAAACAAACTTCAGCACCTATTCATTTGCAAAATGTCTTGATGATTACGGTCATTACATATATTGAGGCAGTCTCATAAAAATGTCACTTTTATGTATTTCTGAAATAGAAATCCACATCTAGGTCATAAGACCTTTTCTGGTTACAAAAGCCTATTCTGCTTACCACATGGAAGTTAAATATAAACCTACTTATTCTGTGACAACTGAAAGAAAAAGATTTACAGCTAATTTACTCTCTTAAACTAAGAGAGGTACAAAGCAGCCAATCTTACCGCATTTCAAAAGAGTGATCTATCTGAGGAAGGACAAGTTAGCAATATTCCCCTGTTCAATTCTGCTGGGAGAAGACGTGCTGTATTTTTTCCCCCAAAGGATTAAAGGAGAATGAAACATGTAGAGGTTGCCTGGCAAACAGGCTTCATCAGTCAGTGCTTTTAAAATGTTCCACTCCCAACAGTTTAGTGGGTTCTTTCTGTCCTTGGGCAGTCATGGAAGCGACCACAAGAAAGTACTTCACTCACAAACTGCCAAACACCCCTCTTACCATACCGCCATGGTCTTCACCGCAGTGCCCAACAGGACGTAATCCTTAAAATCCAAGTTACTGTATCATCTCCTAACAGCTTGCTGAAACTCACATTTAGTGACTCTCATCCCCAGTTTCTACTCCTCACTTGATAGCCTTCTCTAAACAGGGGTCAAAGGCCTATATTAATCTTCTGACCCTTCAAAGGAGGCCTAGAAAACAGATCTCTTCAGAAAGAACTGATCATTTACAATCTCAAAATCATTATCTTCTTTTTTGTCTCAAGTTGGGCACAGCAAATCAGTTTGAAATTTGAGATTTGAATTTCCATAAAAACATGCAGCTGCAATAGCATAATTTCAATGCATTCCTACAGAATAAAAATACACATTTGCAAAACGCAACATACCGCATTTCCCATCATGGTGTAGGACTTCCCAGATCCAGTCTGTCCATATGCAAAAACACAAGCATTATAACCTTCAAAAGCAGATCTGAGCACATCTGTACCAAGATTTTTGAAAACCTAAAACCAAAGGAAGTTTTTTAAAACAATAGAAGCTTAGGGAAAAAAGTTGTCATCAGTCTAGCATGGCAAATATTAAACAATAAACTACCAAAGCATAAGCTAGGCATCAACCAATGACAACTACTATAGGAAAATAGTACTTCAAATTAAATACTAAATTTTACTACTGTATTTAGTTTACAGCACTGCAACAGTATATTTTCTACTTCTTTTTCTGTCAGAGATCTACTTGACATGCAGAAGCATAAAAAACCTAACCACTCCATTCTTTCTATAACTCCAATTTCTTTCAAGCTGATCTCACATACCTTCTTCACTTTTCCTTATTGTTAATATCTACTCACTTTCTGTTTCTTTGCCAACTCACCATGTTCTGCAAACATACAGCCACTTCTCAAAGAGAAACATTTCAGTGATCTTGTCAGTTTCCTGGTTTGTGTTTTTGGAGGGTTTTGTTTGGTTAGGTTTGGTTTTTTGCTTTAATCAAGCATAATAAAACACCCCTTTATTTTCTCTGTATTTCCTCCATAATTGGCCTTTACATACCATTACTTTTTAGGCTGCCAAGCATGGAAACATGTTTTCTATATGGTAAGTGACCCTCTTTCCACTGCTAGCCCCCTCTCTTTTGCCCTCAATATTTACGAACTAGTAACAATTCCTCCTCCACACCCTGTAACTTAGAATCTGTTCTCATCTAATAACTTCAGCTCTCTCAAGATGCCTTCACCACCTGCCACTGCAATACTGGCTCCAGTATCCCTCCAGGGTTCCTGACCTTTTGTTATCATTATCCCTCATTTCCATCTATACCCCCACTGGGCAAGGGGTAACACTTGGTGCAGCATTTCTCTCAATGAAAACATTAATCTGAGTCTCTCAATCCAGACATGATTTTCAAAATTCTCAGATGCTTCACTAGTCCACAGTACATATGCTTTAAATTAGTCATGGTGTACAAATCATTATTAATAGCGAATGGCATACACATGGTATAATCGCGCTACTCCTCCCCTGGAGGAGTGTTGAGTAATTTCTTTAATCATTAATGTTCAGTTGCAAGCATGCCTCTGGAATTCTTAACTTGACCTTCCCTTGAGCAATGGAGTTACAATGCTGTAACCTGTTACACTTCTCAGTGAAGAAAAGTATAAACATCAGCCAAAGCACAATCTCCCTTTCACTTGTCATTGGAAAAAGAGCATCTTTGTGGATGTTAGTTACTCCCGAGTAACTGCTCCTCTATTTATTTCCACCCTCTTTTCCCTTTCCCTACGTTCAAGTTTTGACCTCACCATCTGGACCACGTCTCTATTCACTACTGTTTTGACTGCATTTTCCCTTTTAAAAACTTGTGTATATCTTGCAAAGTGATTTGAGGCAGTACATAGGACAGTTACAGTCAGTGGTGTCTGAACACAGAGCCTTAACAGACAGGCAGAAGAAAAGACATCGTTAGGATGGGACTCTGTCAGAAGCAAATGACTGGGACACTGGTTTATCAGAAAAGGGCAGTAAACTCATCAAAATTCTATTTGTTTCTCTTCCATAAATACAAACTAAGTACCTTGATGGTAAATTGCCACTCCCACTCTAATTTTTGAATACTAAAGCATATTTTGCATCTACAAGGCATGTTAATGGGGCATGTAGTATTAGACAGACTTCCATTTATTATTTTTCTGCCTTTCAAAAGGAAAAATATAACAATCATGAACAAAGCACACTAGGCAACCGCATTACCAACAATCAAGATGAATTTTATTCCGTGGCAAGATGAATGTGAATCAAAGAGGCCCTTCTTCTATTCCACTAGTGCAGTAAACTGGAAATTCTGCAGCAACTTGATAAGAGCTTAACTACAAAGTCTTTCAATTAAATATGAAATGAATAACACAAGCAAAACAATAGCTTGTGCAGCATTTGTTTAGAAATCTCATTCCCATGGTTGGAAAACTCCTTTTGTTTCCAATGTGCTGCACACATTGCAATTAAAACAACACTTGACCAAGGAAAAACAATATTTTTGTGACTGAGCAAGAGAAGCCAGCATTCCTAACAGTAAGGATGAAGACGACAGTCTGGGGTCATGGGACACACTGTAACAGTAGAATATTGAACATGGACAGCTAAGCCATGTTTCGGATTTATTGTTAGTATCCTATTACTATGAACCGTAAAGCTCACAGCTTAAAAAAAAAAAAATAAAATCATTGCTCAAGGCTGCTGCAGTGATCCCTATACAGGCATTTATTCTTTTCTGTAAGCTTCAGACACAGGCAAGTTATACTGATCTTGCTTCAACCCAACCTGCTCTGAAACAGAGGGGAAATGACACCAACAAGGAAAAACTTAAAAGAAGGAAAACTTAATTTATCACTTATATGTGGAAATTGGACATCAACATGGGATACAACTTATAGATATCCATTTACATTAATTCACATTTCCTTTGCAAATGGCTATTTTAACAAGAATTAACTTCATTATTTCACAGCACATTCAGTTTCTAGAAAAAACTTGCATTGTAAGAGCAACAGCCTAACACCACAATGGACTCTCTTCCCAGGATTCTTCTGATGAGGTCTTGTCTAACACAGCTTTCCAGAAGTCTCTAAAGTCAGGGAAAGAAACAGCTACCTAAAGGATCCAAGAATTAAATATCCATAAACCTAAGCCACAATCGGTGCTTAAGAAGAATTTCTATAACTACTTCTACAGTACATTTTTCAGACTTCTCCAAATAGGCATTGATACATCATTAACACTGTTTCACAGAGACATACTCATCTATATCAGGAAGAGCTGAGGATATGGTGATCAGTTACCACTGAGAACTACATGCATTTTCAAGAAATTAAATAATATTACTGAGACACTATAATATAGCTGAGACACTAATTGATTTGTAAAAGCAAACTTAAAGTAATCATTTGTTGCAATTGCAAAACCACAACCAAAAAATCACAGAATGGTTCTGGTTGGAAGAGACCTTAAAGATCATATAGTTCCAATCCCCTGCCATAGGCAGGGACACCTCCCACTGGACCAGATTGCTCAAAATAAAATAAAATAAAGATCTCAAGCTTCAGTTAGAATCAGAGCAGAAAAATACACAACCAAAGCTTCTTTAATTAAAATAAATAAATAACTCTCTGCATGTTCAACTTAAAGCACTCACTGAAGTTCTAGTAAAGTGATATGGACTGAACAACCTGCTTAAAAACAATCTCTAAATACTAGGGTTCTGAGCATTGCACCCAAATACTCTACTACTTTACTTTGTCACAGTGCTAAAGTAACTAGGGTATTTCTACAACAATGCCCAAACAAATATATATGTATATATAAATATATATGTATACCTCTTGACATTTCATAGAATACAGCAAAAACTCTTACTTAAAAGAGCATCATCAAGACATCACAATTGAGATATTTTAAGAATATGAATGACCAAATGTTTGGATTAAACACTAATAACTTTGGATTAAACACTAATAACTTAGTGAAATAAAGAAAGAACCTTTCAGAAAAAAAAGAGAACCTACCACTTACACTGATGGTTAAATAGAAATTTCAAGGATAAATTCCTCATCAAACACTTATAGTCATTATATAAAGTGGCAAAGCTTTTCCTGTTCATAGATATATAAAATTGGCTTCAACTTATTGCCTCTTATTATTAGTTTTAATTCTGAAGCTCTTGAGGATTAGCCATGCCAATAGCCCTGACTTTGGGGGTTACAGAATAGATGAAGTTAATACCAAAAAGTTATGTATCCAACTGGCTTCAGCAAACCCTTGCATTACTTTAAGGGGAAAGAAATGCTATTACTTCGATCTTACAGCATCCCAAGTTCCACAAAACCAAAAGAGAAGACAGAAATCACAAAACACTTGAAATTTACTTAATACATTTATTTGGGAATGTGAAATAGCAAAAAGGTTCAATGTTCACATGAAATGAGAGGTCAGGGAAGGCCTATCTGTTCATCTAAATAATGCCTGTAGCCTCTGAGTTTGATTTTCTGTTCTGAGAGTGCAGGGAGAAAGGCAGTTCTGTCTTTTCCCAAGCCAAACATTCAAGGGAAGGGAAAGAAGAATCTTCAATGTGTACCAAGACTTTTGGACAAAAAAACCCCACTTCAAACAGATAAGAACATTTCTGTCTAAGTGAATTAAAGATATATGCTTGTTTCTTAAAAGCAATTTTTTTTCAAAAAAGCTTTTCAAAACAGAATGAAGTGCTCAGAGAAGTTTTCTAACTTGACCTTACAAGACAAATCAGGCAAGGGAACTAAAAAGAAGGCATTTAGCCTGCTGTACTAGAAAATACAACATTTAACAGTGTTAAACGTTTACTAAAAAAAAAAAGCACGGAACAAAATTCAAATTCTCAGGTACCTAGGGAAATTTTAAATCACAAAAGAAGCACTTTCAATGGAAAGAAGTTTCAAAGAATGCTTTCAAGCCCAAAAAAAGGGAAAGGGAAAAAAAAATCAATTATTCAGAAATCCTACCATTTCTTGACAAGCAAAGCTGGGACTTTTGCTGTCTGCTGAGAAATAGGAAAAATCATAGGTAAAGGTCTTCGTTCTTTCTCGTCCTGTGTCTCCGGTACTACCCTCTGGTACCTATTTTTAAAAAAAAGCAAAAAAAAAAAGAGAGCTGGTACAATACATCCTGATGAAGTAGTTGAAAACATTTTACAATAAATAACCAGAATGCAAATTTAAAATAAGGCTATCCACATTTAGGAATTTATGATAGCAAGTTAGCCTGTTATTCCAACAGTGAAAAAATTAACAACAGATATACCCTTCAGCCAGAAGGATGGTCACATTACAAGACAGCACAGAAGGAATTATTTTGATTTTAGCTTACTGCTCCTACCACCACAGTACATTTTTGTCACAGTATTTATATTCAGTTAAATCAGTCCTGTATATGAAATTCAGATTATAATAAGGGATTAACCTATACATATAATTAATAGGAACTAGAGAGACCTTTGAATTGTGACAAGCATTTCAATGCACAGTTGTAATGTAAATTGTGTTACGTACCTGCTGCTTAGTCTATCATCATGCTAAAGACATGACAGCTACCACTATATTTCAGCAATATCCACCGGTATCTGAATCACTCTAAACAGCTACACGCTGAAATTTCTTTTTGTACATTTGTCATTGGAAACTATCTCGCAAAAAACAATTTGCTGTGCATGATTTCTCTTGCTGAAAGAAATGTGAAAACCTACCATCAAAATTTTATAAAAAGGGACAGGTACTTTGCGTTTGGTTCGTTTTCATGGGAATTCCAGAAAGCTTCTTCTACAGATGAAGCAAAGGTTTAATAGCTACCAGGCATGTACCTCTCTTCTATTGCTGGCCTTCATCTTCCAGCTATGTAGTGGCTAGATTGATAAACCTTTGAAAAACCTATGAGATACAGCATATACAGTCGTCTTCAGAAAAACATGGCAAGTTAAGTTTAACCTGTTTCCCCAAAGCGTTACTTCAACACTGTATTTTAAAAACTAAGGGCTGTTCTCCACAGTGCACTGAGCACTGCTGGTTTGTCCAGTCACATCTTGGCAGCTAGTAAATTAGGACTTCCTTTTTTAAATTGTGTTTACTCACCTTTAAGTTTGTGATTGTTGTCTTATTTTTTTCCATTGAAATAATAAATTTTGCATTTAGGTCTTTCTCCCTGAAAGAAAAATGAGACTTGAGTATGTTAAATAAAACATATCACAAAAATTCACAGTCATATCTCCACTCGTTAGGTTGCTTGCCACAGTTAATTGTCAAGTGAATTCATTTTTATTTCATTTTTTAATTGTTGTGACCAATGTTTATTTATTGCTGTGGGATATATTTGAAGTACTTAGGCTTTCCTCCAAATCCCTTCATCTACTAACAGAGCAGCAGCTCAGGGAAACCTGCTTCAGAAGTTTGACTCTGCAAGTCAATTAAGTGGTTTGTTCGTAATTTGAAGTACTCTGATCCAAAGCCCAGTGAAGTCAATTAGGTGGCTCTAAGGAACTGGGAAACAGAAAATCACAAGATAAGCCCCAGCCTCTTAACACCATCCGAGTACCAGCAATTCCCATTTACCCATATAGCCTAGGTAACAGGGACAAACTATGTAAACAACAAAACCCCACTATTTTAAAAGTGTCTAAAAAATGAGGCATCCAACACATTTTTTGAGCTGTGTTGGATCACAGCAGTACAGGAGAGAGGCTCTGCTACCAAGGGTTTCCATGAAGAAAAAAAATCAGTTCTGCAGCAGTGTTTTCATGCACAAACATCTATTTCACACCATTTGTTTCTGACTGTTTTCAAAACTATCATAAAAAAATAATCATTACTTTAGTATCTAAAACCAGCATGTATCAACCTGCTTGCTAGAGATGGGATTTCATTATAGTTAGTCATAACAATAATACAGGCTGCTCTTGAATGACAACCTTGAGCATAATAACATCTCCTGTGGTATTTATTAAAAACATGTACAGGAAAAAAGAGCCAAGAGAGGAAGACTGCTACATACACCATAGAAAACCTCACTCCCCAAATGCTAACAGACACGCCTGCTCCAAAACCATCGGGTAAGTCACTGGATAAACTGGCATGCCTGACTGGGCAAAGGAAAGCAGAGGGCTTTAAAGCAATTAAGTGCTGCTTTACCATATTGCATGGTATCTCAGTGATTGTCAGATACCTGCTTGCACCAACCAAAAATGAAAAAGAGAAACTTCATCCTAGTAACAGGAGACCCAAGTTCAGGATTTTAGTGTGACATTTTCTTCCTTGTGGTGCATGGGATCACCCAGCTCTATGTTCCTCAGCTGACTGCGCAGTTACCCTCTATTCCCATTCAGTTTTCCAGCAGAAATCCTAAAGAAAAGCCAATTGCATTTTAAAATCTACATTAATGAATAAAGATCAGGCAAATAAAAGTGCTTATTTAAATATCAACACATTAAGTAATTTTCTAAGCTAATAAAACATATAATTGTAATAATTACAGCATTAATTATACAACTGAATTTAGATCTACCACTGAAAAACATTAGAGGCATGCCTTAAGAGATGCCTTTTAGTCGTTTCCATGTCATCTTTAGTAGCTTTTACTAGGTCTTCAGTTAAGAGACTGTAATATTAAAATATAGCTATGGGTAATAAACAAGGAAATGGAGAAGTTTCCAATGGTATTTTTAAGGAGGAAACAGATTTTGGCATCGCAGTAATGCAGCCCGTGGATGGCTACATCTCATCCTGCTTCCTCAAGTCTCTACCTGTCTGGACTGTAACTATTTGCTCAGCAAAGGTATAATAAGTAATGTGGCCCAATTAATGGTCTATCTTACTATGAACATTTGTTTCAAGTATAATTTGTAACCTGCTTTCTCTAGGAAGTATGGAAGGACTCTAGGTGGGAAGCCATTTGGGGCAGAATTACTGCTTTTTTTTTGTCTGGACTTCTTCGTGCTTGAGGTGCTCAAGGGGAAATAATAAAATATGTAGGTGCTTTCTTTCCCAGACGGAGCCAGCTCTCCATATTACAAAACCTGAAGATACTCAATAATTGAAAATTGATACAAAATGTTTACAAGAAGTCTACTTTGTCCTACAAAAGTCTAACACCCATGTACGAACTACACAAAATCCTGAGAAGGCAACAGTCATTACTTTTTGTGATAAGACTGATAATATGACTAAGCATCATAAAAGAATGGAGATTTTGAAGTTTAAAAAAAAAAAACCACAAAAAAAAGCAAGCTTTACAAAGCACTAGCCAATAAAAAAATTCATAAATAGAATACTGAACTTTTGTAAGGGAAGGGATAGGGAGAGGACAACCCGAAACAGGAATACTATGATCAGAATCAATAAGCCAACCTGAGAGAAGTTAAAAGAATTAACAGAAATCAAATGCTAAAGCTTCATTTTAACATGAGACAGCCAAGTATAATTTATTGCACACATAAAGAGTTTGAGAGGATCCCATAAAAAACAATTGCTTGCGTGATGTCAGCTATTTCCAGGCATTAATTTAATGTAGTTCAGCAGGGGTTGAGTCCCTTTCAAAAAGTTTTGATTGCAAGTTCCACCTTAATTAAAGGCTCAGGCTGTAAAGAGCTGCACTGCAGTGGTGGGTACCCTTCTGAGAACCTTCAGGGCTAGGAGACCCCTACTGTAACTGGCTGCTCCTCCAGCATCCATAGGAGCCACCGGCCCAGAGACAAGCCCTAGCCACTCACCAAAGGCTCTCTGCCCCAGCACATTCCACCCTCCTCATCACAAAGCAACATAAAGAGGCCAGCTGCCAAAACTACTCAACAATTAACACTTTGATGATTTAAGAAGGCTTGCTTCCCCCGAAGCCCAAACTGCTCACACAGCAGCATTTAAGGCCAGCCTCCAGGCTGCTCTCCCTGTTTCATACACCACGTGGAGTTCCAGCATCACAAGGGAAGGAAACTTAGAACCCGTGATCCTGTGGCCCCTAATCAAGCAGGCAAGTTTCTTGGCACAGACACCAGGAAACGCATCAGCCCAGTGCTATTATTAACCTTCTACTATTGCTACATTCAGCTAGACATCTAGTGATTAACCATGAGGGGATAGTATACTCCTCTTGTAATGGGATAATTTGACAAATGGTTTACTTGGGCAAACTTTTAATCATTTCTCTTCATCACAAGGGGCACATGGGTTATGAAGAACTGCCCCAAACTGAAGATGATTCCACAACTGTATCAAATCACGGCAGCTTCATGGAAGAGATAGCTACATTGCAGCTTCTATGCCAGGTTTCCTTCCCTACTTCCCTTATATTCCTTTATTTTCAGAGCAAAGACCAGAGAAGTTTTTGGGCATTCAGTCAATATCATACTACAGGCAATCAAACGTTAGCAGTATCTCCAGATTTCAAGGCAACTTTCGATGACCCCCGAACATTAGGTCATTCACCCAGTCCTTCACAAGATTTTGTGAAGATCCTTCCATAGAGAGAAGGGAGAAGAGAGTGGAAAAACACTGTCACCTTAATTATAAAATCAACAAGGGAAGCTTTAGAAAAATCCCTATTTCAGACATGCAAAATGCGTTTGGTGTTTTTCCAAGTTAACTGTCCACTGAAGGGCCTTAGGTGAACTTCTTTAAACAGGGGCTTTTTATTAATCTGTTTGGCATTATTCAAACACAGCATTTATTATAGCTTATCCTTTTAGAAAATCATGATATTGTTTTCCATTAAATTGATTCTATGGGAATCAGTTGTGATTACCATAACACGTGTCAGACACGACTCTGAAAAGAGAATAGAAAGAACCAGATGAGTTTCTTCTGGGGGGTGGGAGGGGAAAAGCAAAAAGGACAGGACAGGAAGTATCCCAAACAGAAAGAAAGTGCTTCAAAAGACCACTTCAGCAGGACAAGGACACAGGCACTGCCTCAACAGCCCATGGAGCACCTCGGTGTCAAAATGGAAAGACAGTCTGTAAAATATACTCTTGGAAATTCACTTAACTGCAGACATCTAATGGAACATCTATTGGGAAATGATTACACCTAAAAAGCAGACGAGCAATTTTGGTTTTCAACTACTCAAAACCATAGTTTGAGCACTTGTAAAAGCAGCTCAACCATGCTCAATGGCTTTTCTTTTCAGCAAAGTGCCTGCTGCTTCTTATATTCACATTTTAGGACAATGTTACAGATTTCCTATTTTATCTTGTTCACTACCCAGGTGTTGCTGGGGTCGCAAAGTGAAAGTACGAGGGTTGCTTAATGACCAGAAGAATTCAAGGTAGATTTAACTGAAAAACAAGCACAAAGCGTGCCACAGGAAGAACTTGGCTCTTTCTTGTAGCTTGGTAACATACTAACTGTACCTTTGCCCTGATGTCCCACTGAATTACACAGACCAAGAGCACTTCCTTTTATTTGAGTAACTCTTAAAAGGGGAACATTCAACTCAACCGTATGTTTTAAGAAGTCAAACAAAAGTCCTACTACAGAAGAAATTCTTTGTTACTTTCTGTAACTACAGTAAAAGTAAAGTTGGAACAAGCTCAAATATCACACAGTTTCTCTTTCCTATCCAGAGGCTTTTGTTCAGTGTTTTTGTTGTTGTTGCTTTTGGTTTGGTTTTTTTTGTTTGTTTGTTTTTTAACTTCTTCAATGCTTATTGAATCATTTTGTAGAAAGTACATTTCTTTTAAAATGTGATTCCAAATGTAGGTGTGGTTAAAAACATAAATCTGGTAGTCTGTATATAAAACATCTTCATTACTTTAACCCAAAGGGTAATTTTTTTCCATAAACATCAATAGCAAGGAGTTTCAATACAATATTGGCTGAGACCTAAAATCGGAACAAGTCGAGCAAATCTGATTTAATTACAAGACATGGGGAATCCACCATGGCTTCAGTCACTAATACTACATGATTACACTGTATAAAAATCACAGCTGTCTCCATAGCAGGGCAATAGCTCAGTATATCCCAAGCTCGAGGTGACCCCATGCTGTTGACCGTTAGAGTTACAAGCCCATAATTAAACAACTGAAGCCATATTTACTCTAATGTAGTCTAAAAGTGAACAATTCCACATTGTACATCCAGCAGCATGACTGCAACGGGATGCCCTTCGGACCCGGTTTGCGGGGAGGTTCCTCGGTGGATGCCCCGATGGCTGGTAAGGGCTGCAGCCCCCCTGCTTCAGGAGAGCTCGGCAGACTCTTTTACAGGCTCCCATTCTCTCCCAACACCACATCTTCATTACCTTTGAGACCTCTACCAAGCTGTCAAACCTGGCAGACAGACTCCAAAGCCAACAGACTCCAAAGCTGCTAGATGGGAGCAGACCGGCTTGACAGACGGGCTGCGCCATCTCTCAAGTTTCGCCTCAAGAAGCTAGATGAAAAAACAGCAGAAAAAAAATCCTGGGGACTGAAGTTAAAAGAAACAGCTTTCTATGAATATGATTGCAATTGTGTCTCAGGAAGAGAAAGAAACTGTGCACATTCTTGGTACTTTATAAGAGAGTTTTGTTGTAAAGCACATTTTGTGTGGGCATAAGGTTTTCTGTGATCAATGTAATCTTAAGAATTAGCTAATGCAGACTTATCATGATAACCTCGTTCCCTTTTGTGATTCCAGTTTTATAAGCAGCGTTGGCAAACTTTGCAAAGAGTTAAATGAGAGAGTTCTGCTACTCCCAGAACTTTCTTCACGGTGCAGCTGAAACCAGAATAATAAACTCAGTGACAGAGAATGCAGAAACAGGGGAAATCTTGTACATCTCACAAAACAGAAATATTCCCTGAGTTTATACACTAGTACAGTTCTTGTACGAAGGACAACCTAGATTAAATGCCTTTAGCTGTAAGAATAAATTTTACCAACAACACTGAAAGGCACAAGTTTAATCTACAGCAGTAAGGCTCTCCTGGAAAATGAGCGTACAGGTGTCCTTGTGCTGTCTTCTGTCAAATGATAGCTAGCTTTTTGGGGGAAACCGTGCACGCTTATGGTAACACATACCGACTGGTCAGTACCTTAAATCAATTACCTGACCTGCCTTTTAAATTTGTGTTTTTAATAGCATTGTAGGCAGATTTCATCCCCCAAAACCTCAGATCATGTCTAGTGGGAAGCCACATAAGCAAATTTTTAAATGGTCAGCAAGAGCTAGCTTTAAACAAAAAGTTACTGTATCCATACATGCCATGGTCAATGATCACATAATCACCTGAAAAATATTTAAACTTCAATTAGCAGATTACCTCAACAATGACTTTTCTGCTTTGCCTGCATAGATGGAGTTTCAGACCAGGCTCTGTAACAGTCTTACCAGTAGGAACTAGTCCTGCATAGCTAAGATTTAATATATCCATGCACAAAACCCCTCTTAACATTTCTGATGTCAGTCTTTAAGAAAGTGTAGCAAATACCCATCTTTGGCAGAAGCAAAATAAAATATAACCTCAGGCTCAATCAAATTGATTTAAATGACATCCCGGAATTTTGTTGTAACTATTATGACACTATGAAGTTTCTCTAGGACTCTTAGATTTTAGTCCCCATTATAGTTTGCTTTTAATATCTTGTTTCTTCTGATGTGTTCTTTTTCCAAGTCATACAGTACTGACAAAACCTCTTGTGCACAGCAAAATGTGATTCAAAGAAATCACGTTGTTTCCCTGCAATGCCCTTGTCTTTTGAGGCAGAAGGTCCTCTAATTAGAAATTCAGAAGAAAAAAAAAAAACATGCCTGATCTCACAGATCTATTAGCCCTTCAAGTAATCCATAAGGCTGTTCTTCTGTCATTCTTTTCCTCAACTGAGACACATCCAAGCAATCTGGATTCAACAACAAATTACTTCAGTTATCTAAGAGTACAAATATCTTTCAAATGTGTAAGCATACAGAAAAAAACGGTGTTTTTTTACTCCAGGTTACGTATCTCACTGCTGTTTTGAATTCACAATATAAACTCTTTGGAGAAGAGTCTTCATAAAGCCAATATTTGAAGTGCCTAAGTCTTCAACAATAAGAACTTCAGCACATCAACAATTAAGATGCTGAGTGCCTTGTATACCCTTTCTGTTAGATAACTCCAAAAAACCCTCTCTCAATAAATAACCATGGCTTTGTATTCATAGCTACTGCAAAACAGAGGACTTTGCTCTTCAATTCAGTCAGCTGTTCTTACCAACAATACCCGCCTTTCAGATACTCAGACTTCTAAGCGTCTTCAAGTCCAAGAGCTCAGTTGGGTTAAAAGAGCTGAGTGCTAATCCCACTTATTATTAACTGGTCTTAATTTCAAATAAACAAAGCCTGAGAAATTGACAGACTCACCTTCCTCTCTTTTCTTTCATCAGGAAAGCTACAATATAGAGAGACTTGATACCTTTTTCTCTGCTGGTCAGGGAGCTCTCAACAAAAAGCAGAGTTTGAAAGAATTTTACTGTTCATTATTTTAGTGATATAATGTGTATAGGTAACCTGGCAGTGTGTTTCATAATACTGAAATAAACAAACTAGGAAACTAATCTAAAACTAGGTTTTTATAATCTTAAGTATTTTGAATTTAAAAGTTTTGGAGATGAGAAATCATAAATGAGTCCAGTTTAATACGTTGTCCACATGTGCCCACTCTGCCACTGTGCTCCAGCCCTGCTGGCACTGGAAGGTCTTTGTTCTTCAGTGCTAGTGAGGGCGACAGACCGAACAAGGTAGCAATTATGGCAAATCCCACAGGCCTGAAAAACTTTTGAAGTATTTGCATTAAAGCACTAAAAGGGACAGAAAAATACGCACATGTAAACAGAGGCTGTATGTGGGCTTCCCAATCTCTGATGGTTTATGCAAGACTCACTGTCAGTCCCAGCCATTAACTCTTCAGTTAATGGGAAACCATTAAGAGAATAAAGAGAACTTTATTCTCTCTGCTGTGTATAAAGCTGTGCAAACAGTGCTACAGAGTAGGTCAGAGGTAGAACAAGCACAGGAGCTACTTAAGAATCACCCAGGTCTAGCCTCACCTTCCCATTCAAGAAAGATCATTTCCTGTAATGAGTTTCTTCAAAAGAATTAGCTCTTCCCAACTGCCTGGGCTTTCATTCCCCTGGGGAGATTCTTCCACAACCTGCACTCTCTCATTAGCAGTAATTCCTTAGATACTGTTTAAGCTCATCCATTATTAGGTTCATTGCATTACTCACAAGATATTATGAAAGAGTCATAACTAAATATTTAATTCCTCTTTTCAGCATTTAAACCCTGCAAATATTTCTAGATTTGCATCTCCTAATCTATTCCAGTAGTCATAACACACAAGAGTACACGTTTAGCTCAATATTTTTTGAATCGATGATTCCTGTCATTTTTGTTGTTTTTTTCCAACATAATTCATATAATAAGGTTCCAGAAACAGGACTTTCTGAGATATTGACCCAAGGGCTTGCTGGGGGAAGCACCAACCACAGCTTCAGTGTTTGGCTCTGTAATACATTTATAAACAAGAACGAACTGCATTGTGAGTGTATGTAGCACACTCCTAAATTCAAATTCACCACTTCTGAGCTGAAAAACTTCAAAGATTATCCACAGAGGAAAAGGGGCATAGAAGGAAGATGAAAACAAGCCACTGATGTTCAAAGACCGTGTGCTTTATCAGAAGTGAGAAACTCCAGAGAACAAACCAGTGCTGGCATTCCCTACTGCTCATACCCCTCAGTTTCAGCTTAGTTCAGCGCTGCTGACAATTGCTATTGTGGAAAAGCCTAAGGAGAGTCCAACAAGTTTTTCTAGAATATCCTGACCTGTGGCATCCAAATTCCCAGCGAACTACCGTCCTTGGTGTTTGCTTCTCTATTTGGCTTTAACTTCCCATTTTAGCAAAGGCCATCCTCTCATTAGACCCCATTCCTTAACACAGCTGTCCAACACTGCATTTTACCACCCCTTAGGAAACACAGGACCAGACCATTTGCAACTCAAACTCTTCAGGAGAGCAACTGTTCTGCTTTAAATTTACAATGTTCTCCTTAAACTACTTCGTAAAATAGCTTTGGCGTTTTTACCCCCACCTCATGGCTGCTGCTTCTTCCACTCCTACATAACCAGGCCTGAACTATTTCTCTACTACTTATTGCATTGTGCCAAAAAACCTTAAAACTTAAAAGCCAACCATCTCCCATGCTACTATATTGATTATAAGATTTCTGTCACCTCTGACTTATTCTTGCCACTGACAACAAAGACTTTTCTGTAAGCCCACTAGACTCTTCCCTGTTTTTTTTTTCTTTTTATAGTCCTTACAAGTTTGAGTCAATGCTGTGCTGTAAACAAGCTGTTACTTCTACTTCATTTGCTTCAACAGCAAGTTCTCCAGCCTTTCCTCATTATTTTTTTTTTTACATCCCTTTCGTAAATATATGATCCACATCAATACTGTTGAGAGAAGCCTCACAATACATAGCACCTATGTTTCCTAGCAGACAATGCTAGCTCAATGGCATCTTCATTCCAGAATTACAGACAGCAATAACAACAGCCATAAACAACCACCACCGAGACTTTTATAATCTTTCGGGGCGTTTTTACATAATTACTAATGCTTATGTCACAATTTATTGTTGGTACCCATGCTCAAAGAACACACATTTTCACCACATTTAACAAGTAGAGGCTTCCCTAGTGCTGGTCAGGCACCATCAAAACCAGGGACCAGCAGCCCTTTCAGAAGAGGTATCACCTGCATGTCCTACCCACCTCTCCATTCCTCTCTCTCAAAGTCTGACACATTAAACACGTGGCCACACAACCGTCACTTCATTTCACCTAGAGGGAAACATGGATCAGATTCTACATTTCTTTCTCACAACTGAACAGGTACCAGATTTCTGTGCTTTCTCATGTCTGGCACCCTCACTGTGCTGAGCTGCCAAGGCCAAATGAATGAAGCAGCTCACTGCTCTTAATCCCACCCAAGAACCTGGCCATACCCACTGGGGATCGCCAAGCCACCGCCAGCCATAACCCATCTGTTAAGTGCATCTTCACTCAAGTCAGGTAAAAGGTAGTGATTATTAAGGAGAGATGATGTGTACATTGCCATGCTCGCTCCTCTGGTTCTCTCTGTACTAGAGGACCTGTCCTGTTGAATTAAATTCTTCCTACTGTTCACTCCCTTTGAAGAGGTGAAAGATAATAAATAGAAAATAAACTGTTTCTTAACACGCCTTACAAAACTAAAAACACTTTTTATTTCAGACTTTAAGTTCTTCTAGTATCAACTTTACATGATGCAAAACTTGGTTCTATCACTTTATGCATTGGTTCAATGCTAACAATAGAAGTAGCACGCTGATGAAGGTCCTTATATCAAAATATATGCATACCTTACTTTCAGGGAGAGAAGTGTGTATATATTCTGGATGCTTTTCCAGAAGGAAAAAATCTGCTGGAGGTCATTAAATGGGTTCAAGGTTTTTGACACAAAGCATGGCAAGGTGAAAAAGCTACATTCAAAACAGTTGGTTTATATTGCCAACTCAGCGTCAAACCAGATTTTTATAGGATTCAGACTCACCCACAGATAAAGGCAGAGGCAAGACAGAGGAACACTCACCCCAGGCGCACAAGAGCCTCACCTATCCTTAAGATCTTTCAACTTCTTTTTATAGTAGAGAAATGGTACATGATTATAAATCAAATCACATGCACCGTTATTAAAATGGAAGTTCAAAGAGTTAACATAAGAAATAGCAAACTCAATTTGCTGATAAATGGCTTATCCTCATCAGTACAGAAAGGGACAGTGTTGCGACACTTGGCGATATTTAAGCTCCGAGTTATGTTTCCGCTGTCATTCTGGATGCCTCTTAAGAGCAACAACCAATACTCAGTGCTCAGAAACAGACACAGCAAAAATTTCACCATGCACTTCAGAGACAAATATGATAATTAACTTTGGGTGTCCTTGCTTGTAATCACTCCATCTTCTCTCACTCTGCCTGTGTTACACTGATGTTATACACATTTTGTCAAAACACTCTATCTTTATAAATTCACAAAAATGAAAAATATACACAGTAAACTGTATTTTAGACACAGCAATTCATCATGAGACATCAATTCATTTTCCTTTTCCCTGCATTGGAAATTCTATAATAAATTCTTCATGTATTTCTTTCACTTCTCAATTCCAAAAAGCATGGATAGTTAATTACAACTTCCATTCTCCCAGGAAGCTCCTACCTAAATCACTTGTAAACATTCGGAATAGAAATTAAGATTTCAGCTGGCTCTTCACTGTTTACTTGGTTACCTCTTTTCGCTGCTACAAAAACACTCCAGTCACATGTTCCTTGTAAATTGAAACATCTTATTTTATATGTCTGTCCTTTGCATTGCTGTTATTAATTTGAGCTGTTGAAAACTCTGCTACTGATACTAAGGCTTGGATTGTGCAACCAGTTATTTTTAAAGATAATATAATGTTGGTCCTAAATTTCCCAAGGTACTCTGACTCCAGCTCTGGACACAGAGGAGTTACTTAGTTCTACAAGCATAACTGAGAGGTGCAATAATGTAAAACCAAGAGGGCCAGCCTCACATCTACTGAATAATTGTGCAGAACGTATTTGTGGATTAGGGTATCGACATAAGCATGGCTTTCAATCCAAACAAATCCCACAGTCACACAAGTGCTTTCTCTAAGCAATAAAACATATTTTCTCCGTCTCTCCACTATCAAACATAAAAGCTGTTAATCTTCACATAGTAATTGTGAATGACTGTACAACCATGTAAAGCACTACAGCCAGCCACTGACATACATTTCTGCCATCCCCATCACTCACTTCTGTTTGGAGAGTAAATCTAAGGACTGTGTGAATTCCAGGTTAAGAACTGACCATTTAAAAATTAAATTAAATCAGAATTTCTATTTTGTTATATTGGAAATAAGAACAGAGCTGTGGGAAAGTCTACACAACTCATTTAAATAAATATTTAAAAACACTGAGAGCACTCGATAAGCACAGGGAAGAAGAACTTACTGCAGTGCAAAGCCACATTCTGATGTCAGCTGCATCTTCTGCAGGTAAGGACAGCATATAACCCTCGTTTAGTTTGTTCAACCAGTTAAATAATTAGTTTATGCAAATGCAAGAAACAGATGAAAAAGTTTAAAAAGCAGAAAAAGCTTCTTTTCCTCTATTACTTCATGACTTAAGAGCCAAATAGAACAGAGTTCTGATGTGTAAGAAATTGAGGGGCATAACAATTGGATATAGTAGCTGAAAGAATCAAGTTTATACTTCCTTTATTAAATATCAAAACATTTTTCTTATTTAGCATACTTCAGATGGTATTATTTACCCAACAAAAAAAAAAGTGGTTTTACTTCACACTAATTGAATTCTAGTTTTCATGCAGAGAAAACATGACATAAAATGGACGTAGGAAAAGATTGTGGTCACTAAATGGTGACTAAAAGCATTAACTTGCCAGAGCAAAATACATCAGCCACACAACCTCACCTCCCAGAGATTTCTACTCAATGAAGAAAACTTAGTCTTCTGCCAGCTGGCAGGTTTTTAGCCCCTTTACAGAAGCATTAAAATATAAGCACAGACTGAAAGGCTGTCATTGCAATTTGGTACCGAATTAGGAAAACCAAAGGAATAAATGGAGACTCACCAAGTAACTGAGCTCTCTAAGATCATGCTCACAACTAGTTTCAAAGCAGCAACCATAAAGCCATTAGACATCATTTTTATTACATCATCCAGAGATAAAGTCAAAAAACTCCAGTGTAACCTCTGCATAACACAATTTGGGACGTTAACTACTTTAAGAAGAATGGTCAATGGCTTTTACAGAAGCACTGAAATGAGCAAATTCCTTCCAGGTCAAGCCAGAGAATGAGAAGACTGAAAATAAATCACATCAGGAAAAAGAAAAAAAAATAATAATAAAAAAAGACTAACATTTGTGATCTAAGCAACAGAACAGCAAGTAATCCTTAAACAACAACCCCCTCCCTATCACATGATTCATTCCAAGATCCATGTTCTTACATGACTTATTACACAATTAGCAGTGCTATGACACCACACAGTGCAACTGCTCCATAATGCAGGAGTCTTACCAATAACCATTCATTAACTCTGTCTTCTCTAATTAAAAATGACTCATGAAATAAGCTACATTATATGATTAAGCTTCAAGCAAACCAAAGCAAATGTAGAGACACACATGAAATCAAATTTAACTCTATACAGCATCACGTTAAAGATTTTGAAAATAAGTGCTGCAGCATGAACACGCAAATGGGAAAGTCCTTTTGAACTGGCAGAAAGGTTCTTCTTCCATAAAACACTGCAGTGACCCATAAAGAAGAAGGGAGCACGTCTGAGAGAAGACATGTAGAAAGGAAACCAATATGAGCGAAATATGATTACTGCTCCTGGCTTAGGGTTCACCATGTTGCAATAGGAAAAGCTACTCGATCCTCTAAGGCATAGGATCTCAGTTTTATTATATACAGCAGGCGAATCCAGCATTGACTGAAGCAGAAGAGCACCACCAACCTCAGTACCACTCCCAGGCTGCAGTAATGGGTGCCATGGAGAACAGCAATGGTGCCTGCGAAAAATCAAGACTTAGAAGCAACAACCCATGACACTGAATCCAGCTTCCTCATTAATGCTTTATAAACATCAAGGATCATCCCATATATAACAACATTTTAACAACTTGAACTGGAAGGCTCTGCACAGTTTGCTTTTTTCCACAGTCAGACACTTACTAGTTCTCAGAATAAGTTTATCCACAGCCTACTCATTGCCACTCACTACATGTACGATGTCAAAGACAATGTTGATTGCACCATGCTTCTGCTTGCCCTGCTCCTACTCTTTATTTTCCATCATCTCACAATTTCCATCATTTTCTAAGTATGCTCTGATCTAACCCCATCCAGGTTATCCTCCCATGTGCATTCTAGACATGAGGTCCAGAGCCACTGTCTGTAATAGAATCACAGAATGGTTAGAGTTGGAAGGGACCTTAAAGATCATTGAGTTCCAACCCCCCTGCCACAGGCAGGGACTCCTCCACTAGAGCAGGTTAATATTCTTTCACCACTTGCAAATTTCTACTCATACTTTATTGGTTGGTGTTTCCACTGCCCATCACAGTTACCAGCCCTTTCCTCTTCTGCCATATGCTTTCCATTTCCTTGTCTTTCCTGTTTCTTAGCAGATCACAGTTCCAGTCCACAAACAAAACTTCTCAGTGCTACCAAAACACTACAAATTGCAAGCCTTATTAATACTTTAAAGATCTATGCTACCTGTTGTCAGAGATTCTCAAAGGAATAGTGAAGCATATACATTGAATATTTTTTAAAATTTCAAAGAACCATATGGTTAAACTCGGGGAGGGAGCAGGAGGGTGTGACAAGGCTATTCACCAACCCTGACCTCTAACCACTCAGCTCCATCAAACGGCTTAAACTACTTGAAACTAACCTGCAGTAATCTCCTCTTCCAACCTTCATCAACTTTATTTTCATAAGGTTTGTTTTTCCCCCACTGAAAAGGACATGACATCAACAGACTTCCAGAACTTGGCAAATTATCTTTTTTTAAATACCTGAATCAGACAAAGTGAGAGGAAGGGTGGGAGGCTGACTGGCTGCCTTTGCTTTTAAAACACTTTTCCTTTTAAGTGACTACATCACTCCAGAAAAAGGGAAGACATAAGAGCACTGCCAACAGAATCTGATAATTTTCTACATGTGGTTCTTAAATTATATTATTAAAAATTAACTCCACTGTGCATACTAAGTATTTATTTCACCAAAGGAAAGTGTTTGTTTCCCGGGCACATCTCAGGAAGCAGGTGATAAACTCTTTGTCAACATAGTCAACAGGGCACACTGCCTCTTTTATACTTCGGGCTTAAGCAGCCTACTAATAACCTTTACCATAATGGCTCCTCCACAAAAGCCGGCATTAAAAATGAGCTAGACAACAATCTCTCTCTTTCCAGTTCGGTAGGAAGGGTTGCGGTTGCTGGATGGGACGAAGCAGCAGCTTGCTTTAGCATTTCGGAAACGCGGTTGTACGCCCGTGGCAGGCCCTCGCCTCTCCGTAGTTTCTTATCTTCAGCAAAGTAACCTTTTCGCCGTTCTACAAGGGTCGGACACACGGACTGAACTTTCCCGGAAGAGCCCCGCACCTTCCAAGCAAAAGGGAGAAGCTGCTCCCCAGCCCGCCGGGAGGAGAAGCAGCCGCTCAGTCCAGCGCCGAGAACCCCCGTCCCGTCCCGTGGGGAGCTCCCCCTCAGCTTCCACCGCCTGCACTGCTGGGACACGGGAGTTTCGCGCTCCCCCTGCCAGCGGCGGCCCCGGGGCGGCACAGACCCCCTCAAGAGTGGTGCGCGGGAAAAGGCCGCTTGGGCCCGCACTCACCTGCGGTTCATGGGCCGCACTCGCACAGCCACCTTCACGGAAGCCATGGCTCATCCCCGCCGTGCCGTTCGGGGCCGCACCTGCTCCAGCCGCCGGCCCGGCCCGGCCTCGCCCTGCCGGCCTGTCCTTGCCCTCGCCACCGACCCGCGCCCCGCCCGCCCGCCGGGGCCGAGCGTAGGCCGCCCCCCGGCCTAGGCCATGTCGCTGTGGCAACTCCTCAGCGGCCTCCCCCCCACCTCCCCGCGGCTATGGGGGCTGCGCGGGGACAAACTACAGCGCAAGGCGTTGCTCCGCCCGGCCGTGGCGGGACGGGGAGGAGGAGGACGAGGAGGAGGAGGAAGCAGCAGCAGCAGCAGACGAAGAAAAGGGAGGAGAAGGAGGCCGGAGAAGGCGGAGGGACGTGGGGAGGAGGGGTGCAGTTACCGCGGGTGGGGGCTTCTCCACAGGGCGCTCCAGTGAGGTGTAGATAGATAGATCTGTGTATATATATATTTAGGGAGGGGGGGTATATGCATATACATGCATATATATACGTATATACACACACCCCCTATAAATATATATCTCCCCATTATATATCCCTCCATATATACTCCATATATTTCTCTCCCTACATATATTGGAGGTGGTGGTGTATATGCATATATATGTATACCCTATAATAAATATCTCCCAATTATATAAAGGCAGATATATGTATAGGGTTGTAGGTAGGGGTGTCTATAGACATACACACCTATATATATACACACCCCTATATACATCCCCATATATATCTCTCCCTATATGAATTTGGGGAAGGGGGACATATGCATATACATGCATACATATATATGTATACACACACCCTATAAATATATATATACCCATTATATATAGGGAGATATATATAGGGTTGTAGGGGGTGTCTATAGATATACGCACCTATATATATACACCCCATATATATCTCTCCCTATATGTATTTGGGGAAGGGAGGGCATAAACATACACATGCATACATATATATGTATACATACACCCTATAAATATATATATCCCCATTGTATATAGGGAGGTATATATAGGGTTGTAGGGGGTGTCTATACACATCTATATATATACACATCCTTTTATGTATATACACCTATATATACCTATATACGGGGGACAGATATGTCTATATAGATACATATACGTGCATGTCCATATATATGTATCAACATATATAGCCATATTTATCTTTTTGTCCTTGGTTATATATATGTATACACATACGTACATGTTTAAGAGAAGGTGTTAACACAAAGCTGTGTGTGCAATCCCTGTCACGCGCTGCCAGGCTGCTGCTGGTGAGATGCTGGTGAGATGCCACTGTGGTGGTACTGCCCCGGGTTGGGGGGACAGGGCCTGGACACAGCATCCATGCTGATGATGCCAAACAGGGAGGACTGGCCAACACTCCAGAGGGCTGTGCTGCCATCCAGCGTGACCTGGACAGGCTGGAGAGCTG
>JAOXJM010000023.1:19031073-19056655 GCA_026413425.1 Tringa solitaria | reverse complement strand
TTGGACTAGATGATCTCTAGAAGGTCCCTTCCAACTCCAACAATTCCGTGATTCCGTGATTCCGTAATCCCACCACCACAGAGACATGCTCAGCAGAGGACAGATGCAGTGAGCACTGCCTCAGCCAAGAAAAGAAAACATTTCCAGGAGATGGAAATGTTAAGCAGTGGGCGTTACAACAAAATAATAATATGTATGTATATAACATGATAAATCTGGGTTATTATTTTTTTTTACTGCTTGTAACAGGGTACAAAGCAGCTCTCCCAGTAGGTATCAGCACTGACTTTATGCTTTGCATATAACAAGAAAAAGCTGATCATGGTCAGCTTGGAGAAAAGCATAAGAAAAGAAAGGGTAAATTCAAATGTACATTATGGTTCGGTGTATGATGGAGGGCCATGCCCTCACCTATGTTTGCAGGAACCCAGCATGGGCGTCCACCCAGAATGCCCAGGACATCACCGGGTCAGGCAGCAGGGCTGAGCCCCGTTCTAGGGAGGCTCCATCCTGCACAGGGAGCTGGGACCTCACACCAAACCTCCTCCACAGCCGGCAGCAGGGCTCCCGCCAGCAACACCACCCTCTCAGCTGCCTTCAGAGAGGAGCAACCAGAGGCTGGACCAGCCTGAGGCTGTCCTTAAGTAACGTGAAACCCTAACGAGGCCTCAGGAAGGGACACAGTCCTAGTGCCACTGGAAGGGATAACAGCTCCACATCTTTCCCTGGGAAGCAGCTGGCACTAGGAGGACCTGGCCGCAGCAGGGTGTCTGGCTTGTAAGGAGTAACTGTGATGAAGACAACATAAAAAAGGTAGAATAAGTAGTGTTATCATAAATAATAAATATTTTTGTTTGTTTGGAGTTGTCGGTGCCTGGAAAGTACACCCAGGATGGAGACACCGTCTAAAATGCTTCACAAAGGCAATCACGTTCAAGTCATTAAGGCATTTCTGGCTTGGGAAGCCAAAAACACAATTGCCAAAACACAGGAGAAGGTCTTGGACCTTCTCAGACCTCTTCTTTAGTGGTGAGTTCTACCAATAACTGTCTCCAAAAAGGGGAAGGAATGAAGAAAGGGGGGGTGTGAAAACATCAGCTGATGAGCAATTAGAATTGGAAATTGGGATCACATAGATGAATGTGATGACCTGGGAAAAAGAAGGGAGCAGAGAAGGGAAAGTGAGAGCCACAAGGACCCCAGAGGTGTAGGAAAAGCACTTAGAGGAGGTCAGAGGAACACAGCGAGCCAGGACAGGAGAGATTTGGAGGGTGGCTGACTGCTGGAGGTGGTCAAAGGGGGATGGGGTGGAAGCCCACCAGACACGGAAAGACAGCTGAAAACCATGGCAAAAAGAGATGCCCCGGGGTGGAGAAAGGAGAGGAGGAAGAAAGAAGCCAGAGAAGTGATGTCCCCAGCAGTGCACCAGATCAACTGAGAGACGAGGTGACATTTGAAGAGAGAGGTCAGGTCCAAGGGGTGGTTTTATAGCAGAAGAGAAACTATTATGTGTTCAATTTGCTTGAGAAAGAGAAGAGGAGGGGTGAGAACAAGAGGGGTCCGGGGCAAGGGGTTAGAAAGTCACTGGTGCAGCAGCTTAAAAGACAAGAAGGGAGGAAAAAATCTAGGACTGGTAATAGGAAAGAAGAAGGAAGGAACAATATACGGAGAAAGAGAGAGACGAGCACACTGTTGGAGACACAGGAGGTTTTCAAAAGCCAGGTGAGTCCTCTGGCCTTAGAGTCAGAGACTAAAAGCCATATCAAAGGTTTGGAGATGGAAAAGAAAGCAGTGGATTCACGATGTGGATATTTCCTGAGGTTTTGGTCGATGTGAAAGGACAAGCATGGGGGAAAGATGCAAGGAGGGAGCTGGACTTTATGATGCCGAGACAAAATTCCAAGGGTAAAAGAAAACGAGTCAGGAGAAGTTTCAGCACCAGTGTCAGAGTGTCATGGGTCAGGGGTCAGAGGAGCACTAAAAAAGGAGGGAAGGGATCAACTGTGCTATGCCAGAGAGGTGTTACAGTGGGAAAGAAAGGAGAAGGGCGTTGGGAAATCACAGAAGGAACAATATTTGCTTAAGGATCAGCCAAGGATCGGGTCACCCTGGTGAGCACGGGAGGTGACACGCTGCAGCAGCCAAATGTACAGGGGAGGAGACCGATGCCGAGGCATGGGACAAATCAATAGAAGTGTATTGAAAGCTTTAAAGAGGACCTGGGAGACATGCCACACGCTGACAGGGAATAGCACAAACACATTAGAAAGGCAGAATAAGCTAAAAAATGTGTTAGAAAAAAATAGATGTGCACATGCATGCACAATAGGGTAAAAGAATAAAAAGCAGTGGTAAAAAATGCAATAAATAGTAACGATTTTCCACACCAGTTAGGGGTGCTAGAAAAGCCACCCCATATGTAGCCTAATTTGTAGAGCATCTACTAACTTCTCTCAGGCAGCTGGGCTTCCCCTTTCCCTGATTAGCAAAGCTATGGCAGAAATATGTCTGGCTCAGCGAGTGTGTCGCCATACGCTGCAATTTGAGACATCCAGCCATCAGGGGCCTTGCTACTTCAGAGATACCTTTCCTTCGCTGGGCCAGGACACGAAGGCTGCAGGCAGCCCGTGGGGAGTAAAGCCAGAGCTGGTTTTGTCCAGCAGCGTTGATGGAGCCTTGTCCCCGGGCTGCGACCGGTGTGGAGCGCTTGGGTGGCCACGGCACGGTCGGAGGTGCTGGCTCCGTTGGGGTTGCAATTCAATACAATGCAAACTATAACCAGGGAGGGGGATAAATGAGTGTGCTCGGTGAAACTAAGCAGAACGTAGTTAAATATTGCTCGAATCAGGCACATTCAGCATCAGCGCTATTTGCCTGGCTTTAACACCCATCCACAGCAGAGTTTGCTTCTTTGACCCATTTCTGTCTCCGGGTACCCCTTTCTTCTGCCCCTTCCTTCAGCAAGAAGTTAATTTTTTGCTTGAAATTCTTATCACTTCAGCCACATTAAGTTACAGCGTATGTAACGTGTCCTGCTGCTTCAGTAAGGAACAAGTAAGTTTTACGAGAGGAGGAGCCAGACAGAAAACTGCTTTCTTAGGGCAGCGTCCTGTCATTAGGCTGCTCGGCGGATGTTCGAAGGATTGAGGCGTTAGGAAAGTCGCTCTGTTCCCAGCCTGACTTCTACAAAACTTGCCAGAAAGGGATATTTTTGAGAATTGATGACAGTTTATAGACAGCAATAAAAAAAAAAAAAAAAGCAAATATAAAAGTATGTAAATATACATACCCACACCAAGTGTCTCAAACTCCTTTCCTTAAAATCTGGATGGAAAATACAGCTGCCAGTTTTTAATTACTAAATGTTTTACGCTCAGAAACACCTGGCAAAGTTTGTAAACCTAAATCCACGCCAGACCCAAAGCACACACATTCCCAAATACTTCTCTACTCCTTGGGCATAAGTGTCATTAATAAAAACACAGTTCAGATATGGTTAACGAAGCATTTCCAAGGTTTTTCTTTGCATTATCACAAAGAGCCTCTCTGCTTCTCTTCACTCAGAGTTGGGAAAGCTGGTTCCCCCTACGGTAGAAATGATGGTTGGACTCAGAGGTGGGATCTCTGGAGTTTCTGTGACCTTCCAGAGGTCAGGAGACAAGCAGTGCCGCACTTGAAGGACTCCTGACCTCCGGCTTCTGCACTTCCTTCTTGCTCCCAATTGACCTTCTGCAATGGTTAGAAATGACCTTCTGCTTGGTTAGAAATGCCTTCAGGCAAATACCCTCATTTCCTGGGGTTGCAAAACAGGTCCCAAGCCCAGGAGATGACAGACTGGACCTTACTAATAATGAGTGCATTATTAGTAAGGTGCAAAGTCTTTCATTCAAGCCCTTCCACTGCACACTCCTCGTGATGATGACCGATTGCCTTTCCTTGTGTTCATATGCAAATAGCCTAGAAGGGCAGGAATTAATGACTCGGCCGATGGTTACATCCTACCTGCCAGCATCCTCTTTTACCATTGCAGTTTGAAATATGTTTCCAAGAAAGGAGACATTGACCAGGACTTCTACCTGAGCGTGCTGAGATACCCTTCAAGTTGGCAGATGATGGAGGGGGCAGATGGACCAGCATCTCCCCATCCCACAGGACTCGCTGTCGGGACAGAGCTCGCCATCAGCCTGGGTTCAGTTTGCATTTCCTAATTGATGCAGAAAGCTCAATGCTTGCTGCAAAAGAGATTAAGAGGGTCCTCCTTGGCCAATGTTTGTGAGAAGATATTCTCTTGTCACGGATCTATCCATCAGTAAAGTTCCTTCTCTCCACTCCTGGGAATCATTGCTCAGCATCCTCCTCCAGCCTGCTTCTGTGGGGCTCTTCCCACCTGATTTTCCGATATGTCAAAATTGATAGGAATAAACAAGCATTGCCCATTCCCAGCAGCACACAAACGTGGTCCTTTTAATCCATACACACATTCTGCTTTCTGGAGCTCATTCCCAAGCCATGTCTTGGCCTATATTCATCTTTGCACAAAACGTGGCTGTACATCTCTGGTTTGAACTCACATTTGTATTCAGGCAGAGGAGCTTGCCATGGGGGAATGGGGACTTCTATAAACTTCTGTGAGGGGGACTATAAACTTCTCAAGGGGACAAGTGCCCCTCTGCTAGCCCTGGTGAGTGCCAGTGCTTCACTACAGCTTCCTGATGGAAGGTCCAAACAGAGCCACCTGATGGCTGAAAAATAAAGGATTTCACTCTGTTAGAAACTAAACCAAGTGCTGCATGAATCCACAATAAACAAGGAGAATTATCCCATTTCCAGCAGGTCTCAGCATGCAGTTTCAAGTAAATAAGCATCAAGCTGTCAGCTTAAAATTTTCCTTTGGTAGCTGTGTGGTTTTAATGAGTTACCACTGGGGCTGGATTTCGGTATTTCCCCGTTCCTCTTTCCAGCAGTTGCCTTTTTCTTTTTAATGGAAGGAATGCTGTGGACATGGAGCCAGTCCATCTGCTAGGGCGCTGGCAGCAGCTGAGGGTGGGAGCCACATATTTGGGGCAGCCCTGGAGGGTTGCCTGGAGCTGGTGGTGCCAGAACCACCCCCTGCATTTAGGGAGAGCAGCAGCAGAAATTGCAGAAGACACGGCAGCACTCGGTGCCACTGCCATGCCAGGCTGTGTGCCAGCGCTCTGCTTGCCACAGTTTGGGAAATTAGCTTAAACTAAATGTTAGCAGGTCTATTTTCATTTGCATCCAGCCTCCTTGTTGACCTTCAGGGTTATGATGGTGATAATATAAATAGAAACGTGGCCATTCTTCCCTCGCTTGGCAGAGGGACCATCAGCAGCTCATCCAGCAGCTGGATGTCATGGTTGGTGAACGCTGCCCATCTTTCCAGGTGCATCCTTTCCTGGAGAGCCCCGTGCCCATCACAAAGGTTTGGAGGCTGCATCGGGAGAGGTTGGTACAGGAGATAGTGGCCTGTCCCCAGTACAGACAGCACATGTGCAGGGATTCTCCAAATTTCTGGCTGGAGGATATAAAGAAATGGCTGGGTTGAAGGTTGTCCTCGCTGGCACCCTCTTACACAGAATTTCATTTGAGCCATGAAGGAGGATGCAAAGGGGTTACAGCCACACTGGCTGTCATGATTTGAGTGATACAGGATTCTTTTCTTTTTCAGTAATTTAACTTTTTGTTAAGGTCTTTTCTAATGCTTGGGAAAAATGCATTCTTAGAAGACTCTAGTGTCTGAATTAGTGAAAATATTTACTTTATAGCCAGCTGCTGTGTGCAAGTTTCAACGTCTCAGTGTTTTCAAGTCAGCCAGATGCTAACCTTGGATTAGGAGGAACGAGACCCGGGCACTTGACCCAAGATGGATTATTTCATACCATGAACATCACATCAATATAAATTAGAAAATTTGCTGATGAGTTTACCCTCTTCTGTCATGGCTGTGATCCTGAGAACTTCTTGACCCGGTGCTGGACCCCTGAGCCCTTCCCTTCCTCCCAAAGCTGCAGCGCTCGAAGTGTCCCATATTTGCTGTTTCTGCTGGAAGTGCACAGCTTCCTGCTGAAAAAATGGGCTGGGTATAGTCCCTGAATATTTTATATAGATATCGGGATCAATACTGGTTCTTCAGTGTTATTAATGTTAATTATTTAGCCTTATTCTATTAAATCTGTTTATATTTTAACCCTCAGGTTTCCCTGTTTTTTTCCCAATTCCCCTTCCCAGGTGGGGAGGGGTCATTGGGTGAGAGAATAATTGTCTAAACAACAACAAATTGTGGTGGGTTCCTCAAACCATAACACTGGCTCTCATGTGGGGATGGGGAAGAGGACACAGCTCCCTGCCCTGCCACAGAGGCAGCCAAGAAGCCACAGTGGTGCAGCTGTGGCAGGATGGGGAAACACCAAAATCCACACTACAAATTTCCTGCTGTCTGCTGGACCACACAAAAGAAGAACTGGTCCATAAATAGCCTTTGAGTTTCATCATCTGGGGGAATGAATCAAGCAAAGATTCAAACCACTGGGCACACATCATAGTTCTCAAGTTGTTGCGTTAGGTGAGATCCAGAACAGTTTCAGCCAATGCTTAGTTGGAACAGAACCACAAAGATACCAGCCTGACTCTCTCTCGCTGCTGCTTTGATCTACTGTGAATTGCTTAATTAATTCTTCTGTGAGCTGATTTTCCTTTTGCAGTGCTTTCCACCTCCGTTTAGTTTCAAAGCATTTGAAACATAATTCATGTGGGAATAAACAAATAAAGTATGTAACAACAGAGAAACAAACATACTGCTTATATTTATATATATATATAATAGGAGACGACTTTCTCCTTTGATACACAATTGTCACCTCAAACTCTAACTGTGAAAACACAGCCACTCAGTATCTATTTTAAAACATTAATAGGAGATGGCTTTGCACAACAGAAGTTTGCCCTACACAGAAACTTTTCTCATTACAAAAAGCACACATGAGTTTCACAGAACATGCTCTGGCATTTTAAATCTGTTGTTGGCTTCTTAGAAATGAGGTTGGTTTTGTCCCCTCTCCCACTTCACTTTCAGTTAAACAGCCTGACAAGGAAAAGTATGGTACAGAGAAGTGGAAATGAAGAATAAGTGGTTGTAGTTGACATTTAATTTCTGCACAGTTGGAAAAAGAAATGAGATTGTCTGTTGTTCAACTCATTATTTTTCCCAACCATCCAAGAATGTAGCAATTTGTTGTTCCTTTATTAAGTATAATAGGGAGATGTTCTGATAATTTTTCCTTATCAAGTTCTTGTTATTTACAATACATGGATGGTGGCAGCCTCTGAGCTCTCTTGTTTGCTCTGTTTTCTTGTGTATCATTCAATTAACACAGAGTCAATCTGTTACATCCAAAAGGTAATATGCCAGGGCTCGATAAGAAAGCAAGCTGCAGGAAGATTTAGCAATGTTTAATGAATTGTCGCAGTGCTGTGTTTGGAGATGTTCTCTCGGCAGCACCCTGGGATTTACACAACACATCAACATACCACTGCTTGGGATCAGGAATAGCCACGTATTTCGAGGCTGGGTCAGGGCCAAGTTCTTGGGTACGCCGCTGTAGTTTTATCTACAAGCCCATGGAAATATTCCTTGTCTACAGCACTACCATTTACTCCTGGCTTTTTTAACCCCCCTTACTCCTCACTCCAGGACCCCTTTTATTGCCTGTTATTGGCATTAAAGATGGAGGGGGTTTGGAGCTGCAGAATCTCTTCTGAAGAAGTCTCCTTCAGACTTTCCAGTGAGACTGAGCACCTACTTGTTACCATCTTGTACTCCCAACAAGCCACAGGGCTGGAGGGACCAAGGAGTTTAGCAGTGAGAATCACTTCTTCACCCTGCATCCAGAGATGCGAAGCAGATGATGGTGATGCTGACATCCTCACCAAGTGAGAGATAAAGGCTGTGAAGGGAATCTCGCTGGCTTGCTAAGCTGAGGAGCTCAGCTGTGGTTGATGTCAGGGTATCTAGGCTCAAGGCAGGGAAGTGCCCTTCAAGTATCCACCTTGGGTGACATCAGGCTGCAGAGGCCATGGGTTGCCTGAAAGAAATCAAAATGCATGAGAAATTTTCCTGGAGGCCAGAGAAGGCTTGGTTGATGGCATACAGGAAAAGAATAATAGCCAAGTTTCTTCTTGTGTTTCCAATGTTATTTCTGTTTCTTCTCATGCCAGGAAGTCCCTTTGCCTAGAGAGGTTCAGGGTGGGAATTAGCCAGCAATTTATACTGTGGGTTTGGGGTAACTGATAATGATTGACTGCTTGAAACTGGACGCAGGAAGGTCACGGGCAGAAAAATGTATCGCCGCCTATATTTTACACTCAGTTTGTTCCCTGATCTTTAGCAGTTCCTGGATTTCTGACAGAAATGAAGGTTAATGTTATAGCCAAGCTCTGAATAAAATAGAACAACCTGGGAAAATATAAATTGATGCAAAGCTGAAAGTAAAACACTGAAAATCTTTGAGAAATCTTGTACTGACTTCAGTGCAATTTGATCAATATCTATAGGGAAAAGCAGACAAATATATTCTTGGAATAATGTTCCCTGAGAAAACACTTGGAGGATTTGGATAAGCCAAATTTAGAGAGAAATAAAGAGATTACTCTGTCGGTATGGAGCACATTTATGTCCTAATACGCTGCTTTTACATGAAATCTTGTTGTATTTAACGTTAAGATTGGGATCAGTGGAAAAATAGACTGGAGTACGGGTCAGCCTTCTTAATAAGATAAGGCTTTATCTGTAATCCCCAAGGAAAGAAACAGTGTAGGTCTGAACTGCTGAATATGGCAATATCCATAAGAAAACTATTTTAGGAGGTACTTGAAAGGCGGCACACACATCTTCAAAGGATCTACAGATTCTTCTTGACTGGAATGAAATATTTAGGCAGTCTGGAAAGCCATTTTACTGATACTCGCTCATGAAAATAAACATAACCTTCTTTCTAATCAGGCTAGCAAGGCAAGCCTACCACCCAGTGTGCCAGTGCGCCCGTCCTGCTGAGAATTTCAAGGGGCAAAAAGAGAAAGCAAGGAAAGAAACAGCAAACAGAAGTGAGGGTGGGATAAGAGATTGCTCCCTGGCGCTGGGGAGGGCAGGCAGGCTCCTGCTGAAGAAAGGAGCCCACAGTTCTGGGGCAAGCAGAATCATTCACTGATGGATACCAGCTGTGTTTCTGCATGGGGTGGACAAAGGAGGATTTATCTCGCGGGGGTACATCATGAGAGAAGCCCACTGCTTACATCCATCCCTGCAGCTCCTGCCCACCCCCTGGAGATCTATTGAACTGATTCCTCTTTTATTGTCCACAAGATAAAACAATCTTCATCGTTGGCTTCAAAGGCTGATTTTGCCTGAATAAGAACTGCAGGGCTTCTTGGCCTCTTTTGAAAGAATGGGTAGAGGTTGGTGAGTCCTCCAAAATCGGTGTCAGTGTCGCTCCAGCTGCAGAGCAGCCCCCACGAACAGGGCATCCCTGTAAGGTGTGCCAGGGTACCAACACCGTGAAACACACACCCAAAGATGGTCCCGAGTAGGTGGCTTTAGATGCCTTTCTTCATTCACTGATGCAGAATATACTGTCCATGAGCAGAAGAGATGTTCAGATAAGGTCATTGAAGAGCCTACTCAGAAAAGAAAAAATCTGGGGAGTAGTGTATATTTAAAAGGCATTTTGGGGAGAATTTAGCAAGAAAATAAATACCACCAGAAAGATTTATTTTCTAATTTGTCACCATTACCTTGTCCTCGTTCCTTCTAGAAATAACCTGTACTAGTAAGAAATTGCTCGTTTATTATTAAGTAATCTTTCAATTTAAAACATTATTTCTCTGTTAGTAATAGCCACAAAGGGCATTAGGCAATGCTCGCTGCAACTTACGCTCAAATCAAGCCAAGTAAAGTATTTAAATAAAACTAAAGTTTGTCATTCTTACTTCATTGTGTTTCTGCAATGAGATAAAACTAGCTTAGGATCACACACAAACCAGAAAAAGAAAAACAGGTTTTACGTGTCAGTAGCTGCATATAGAATATGTATTCAACATGAAGTATGCATGTACAAATCAAATGTATAACCTATTCTCCCTCTAGTGGCCACTGCTTCTCATTAAAAAAAAAAAAAAAAGCCCTGGCATGGAGATAAATCATACCACACTGGAAAAGAAAGAAGAGTGAAGAAGAGCTGAAACTGCTTTTAATTTCAAGTGTCTACTTTTCTGCTTAGTGATGTCTCACTAATAGATCTAATGTTGCTGGTAAAAGGCAGCACACCGAGATCTTGCACACCCTCCCGCAGGAGCCACAGAGAAAATCATCTGTTTTAAAACCACAGTTGAAATGATTTCGTTGGAGAAGGGCCAGCTGCCTTTCACTTGCTGAATTACTGATCCAGCAAAAAAGTACAAAACCCATTTCTAATCTGCCATATTATGATTACAGTAAAAAGTCACCACTCTTTGCTAGAGTTCAAAATAGAAGAAACACTAAGATACGAAAGCATTTTTGCTAAGTATTTCAAGTAATACAGTTTCCCATATTTGATACGAGGTATAACCAGTGTTTCAATTATTTCAATTAATATCACTTTCTCACTGGCAAAAAATTGTGCCTATAAACACATAAAACAGTAATACAGTATTTCACCCATACTTGACTGCATTAACAAAACTGATAGCATTGGTGTTGGCTGTGAGAAGCATCATTGCTGCTATAATGATGATGATGGTATATTTAGAAAATTTACACAGGGTATTGTTGTACATGTACTTTCAGATGATAAGCATTGCCAGAGAGAATTTATGTTTCCCCTCCTTGCCTTGGGATAAATATGGCAATATTATTGCTGGCAATAAAAATGTATATTGCTATATAAAGTGTCTGGAGTATCCACTCAGTCAAGCCAGAAAGCCCATGGTAGCAGCTATGCCGCAACATGGCTCCTTCCATGCCAGGAATTTGCAGCTGAATAGGGAAGACAGGTAAAAGAGGGTGGGGAAAGGATGGGAGAGGCACAAGGTCACAGAAGAAGTCAATGAACACATGAGAACAGGAGTTTCATGAACAGAGGTTTTATGAGCTGTATGCTCACAGCCCAACACTTGGGTCACACAACTTGATGGAAAGGGCACAGCCAGAGCTCAGGGTACATTGTGTTAGAAAACCAAGAACAGCCCCCTGCATCCCCTCCCCTCCACCATCTAATCCTCCCACTGGTTAAAAAGAAGCAAAAGACTAACAATATAACATTGTGTATGCATTTTATCTCATATACCTGCCCACTCTGGTATGCCACAGAGAAATGTGCCCTTCCTTTAAACAAAATTCAACCTGCTTGTGTATGAAATTGAGTCTGGTAAATCAATATAGTCCTGATTTAAGTCAGTGTAATTTTAAGGTGTATTTACCATTCAAAGGCTGAAATGAAACACCTCGTAACAGCTTAGGGTCAGAAGACACATTGCTAATCCCGTATGGAAAAGCAGAGGTAATCAGTGTGTTCCTCCATGTGGACAGCAAAGAAGGAGCAGCCCTGGACAGTGAAGGTTCTTGCAGGCTAAACAGGATCACAGTTTTCTGCCATTATGCTTGTAACGTAGCCCTAAATGATCTATCAAATAACAGAGTCCCAGAAGAAATCCCTTTGACTAAGTGGAGCTTGCTTGGTTGCTCCACCACAGACATCTTCCAAGTGTCCACCCACCACAAGGTCGGCGATCATCTCACTGAGTAAAGGCATCTTCCTAAAGGCAGGGGGGTAGGCAGGTGCGGCAAGAAAGCACTCACCATTACAGAGAAACAGCCATCTACATCTGGTTCACGGGGTCTTCATGGGAACCACTTCACTTCTCACTTTCTCCGTGAATCCCTTTAGAGGAGGCCTCTAGCACAATGGAAAACACAGTGCTTTGGGGCTCTCTCTTGTTCTGCTTTATCGCCTCCCAGAAGCTCCCCTCTGATGAACGAGCTCTGCCTCTTTCATCTCCCCATTTTCACGTCCCTTCAGATGGAAAGGTGAAAATTACATGCACGTTCACCATGGCTCCTTCCTCCAGAAGCCGGGTAATACCTTTCACAAGATTGTTTTTGCTTCTCTCGAGAGATATATTCACCAGAGGTTAGTGCACTTTTTTCCTTTGGAGATGATTGCTATCAGCACTGGAAGAGCTTCCCAAGATTGCTAAAAGGAAATGTCATATCATGGTATCTAATTTCTGAAGGGATGTTACAAGACAGCCCCTCCACACACATCACTTCCCGTCAGGGGAAGTTTTGAGTATTATTACGAATTTCAACGTTTCTCAAGAAGTGCTATTTGAATAATCAAGAATGAGATGTAGTTTGCTGCTTTCCGGGTGATTGCAATTGAAGACATATAAATGTCAGTCTGTCCCTCGGAAGATGAGTGAGAGTGATGGGGCACTGTTTTAATGGCAAGGAGACACACCGCTGCTGCTAATGCCCATGTCCTTATCCCCCAGTGTTGTTTCAGCTGAGCTGTACTTTCCACTGAGCATTCATAAACACATACAGAGTCATTTCAGAAGAGCCATACACACAAAGATTGCTCTTCTTGAAGATTAAAGAACAGAAGGACTAAAAGCAGGCTCGGACCTTCATTATAATCAGCCCCCTGACTCGTAAGAAGTGTCCTGTGTGAGAGTCCAGCAGAGCTCGAGGGCACTGAGATTTTTCCCCTCTACTTCATGGGGCTTTTCCCTGCCTTGGAATTTCCAGCACAATGACAAGTGACCAGTCAGAGTGAAAAATAGCTGGTGCTTTAACAAAAAAATAAAAAAATATTCTCGACTTCTCCGAAGTCTTTACTATAGTTCAGTATACTCCCATTACACACATTTGAACAAGTCATTCTGAAGGAGTGGTAAAAACCAAAGAAGCAGAATCATAAAATTTTACAAGATTTGATTACCCTTACTAGGAACTGATGCTAATCCCTTGAAAGGCAGCAGGACAACATAAAGTGCCCTGTACGGGAAAAACCTTGAAGAAACTTCACCATTTTTTGAATGCACAAGTATCAACCTTATGTCTTTCCCACTGACAGAACACTAGAAGATACTGCACACAAGAAACAAAAATAAAAACCTTTAAATTTAAGTCAAATCCTGACCGCTGCATCCCTGCCCTGGGGACTTACTAAAGGTCTTAATACTGCTCACAGGCAAGCCTATCAAGAAAAGCCCAGTCTCAATTTACGAAGTTCTTCCTTTGCCTTTTTCGATAAAAATATGAGCATCCCTCTGCTTATTAACAATGACACTCAACGGTCCCTGATCCTCGCTGAGGGAGGTCACCTTAGTTATATTCTCCTTACCTAAAAAGCAAACAGCACGAATACTTTACACATGAGTATAATATCCCATAAAACTCTATTTTATGGGGTAGAGGAGGTTTTTCCGAGCTCTAACGAGATGCTGTTGCTGGCTGAGGCTTTTTCTAATGTTCCACATCTCTACAAAACCATTAGCGAAACGACCTTCCGAAATTTCCACCAGCCTGTGCAGGCATTCGTGTTTGGCAACGATAGAGATCTCCCGTCTGCAAAGCAGGGGATTAATGCAGCTGCCGCTATCCCTATCATCAGGCTGGCATCCCTACCCTTCCCTTACTGTTTCCCGGCAACCAAGCGCCCGAGCCCTTTCATGAATGCTAACAATCCGTATTCATCCCGCCCGCAGACCTTTCCGGAGAGCCCTGCCCAAATGAATGAGTGGATCGGTGGTATCTGCTCCTGCAATATCACGCTCAAACACACAATTTTTTTTCTTTTCTCCTGTTGTTTTTTTTTTTTTTTTTATTCTGCACGGGGAAAGCATTATTAACGTGATTTTTATCTAAAAATCACTTCTATTTTTCTTTCTAGGCCTTTGTTTTTGGAGTCATACCGTATTATTTCACCCCACAATGTAACAATCCCATTTCTGTTCGTTTTGCGTAGTACAAGCCTGACTTTATCAGGGGGTTTGGCTTTATCAGCTGGGCAGTTCGATGGTTAGGGTGGGGGCTTTTTTCCACTTTACAGGATCAATGTGCGGTCATGTGACAAATCTAATACCAGGCCTATAACAGATCTTTATTTTAAAAAGGAAAATAATTAGCCTTTCCGTATTTAAGCAGAAAGATTGTTTCATTAATACCAAATCTAAAAGACAAAGGGCCACGTCGTGAGAATAGGAGGCTTTCTCCTTTTTGGGTGATATTAGTGATATTAGTCTTGAGCCTTCTTAGCACTGAACTAAGGCAGAAATTAATAGCAACAGAAAAGCAGGAAAAGAAGATATGTTTTGGGTTGTGAACAAGGAGAGAGGATTGCTCCCTCTAAGAGCAAGTTCTCCTTGACTTTGGAGCAGGCAAGGGCTGAGAAAGGCAATGCAGAAAGAGCAACGCTCACAGTGTTCTCAGATAAAAAAATATTTAATCTTCTTTTCCTCTCCTCCCCATAGTTAGCTGCTGTTTTGAGGGCTTTGAACTGAACCAAAATTGGAAAGGAGAAGGGAAGGGAAAAGGGGGGAAAGGATGAAAAAAAGGAGGGAAAGAATGAAAAAAGGGAGGGAAAGGGGGAAAAAGAGGGAGGAAGAGGGGGGAGTAGAAAAAAGGAGGGGGAGGAGAAAAGGATGAAAAAAGGGGGAAAGGGGAAAGGGAAAAGGGGAAAGGGGAAAGAAAAAGGGGGGAAAGGGAAGGTAAAAGGGAAGGGCCAAGGGGGGAAAAGGAGGGTGAAGGACAAGGGGAAGGGAGGGGGCAGGATCCTCTCACACCACTGCGATGCCACCCACGCCACACTTCTGCCTCTCTGCTGTGCTGGGATCTTTGCTGTCCACCAGAAGTTTTTCTCAGCTGCGCTTGTCATCTGAAATGGTACCTGCTAGCAAGCATCTTCTTCAGCCTAGAGGAAGCCAGGACTGGTTAAAAAAAATAAAAAACAAACCAAGAAAATAACCAAAACCACTTCAGCTGAATTAGGATTACGACAGGTTTTAAACTATATGGGAAGAGAGAGTTCTTGGTTAGGGAGAACTTCCACCAGTATTTTGATTCAAGGAGGTTTCTCTCATTTCCATTATGTTCGTTACATCAGACAGAGTATCTACAGCCCTCTGACGAACATCTCATTTGACCCTCACTCTTTACAACCTCCCTCCCCAGCCCTGGTGAGGCTTTAGTTAATGTCAGGATGCTTGTTTAACAAATCAGCAGACCGTTATGCACTGCGCCCGCCTTCCCCAAGGGCTCGCTCGTGCTGAGATGCTGTCAGCTTCATAGCATGTGGATGCAGAGAAGATATATTGTATGGCCTTATCACCAAGAAAAAAACATTTTATTAACAAAGAATCAATATGCAGGTTTAGAATCATAGAATAGAATCATTCAGGTTGTAAAAGACCCTTGGGATCATCGAGTCCAACCATCTACCCTACTCTACAAAGTTCTTCCCTAAAAGTTTAGGGATGATGCTGCCAATATTGTTAATACTTTAATATCCTATGGTAAAATTTGTTTGACTTGAAGAAGGTCTGAGGATATCCTGGAACAGATTGTTCCTGTGCTTTTGTCTCTGGCAGCTGGCTCCGGTTTTCAAGTCAGGGCAAAGAAACCTTTTGGATCATTAACATTGCTCTATGACCGTTCTGCATAGCGAGTTTTTTCTCCCCAACAATTGTTTTCTTGGATAAAACTGCCCAGGTGGAGAGAAAGTGAGTAATGTGTTTCAATCACACTCAGCAGATCTAAAGGGTTAGCTGCCCCCTTCTGTAATATATGGCTCTGACTGTGTTAGCCTAAAATGAGTTTAAGATGGATTCCCTGAAGAAACGCTTCATGGCGTATAATCTGGCTGCTGAGCAGTATTTCTTAGGGTGACAGCATCCCCAGCTGACTCGCTCAAAGGCTGTGGCTGCTGAACAGTCAGCACGGGGATGTTCCCCGTGTAAAAGCAGATGTCCCACAAAAAAACTCCAAAATTTTCCGAGGACTCACTGAAGAAGAGAAAGACAATCTGTGTTATATGAGCTGTGACACAGTTCACGGCTGCGGTCACTTATACACACGTGTGGTCTCAGTACATAGGGGCAAGAGGTGACACCGTTACAGCTGTGATGGACCAGGGAAACTCACGCTGGGTGCAGAGACGTGAGAGTCAAGCACTGAGAAACAATATTCGTCCTCTCCTCACCGACAGAGCCATTTAGGCTGAAGGACAGGCTACTCGCTCCCCAGGGTACGGATTTCTCCCTTCAAGTATCACCTGAAACTGAGAGTTCAAAGTCTGCTGAAGTTCAAAGATGCAATGACAGTCCCAAGCCCTGTTTGCTGCCCAGCTATAAAGAGCGGGCAGGGATGCAGCGTGCTGGGGTCCAAATGGAATCAATTAGCTGACTCAGACGTGTTTTGGATACCGGTTCCCACTCACAAGCCCCATTTTCAGAGGATTAGAGGCCGATTTCCCAGAGCTGAGAAGCTTCAGGCTGTCCTTCGCAGGGCTGGCTGCCGGTGCTCGGATGGAGACTGAGGCAGAGGGAATCCTACTGGAAACACCAAAATCCAGTATAGGAGAATGGGACCAGAAGTAGATTTGTGCATTCATTTGATATTATAATACCACACGGGACAGGCTATAGAAATGTCTTTTTCACAGAAAACACATTTTCAACCACCAAATTTTGATTTGTTGTTACTTGTGAATGGCTAACACTGCTTTATTCCTGATGCAGTCTTAGGACAGACTAAATATTTGCAGGGACCAATTGACTAGTTAGAAACTAGGCCCAATAGAATCAAACCCCCAAAATATTTCAGCAAACAGAAAGGGACTACACCTGCACCACAATTGTTTAGCTGAGACATTTTATATAACCTAGAAAAGGTAGTAGTATATTTCTAACACTTTATTGCAGGTTTGGAAGAAGGCAGTACTACCCAAGAGGTGCATCTTCACTGGCAAACTCGTGTAAGTTGGCTCTGCCCTGTGGGTCCTGCCCCGCAGGTGGAGGAGAGGTGGGGAGAACACTTTTCTCATCTGCTTTATGGCTGCAGGTCCATTCTCCACAGCTCCATGCACTCTGAGATGGTTTCAACAACCCCACACAATCCTACAGGCTTGGGGAAGAGTGGCTGGAGATCTGCCCATCAGAAAAGGACCTGGGGGTGTTGGTCAACAGCCAGCTGAATATGAGCCAGCAGTGTGCCCAGGTGGCCAAGGCGGCCAACAGCATCCTGGCTTGTATCAGATAGAGTGTGGCAGGATGAGGGAAGTGACTGTCCCCCTGTACTCGGCAGTGGTGAGGCCCCACCTCAAATGCCGTGTTCAGATTTGGCCCCCTCACTACAAGGAAGACATTGAAATGCTGGAGCATTTCCAAAGGGCAACGAAGCCGGTGAGGGGTCTGGAGAACAAGTCTTATGAGGAGAGGCTGAGGGAGCTGGAGTTGTTCAGTCTGGAGAAAAGGAGGCTGAGGGGAGACCTTATTGCTCTCTAAAACTACCTGAAAGGAGGGTGGAATGGAGGGGGGTTGGTCTCTTCTCCCAAATAACAGGAGAAAGGACAAGAAGAAATGGTCTCTAGTTGCACCAGGGGAGGTTTAGACTGGATATTAGGAAAAACTTCTTCACCAAAAGGGTTGTCAAGCATTGGAAAAGGGTGCCCAGGGAAGTGGTTTGAGTCACCATGCCTGGAGGTACATAAAAGATGTGTTGATGTGGTGCTGAGGGACATGGTTTAGTGGTGGACTTGGCAGTGCTAGGTTAACGGTTGGACTTGATGATCTTTAAGGTCTTTTCCAACCTAAACAATTCTATGGTTTTATGAATGAATGAAGCAGAGGAGGGAAGAATAGTGAAATGCATGTTATTGCTACATGAGCTGGCTAAATTACTGTTAGAGCAGAAATGTCTTCCTGTGCTGGAAATCACCACTTTGGCAGAGACTTACCTTTGGATAGCAACCACATTTTCACATTGATCTGAAAAATGACTGACCTCAAAGTAATGAAGTTGTACTGGTTGGACAGGACTCCCCAGGACAAACTATCGCTTCACACGGAAATAAGGAGGCAAAAGGAAGATCATGGGGAGACCTCATAGTTCCTCAATCTTGCAAGAAGAGAACAAACTACATTTTTTTTATATAAAACCTTTTAGTGATTGTATATGCCCAAATGTTTCATCCATTTAAGAACAGAAGCCTTTTACAAAAAATTAATCTAATTTAGAAAAATATTCTTAAACAAGAACTTTTGTCAATATTAGTTTCCTCCTGAAAAATTATAACAAGCTGTGTGTGAAATAATCACTTTGCAGGCTGAAAACAGGAAATTTTTATTTGATTTAGGATGTTGACTGCTTAATATCGTGTAGCCTTACTTTGTAACCAGAAGCCCGGTGGAAAGAATTGTCTTAATCCACCTGCACACTTAATTTTAAGCCAATGGATTGATACGTTCATGTACCCAAGCACCTATTCTCACTTCACTCTTTGGAGGCGCGAAATTTATTCCTTCAGAGGTACGATCTCATCTCGAAGAGCTGAGATTTAGTTTTACATTACTGAAGGCAAGACGGTGTAAATCATAGCGGGAACAGAGTCTTTGAGAAGGCTGACACGCGCAGAGCTGCTCCGGGGTGGAATTCTGACGGAGAAGAGATTGAAGCCCCATTTGGTGTTCCTCTTGACCTATCTTATTTGTTGATGTAGGGTGGTGGGTTTTTTTTAAGAGGATGGCAGAGGAGAACCCTAACATTTAGAAGGGGCTCTACCGCACTGAGGCTGAATGAGAAATAGGGACTGAAAGGTGCTCTGACTCCCCACAAGGCTGCAAACATCAGGCAGCACAACACATGCCGGCTGTGCATCAGGCAGCACAACACATGCCGGCTTTTCCACAGCCAGCCAAGCTTCAGGAGCAGAGAAAGAATTTATAGCCAGCTCAAGTCTACCAGATATGGTAAATTTACAGCCTACTCAAGTACCAGAGTATGTCTGGTACAAGATGGTATGATTTACCATCAGGTCCTCAGTGTCTGCTGTGACTGAGAACAAAATGATTTAGGTCAATAAATGTTTAAAGGAATGAGACAATCAAAATAACTCACGAGCTTTATTAGTATCCATACGGAGAACTGGCAGAGCTTCAACACAAGCCTGGGCAGAACTTGTTAGAGAGGCTCACTACTGCTGTTTGCCCAAACTGCAGTAATTATTTACCATAAGGCTAGTAATAAACAAGCTTATTTACAGCTTCATAGCTTGATGCTGGCACAGGTCTCAGCAATTTCAAGGCTGAGCTGGCTTGAGAAAGAAGTGTATAGAAATCCAAGTGCTTCTTTATAGGGTCTTATTGCTGGTGGAACCCCACACTCAATGCTGATGGCAAGCTGCCAGTAGGCCCTGTGGGAACCCTCAGCTGGGCAGACCTCCCTCCTCAGGTAGGATTGGTGTAACCAACCCTCTGCTCTTGAGGTCCTCCTTCCGGGCAAACCTGTTTCCCTGTCAATCTGTGTTTTCAAGGGCAGGTTTGCCCTTCCATCCAAGACATACTGCATTCCCTCCCCATCTCATCTGTGTTCCTCAGCTCCGCAGTGGTGCCACCAGCCATTTGAGACCACTGTGCCCACCCAGTCTCCTGGCTTCCAGCCCAGCAATGCTGTCTAAAGTAGGCGAAGCTTCCTACTCACCTCTTTGCCACAGTTCTTCCAGGTTGGACAGGGCACTGAGCAACCTGTTAAGAGTTGAAGATGTCCCTGCTCATTGTGGGGCAGTTGGACTAGATGACTTTTAAAGGTCCCTTCCAACCCAAACTACTCTATGATTCTGTGATTCTATGCCTGTTGCAGACGTCACCTCCACCCTCCTACTTCCCAGCTGCTTCAAGCTCAGAGATATAGGTAACATTCCCACCACCCAAATCCACCTTCAGCAGTCCATCAGGGCCAATAGCTCATCCTTCACAGGCGTCTGGCTGCCCCTCTGTCTCCATTTCTATGCAAACAGACAGCAATAACTTCCCCAGCTGTTCTACCAAATGCCGTTGGCTTCACGGATGACCTAAGCTTGTTCCTCTAGCAGGTCATGCTCTGCAGCAAGTCATAGTTTCCTAGCTCTGCTCCAGCCGGGTCTTCATGGCCTGTGAGAGCCCATCCCTCTGTTACCCAGTGACCCCCATGAGCATGGTGGACACAGCGCTGCTCCTCTTGTTTTCCCCAGCTTTGCAACCAGGACACTCCCGGTGTGCTGAGAACTCATGCATCAGGGAAATATTGCAAGAGCTGCAGCTAGAACTGGTTTGTAATGATGTGGGTGAAGATACTCACAATGGGGGACTGGCGATTTGTGAGATTTGAAAAAGTGATGGAAACAAGCAGGCAATTTTATACAACTAAGCAGCTAAGTCTTGATTTCATTATACTCCAGTGTACTGCATATGTTAGGATTCAAAAGTATTGAATCTCAAATGCTCAAGGCAAGTCATATCCCTTAACACTATATTAGTATGTTGATTCCAGTAAAACTAAAAAATTAATCCAAACTGAAAGAAAAAGGGAAGGAGTGAAGGTATTCCTGCACAATAATAAATCAAACCAATGCTGTGCTATTCTTCCCAGCAAAGAGTTCCAGTGTGGGCACAAGGCACTGCCACCAATTAACACTAACAAAAGGACAATCCCAGCACCCTGAACTAATTTGGAACAAGTGGTTCCAAATGAGAACCACTCATTATGAGATTAAAAGCGCTACCCACATTTCATCTTTTTCAGTATATTGGCACACCCAACACTTATTGGGAATCATCATAATGATAAATACAGCAAATACAAGGAGTTGTCTGCTGAGGGCAGCGTGCAGCATACGTGCAATTTCAGATGTCCTTTGCCCCAGGAGACAGAAGTAGCAATGTAACGTGAGAGACAACGTGTGCCAGTGACAGCATCTGGTCTGAGAGGGAAGAGGCTCTCCCATGAAGGAACGGCCCATCTGGTGTTGCGGATGGAGCGATGACTGCACTCAAAGAGAAAAGCAGCAATACATTTAGTGATACAAAATTTAACAGTAAATGCAAGTGTTTTAACAAGACACTGGAGATGGCAAGGCACACTTGGTTATTTACTGCACAGAGGACAGGGAGCTGTCAGGGAGACCCTCCCGTTGAGTCATGAGGTTCAGAAAGGACCCCTTGCCTTCTGAACTCCTCAGAGAGGAGCCAGGTGCGGTTGGATCCAGTCCTAGTCCCAGACTTGGTCAACGGTTTACACCTAAAGGATGTTAGATGCACCATCAATGCTTTATGTCACTTAGCTAAGATTTCAAGGTTTAGCATGCTTTTTCTCATTTACCAAGGATCTGTTGTGCAAGGAGCCTCTCAATCTCGAGAAGTAGAAGTGACCTTGAGCGGTCATCCCTGCTCAAGGGGAGATCCTGGTGTGCAGCTGCTGCTGTGCAGGAGAGCTCCAAGGGCTCTTGGGCTGTTCACTATTTATGGGGGTCAGATAATTGACCTGTAGTCATATTTGCATATTGACCACAGTACCAGTACTGGGGGACCGAGGAGGTCACCTGTCTCTGGCCCCCGAAGGCCCTGATGTTAACTGAAACTTTTAAGGTGTTCACAGAGCAGTAATAGCCGCTGTCATCTGGTGAGCCCTAAAATTGAAGGAACCCAGCTGAGATGGGAAAGCGAGTAATTCACCAGTGAACTCGGATGGCTTCTGTTGAACAAGTTTGTTGTGCAACGTGTTGAGTCCCCCTCCCAGTTATAGTGATTTTTAATTTTTTTTCCTAGCATACTTGAGAAAGCACCAAGATGAAACATACTCGTTTCGCAGTTTATGCCTGATACAACTAAGTAACTATGAATATCAATGATCTAAAATTTAATTCTGTTTCATTTAACAATGGTAAATACTTAATTATATTTTTTAACCTGTTTTCTGTTGCAATAAACTAGAAGCACATACAAAGAAATAAAGTGCTGTGCTCTTTTTTCCTGGGGACTTGGTAAGGGAGACTTGGTCAACAGAACAAGAACAAGAACACAGTTGCATTAATCACAATAGAACAACTTGCCTCTGAAATAATAGTAATAAACAATTGGGTTTGATGCTGTACTCTTCCTTGGCTAGTGAAGCCCCCTTGACTAAATCACATCATCTACCTGAAAGGTCTGATAGGTAGTGTATTTAATAATTAGAAGTATAAACAGCCAATAACAGATGTCAGAGGAATGTGTGGAGGTATTTTGATTTTGACCAAGCAGTACTATATTCAAGCATCTCTTCAGAGGTTATGAAACAGCCTTATTAAAGGAACTGCAGTGCATTTTTTCCCTTCCACATGGCGATTTCGTTTGCCACTCTCCCTACCACTGGGTGTTTTATTGTCCCCCAAAGGGGGTCAGCGAGGTCCTCCTCCTGAGTGGTTACAGTTAATTCAGGTGGTTCACATGATGCTTTTCCAAGTGCTTTGCCAGGCATTTGTCAATACTAAATTTCTTCTGCCATCACGTTGTCCATTCGCTTTGCTTTGTTAGTTTGCAGAGATCATGTACCCTCAGCCTGCAAACAATGATCTGTAAATCACTGCAGCCTCCTTGGCTCCTGGCAATTCACTCTGAGGGATGGCAGTCAGTACAACTGCCCGGCAACCGCTGATTTACAGCACACAATTCCTTCTCTTTTACACCTTCCAATTGAATATAGATCCCCAAGTTGCTCACCCTTCAAAGAACCTTTTCTGTCTTAGATGTGAGGGTTTGTGTATATTGACTTTGCAAGTGCTCACAGCACCACTGCCATACGTTTGTATTTCCCAGGGAATTTCCTTATTTCCTGTCATTTTGTTCACTGTCTTTGTCCATGTTCCAATGGTCAGTGAGCACTGCTGACATGCTCCTCGGCATAGCAGAACACATCAGTCAAAGGGCAGAACCAAAGTACTGAAGACCAACCCAGCCATATCGCAAAGCATTCACACTCGTGTTCCTTTCTAGCATGGGATTTTTATTCCCTCCCTTCCACTGGCGAGATGAAAATATTTCTATACTGATAAATTAGAGTAACTTCCGTAACCTTCCCATATGAAGACTGTGAAATAAGAGCCGTGAAAAGTGTGAAGCATCATTATGTGTACATGGACCCAATCAAAGCTTCCACTACATGCAGCTCTTGGTTGTCCTGCTTTAGTTTGGGGAATTGCATTGAATTTAGAAAATAAAAAAAAAAAAACAAAAGCAATTTTTATTAGCGGTTTCATAACAACGGCAATAATAATGAAAAGGTAGGCTCCCCTGACCTTGAGCAAAGGCGGGGAAGGGGGAAGAGTGGTGGCTACAAAGATACTTTCAAGAAACCTTCTGCTCTTTGCCTTGTCTCTCCAAGGCTGTTTCTCAGTCTCTGATGAAGCAGCTACCTGTTTTAAGTTGGAAATACATTTCTAGCCCACTATGTTGGTGATGAATTCTTGCTTACTAAGTTACTATGGGCATTCTTGCTAAGAAACTTGAAATAATTTTTACAGTACTCAAAGCTTTCAGAGACTTTTAAATGAATGACCGTTTTAGGCAATATGAGAGCACTGTATCCCTCTGTTCAGGGATTCAGAAAACAAAAGTAATTCAAATAAACCTTGGGGAGGAGAGGGGGAAGCCAACCTCAGAAATGAATGTCACTTCTATTGAACTGGCAGACAGACTGTGAAATCCCACCTGAGGAGCAGGAAAGATACAGCTTTTCTGCTTTATTGCATTCAAATTCTGCAAAAATAAATCAACTGTGCTTAAAGTGACTCTGAGCAAGTACGAGTGTGGCATACTGTGCTGGAAGAATTACAGAAGCCATTAATTCTTCCTTCCTTTGTGTCAGGTTGAGGTTTTTCGTGCGTTTGTTTTCCTTACAGTGTCTTCTCTATAAACTGTTGAAGGACTTTACTTTAAAAATAATTTGCAATACGACAATATTTTTTATTCTATGAGACAAACTCCTTTAGCTATGTTGATTCAATAACAACTAAGTAGTTTTGAACATTGTTACTAAGTTATGAAGTTACACGTAAAATAGCACAGTGAGGCTTCCTGAAAAATACTGGTTTAATGTATTGTTCATGTTTGGATCTCAAAATTGTGCTTTATCATAACATCTACTTGTAAGACAATAAACAAAAAAAAAAAAGTTGGACCCTAAAACTTGTCTGGAACTGGTACCAATCACGTCTTGAATTTGTGGCATGCATGCATTGCATATGGCATCGTAGCAGCACACCATTTCCCATACCACACAATGCTATTGAAGAACATGCTGTTCTCTTCCACCAGTCAGTAACATCTCAATCAACAGCTTTTTATTTTTGCTTTTATATTCAAATCACTTTAATCCATATTGTTCTTTATAGGTTTCCTAAATACTTCCAGATTCTAGAGTTTGCTTGAGGAAAAAGAAAATCTAGTAATATTGAGGTTTTTTCCTGAAGTGTAACTGAACCAAGAACTCTCTGTTCAACATTCCTGCCTCTTTACAAAGAGATGGCCTGTCCAAACAAAATTTAGAGTTTAAGCAAGAATTACATTATTGATTACATTTCCCCCTCAAGAACTTCTTTTAGATACGTAACCAAGTTTAACCTTTGCAACTTAAAATTGTTTCTGAAAAAGCCTGCTTAATTATTCATAGAAATGAAGGTATGCAGCCTGCAAAATTATTCCAAAAATTCAAAGGCTGCAACCTCAATCTCTGCTCTGTTTATTTATCCTGAGCTACCTCTACCACAGGGATTTTCAAAGTACCTTCAAGAAATAACATGCTCAGATACTTTGCCTTTTCAATATTGAAAGCAAAAACAAATGTTAGCTAATGAATGCACACCGGCATTTTTAAATTACTGCTTCTCTTCATTTCCCACAAGCTGCTGTATCCGATGTCAACTGTGAAGACACAAAAAATACCACAGTCCACTTTATTACTGTATTAGCACACAGCAGCCTAAACCTGGGGTGGGCAATCCCCATCTTGGTCAGTTTCAACCATCGCAGACTTCTGTGGAGCCCCAACTATGACCCTCTCTCACCTCAGCAGTGACCCTAACGCAGATCGAGCTCCCCAAGGCGTTTCTGCATGCTTCACCGGATGGTGGAGCAGGCACGGCACCCCCCCAGCCCAGGCAGAGCTGGGCCTGTCCGCAGACCATTGTCCCTCTATAGCAAGGGCCAGGAACAAATCATAGAATGGCCTGGGTTAGAAGGGACCTTAAAGATCATCCCAGCAGTTGAGACTGCAGCTCTGCATAGCCCTTCCCTGCCAACAGCTCTAGTTAGGAAGGATGGATCCTGTCCTTTGCTGTCTGCAGAAACATTTCAAAGCAGATGAAAAGGAATCATAGAATGGTTAGAGTTAGAAGGGACCTTGAACATCACCTAGTTCCAAACCCCCTGCCCTGGGCAAAGACACCTCCCACCAGACCAGGCTGCTCAAAGCCCCCTCCAACCTGGTCTTGAACACCTCCAGGGATGGGGCAGCCAC
>JAOXJM010000023.1:18986781-19015589 GCA_026413425.1 Tringa solitaria | reverse complement strand
GTCACTTGAGCGTATTTACAATCCTCCTCGCCAATCTTCCGTTACTTTCCCACAAGTATCTTGCCCATTGTATGTGCTGATCGAGGGCATGTTCAAAGCCCAGGAGGAGGGGGCGAGGCTGGGGATGGTGCATGCCTGGGGCCTCTCCCAGGCTGTAGGGAGCATGGTGCCCAGTTGCTTCCCTGGAGAGCCAATTCTGAAGATGTCTAGTGCCTACTAAATCATAGAATAGAATGGTTAGAGTAGGAAGGGACCTTAAAGATCATCCAGTTCCAATGCCCTGCCCTAGGCAGGGACACCTCCCATCAGACCAGGTTGCTCAAAGGACTGTCCAGCCTGGCCTTGAACACCTCCAGGGGTGGGGCAGCCACAGCTTCTCTGGGCAACCAGTTCCTGTCTAAAGTTCTCCCCTACAACCCATCTCCCAACACCACATCTAAACGACTCTTAAAACACATCTAAGAATGGTGACTCAACCCCCTCCCTAGGCAGCCTATTCCAATGCCTGATTACTCTTTCTGTGGAAAACTCTTTCCCAGTGTTCAGTTTAAACCTTCTGTGAGCCTCACTCACAGAAGCGGGCGACGGACAAGAGAGTTTTTTAATTTTTTTTTTTTTTCCTACAAAAACGTACGTTTCGGAAGCCACGCAGAACAGAGGAGAGCACTCCACCTCAGAAACGAAGCGCGGCCCCGGCTGAAGCTTCCACCCCCCCCCCGCCCGCCCTCCGAACCTTCTCGAAGGGCGGGGCCGCGCGTGCGCCAGTGCGGCAGCTAATGGCAATCGGCCATTCTTCCCTCTCCCTTCCCGCCCACCCGCGCGCGGGCAGCTCGTGGCTGTGGGAAGGGAGAGGGGCCCTATGAGGCGGCGGGGGCGGTGGACACTGGGCCGGCCATGGCCTCTGCTGCCTCAGCCAGAGAGGCGCTGGGCTGGGACTCTTGCCCCCCACACCTGCTCCGGAGCGGGAGGTTGTGTCATTCCACGGTAAACGTGCCTGCGGCTGAAAGCGGCTGTGGTATTTTGGCGCCGGTGCTCAGGGGTCTTGCACTGGGACAGGAAGGTCTCAGGGTGGAGGGGGAGAGACTCCCCGTAAAACTTTCTAATTTATATTGAAGGGGACGTTCCTGGTGGGAAATAATCCTGTTGGCAGCTCGGGTCGAGTGCTTGGCTCTCTCATCTCTCTATTCCTGCACCTGGTGAGTTCAGAAGCACTGAGACCTTGAAAACCCGCGCACTGTAGCTGGCTACAAAGTAAGTATTTTTACAAATTCAGACACTGCAGTCTTCTAAGCGTGCAGTTTTCCCAAACGTTAGGAGAGACCTTAGTGAAAAGTAAAGTTACTGAAAAGTTAATTCTGTGTCTCTCAAACCAGGACAGTTTGTCAAAGGCCTCTATAACAGTGTTGTCTGTAAGAGAAAGGTTACTCTTTTACCAACAAATTGTTTTTCAGCTGGATCATCCACAGCAGAGCTTTCCAAGGTGAGGTGTTTGCAATTGTGTGCATTCGTTTTAGATAAGTTCAATGGAAATATGTTGTAGACCTAGTCACACGTTAAAAGCTACAGGTACCAGAAGAGTTCACATAGCAGTAAGTGTTTGCAAACAATGCACAAAACACATTAAATGGCACTGTGGGTACCATAAGTGAAAATTGGGACATGAGGTTTAGCATTTGCTATTGGAAAATCAAAGGTTTTACTCAAATCATCATTTAAGATAACTGCCTACAGTTATTAACGCACCCAGTGCTATGTGGATGTGTAAGAGGCAGATGTAAAAAGCTTTATATACATTTCTCCACAAAGATATGTCCTTTTCATTTACGGTGCAGGAGCTCCAGGCCAGGAGAACTGCGTTTTCTGTGGTATAAAGTGAGACTGGTCTTTCTAGTCCTTGACATCATGTTTAATCCTTAACCCATGTTCTTTGTAAAGAAAAGCTTGTAGACTTAACTGGTTTCAGTTCCTATTTGGTTTTTAACCAGCTTGTATGAGCTATGGATACTTCAGTAAAACAACAAAGAGGAGAATACCGTCAGTGCAGGCTTCATACAACAGGAGGTATCCATATAATGTCCTTCTTGAGCTTGCACAAAGGGCAACATTTGGAGTATCAGTAAAAAACAGCCTGCTATTGCTTCTTTGGCAGTTACAGGAGGTTTGGGGCCGTTGTGGCACAATGTGGGCAGTATGTATTTATTTCTCTTTGCCCTTTCTCTGGTTGCCATCAGAGGCCCTGTTCTGTGGTGATCTCTTCTGTGCAGAAAATAACTCGGCAGGCTTTCGAGGGGCATCAAAGTCTGTCCTTGCTACTTGAAAATCTAATTCTGTGGAAAGTAAGATAAGGGTTGACTTTGTTGAATTCATAAAGCACCTGGCTGTGAAGAAGCATTGTACTGGCAGAGCTACTTGTCTACTGAATTCACTCTCTAATGTGCAACTGTTGGATGGTTTCCAATCTAACGTAGCTTTATAGCGCCTTTCATCTGCACAATGTCATAGGTACTTGTTTTATACATCCACGTTGTGTAAAACTGTCATCTCACAAGCACTGGCGACCTATGCTACAATCTGAACTCTGATATGATAGACTAGATAATTTACAGTTTCATCATGTGACTTTTTGGCAGGATCCTTTTTCTAGTTGTCCGAAGGAGAATTGTGACTCCATTCGTTAGTCACCAGGGATATTCATGATACAACAAATGCAGCAATTCCTGATCTTCATGGCCATTGCCTCTCTAAGGGCAATCTCTTCACTATGTAAATTCTACACTGAGTAGGCATGTTGGGTAGGTTCACTTTGTGAGGGATGGATGGTGTGTGTGCTCAGAAGAGTGGACGTGTTGCAGTCTGACATGGTCTCACTCCAGAAAGGAGGCAAAATATGCCTCTATTGTCATTATTTACAAGTTTCACAATGTTTATTTAATTTGAAATTCCCATTGTTGAGGCTTACTACTTGAGAATCTCTTTTTTTTTTTAGAGGGAAGTCTAAGTTTTTACCCTTCACAAATGTAGGGAAGTGTGACAACCTTAATCTTAACAGCACTGCCACCAAAGGTAAACAAAATTATCCCAGACTTGTAACGTGAAATCTGGGGGAAATAGGGAAGGGAGAAACGGCAGGGGAGCATGGGATACCTGGAGAAAACATTTTGAGGGCTTGCAGTTGGCAGCACTACTAATGTGAAGTTGACAGTTAATAGTTTTGACACAACACAGATCTGCTTTCTGCATTTCACATTCTTAGGTGAAGCTTGTTTCAGAACAGATCATTCAGACCCATAAGTGTTCATGCTGTAGTATACCTGGCTGAAATAAACAGGAACTGACTTTCAGGAGAAGGAGAGGAGAATCAATATTATGCTAGCAGGCAGTGGAGGATGCTTTTGATTTTCTAGTTTCTTTCTTTTCCCCTACAGTGATTATTGTCCTTGCAGTCTCTTTCTAGAAATCACAGCAGTTTCACTGTTACTGTTTTAGTAATATGTACACAATATCTTACATGCAGTGTGTGCTGTTTATGTGACAAGATCTTACAGTCTGTTTCTTTTCATTTTATCCCAGCATAGGGGAAATATACACACAGTTTGATGTGTATTTGATATTTGCATTTAAACAAGGCTGTGTAGGACTCTTGATGGGGCCTTGAACTTGCAATCTCATGGTATCTATTTGACTGAAATTAGCATTAAGTTTTCAACCTTAAGTGGGGATTCAGAAGCTTTTAAACTAAACTTGTGTATTTTTCAGCAAGGTTGGCTTTGAAGAAGTGTAATGTTCCTAAGTCATTACCTGAAGTAAAGAGCTTGTAATTAAGAAAGCCTTCCCGCTGTTATGGGATTTGGTCCTTTGTTTGCTGGTGGGAGCAGCGATGTTCAGTTAGCACAGGGTGACATCCAGCGGCTGACTTCTGGCTGGCTGTGGGGAGGATTGGGCTGGTTAGTAGCATCACAGGGACACCCCATCTAGGAGGGCCCTCGGGGGTCTTCAGCATAAAGCAGGGTCACACTGAATCCACATCAGAGTACTCATGGATTTGCTCAGTCCTGAAAACCTCCAAGGGCTCTAGGTAACTTGTTCCTTAATTATTTGCATAGTGAAAATTCGTTCTTTATCTAAAACCTGTTTTTTCCAATTTATATCCACTGTGCCTTTTCCTCCACAGAGCACCTCAATAAAGACCTCAAATCCAGCTTCTCAATAAAACCCGTTTAGTTGCTAGGGGGCTGTTTTTGTGCCCCCCTGAAGCTCTTTCTTCCCCAGGCTGAAGAAGTCCAACCCCCATAGCTTCTCCAGTCAGGGTTGGTGGTCCCCTGTCCCTCTCACTGTCTCTCTGCAGTACATGCTCAAAGTGCACAGCAGCAGGCCAAGTTTCTGATTTGGCTTGTTGGTAACAATAAGGATGACTGAGTTTATGAAGGATTCATACATGCTTTTCTAGTGCTTATGGTACTAATATTATACACTAGAGATTTTTTCCTAATTACATACACTACGGAAGCATCTTGTTATCTATTCTGCTATCAGTAAACATGCCTCGGGGCTTATGAAAAGGGATAAGGAGTTCACTCGGAGCTTTCCTGCAATGTGTTTTTTCCACAGAAGATGTGTTCTTGCCACCCCAACTTTATCATGCCAGTGTACTCTGAGAGCGAGGACGCTGCGTGTTCCTGGGCTGTGCTGGCCCTATGGTGAAGAGGCAGTGAGTGCATGAGGTGCCTGTACCCACAGTGGGGTGATGTTACCAGCGCCAGCCAGCTTCGTAAAACAAACTTCAGTGACAGAAAACAGCAGGCAGATGGTAAGTGCTGAGTTCCTTTCCACACACGAGCTACAGCATGAGGGCTTTTTGAGGATGGGAGACAACATCCCCGGCTATCCCGGTGGCAGGGCTAATTGCAGCCCTGACTGGGATTGAGGAGTGATGAGAACAGCTTCTATAAAAATCACCACCTCAGCAGGGTGAGGGGGAAGTTGGGGACTGCAAAGACAGACTGAAGGAGGAGGCTAGGCTGGCAGGTAGGGCAGATGGGATGTGGTGACCTCTCATCTGAAGTGTGGTCACCCATGTTCTCCTATTCTCTGTCACCCAGAATACTTTATTTGACCTGGCTGTTGCAAGAAGAAGGTACCTTTTTGACATGACCTTGAGATTTAGGAGCCCATGTGAGGGGGCCAGGTAAGGAAAAGAATAACTGGAGAACATTTGTGCTGACATTGTGGCCTGAGTTGATTCTTCAAATGGTACTGGTTATTAAACTGTTCCTGATTTACGTTTATTTACTAGAAATACCTAATTTAAGATGAAATATAGTTTGTCTTTCCTTTTCTCTGGCAAAGGAGAGATGCTTTATCTTCTCTTGGCTGACGCTGACCTGTCTGCAGGGTTTTTTCCCTTACAGCCTCCCACCCCTGCCTGGTTTTCTTGAACCAGTGTGGAATGGCTATGTCACCAGCCCTCAGAGGTGACTGATAGGTTTCAGGTTTAGAAATGGCAGTTTTTTCAGGGGTGGGTGGAATAAAACTGCTCTGGGATGGATGAATAGTGTTGTGTCAATACAAATCACAAGGAACCAGTGTGAGGCTGGTTGTTCTTCCTGCTCAGACTGAAATTACACTGCCAGCCTGTGAAAAGCAGGAGCTCAATATAGATGGTACTAGGTAAAATTGCTTATTTAGTAAATAGCATTGAATATATATATGCATATAATGCTTGAGTTTCTCAGCATCGCTTAAAGAAAGCCGTGAATATCTCTGAAGAGTACAAAATGCACAAGAGCACTTAGTCTTGAACAAGTACACAGTCTGTAAAGCTTGTCTTACACAATAATGTGGTGAGAACGCAGCTTAAAAACGGCTCTCCTGTCTGCGTTGTTTTCGTATATGTTATAGCAAAACACTGCCAATGGTCAAACCCTCAAACAGTGGCAGTGATGTTAAGATATGTTGAAAGGTTTCACCAAAGATTTTTTTTTTTTTCAGATGAAGGGAATTTCCATAGGAGGAGACTGGGCTCCACTACTGTATTTTTGCCACAAGAGTGTGTAAAATTGCTTAAGGTATGTAGTACACGGCTTCGGGGTGTAGTACCCAACTCTGTGGATTAGACATTTTCCTCCCATGTGGTAAACTACTTGAGCAGCATAGAAGAGAAGAGCTGCTAATCTGTCTGCTAGTAGCTGTGTTGGAGTATAGCCCACAGCAGTCAGTATTCTATTATGAATCTACCCTTTCCGGTTATGTTTTCTCGGCTCAAGATTACTCAAGTACTAGGCAGGCTTTCTGGAAGCCAGAGGTGGAGAAATGCCTCTGCACGCATAATAACCAAGGCGACTGGAAACTCAGGTGTGATACAAGGAAATCTTGTTTCCAGTTCCTGGTGGTTGAAACTCTGACTAACTGCATCCTACCCGTCCTCATTTTTGAATATTACTGGAGCAGTTATTGGTGACAGAAGGGGATGGTTCCCAGTTCTGATGAAGATTAGAGAAATTCCTTACTAAGAAGATTTCACAGGAGAATAACTCCTACTTCCAAGTTCAAGTGTATTTTGGAAGTCTTTGTTGAGTGAAGTGTGCGCTATATGTTCCAATGAATGGCTTCTTGTAGGCAATGTAACTGCCAGTGCACTTTTGTTTATGCTTTGGGAACAGGGATGCAGCTTTGTGTAAATTAAATGCAGCTAGCTTGATGCCTGGGTTCTTCTTTAGGCAGTCTCAGCACTTTGAGCTACAAAGGGTAAAATTGCCAGCACTAGTCTGATGTAGAGTCGGGCTACTTTAATATATTGTACAGCATGTATTGGTCATGATGCCAGCCAAAGCGTTGAACTTCCTTGTATCTTTTTGATAAGCTAAAATGCTAAAATCCATCTTGCTAAAATAGTATTTTAGCAAGATATAAAATAGTATTTTAGCCTGGATTTTGTGGGAGGAGACGTGAATGTTAGAACCTGGGTTCATTTCTCAGGGGGCATGGAACATTTGGTTGCAAAGTAAATATTTGAAGTAATTCAGAGTCGTGAGTGGTAGTCTATCCATTATGGTCACCATCTGAGCAAAGCTCTGTGTAAGATCACTGCTGTAACTCAAAGCAAGAACAGTATTATAAAGGTAGGACTGTACTAACAGGTTAAGTCTCCTGACTCACATTATACCAATGGGTGTGAAATAACTGTGGACTGAAAGGAAGCAGTGGGAGACTGGGTAGAAGACTGGGGCAGAGAGATGCCTGGAACCTCAGGAGAGCAGAGAGAGACAGACTTGACATGGGAGATGGCCCAAGCAGAAAGAACAAGGCACAGATGTTGTAGCTCTTGTATTCAAGAACACAGCCATCTGGTTAGATGACAGATTCATCCCCATGCTCCCTGGACCAGTGGTGATTATCTTTGCATTTAGTAACTCTGGATGGATTCTTCTTTCACAAGTTTGCTTCATTGCTTTGTGAAGTTCAACCCAGTCACCAGAGCTTAATCTATTTGGTGTACTTGCCTAGTTACGCTTTCTGTGTTGCAAGGATACTCAATGTGCACCAGCCTTAGTTGCAGCTACACGATGCAAAGTCACGTTGTTCCAAGCTACGGATGTGATTCCTGAAAGTTGCTTGGCCATGTGAGTGTGACATTATACCTGGTGTAAATTAGTCCTGTCTTTCAACTCAATAAATAGCTTTTGCAGTGCACCACAGTGTTGTAACTCCAATGCTTGCAGCTTGTTTCTAGCTAGCTCAAGGCTCTCCTTCTTGTGCTGCTTTTTACAGTGTAGACAGACTTGTGGATCTTGCTGTTAACTCGGAAGAAAAGGTCAGAGAGTCATGGCCCAAGTGCCATGCTTTTCAACAGGAAAAGCTGCATGTACAGAAAAAGCCTTATGTCATTAAACCTAATCAATAGAGGGAAGACAACAAAGTCTCTGTCCCTAAGGCATTACCACCACCTCCTTCCCTAGGGGAAGACGTGGTTTTCTGCCAGAACAAGCTCAGTATGCTTTCACTAGCTTGTGGTTTGCTTGTACTGTAGAATTGTAAGCGGATGCTACGTGTTCTTAAGGGTTTGAACTGCCACCTTTTGTTCCAATTACAGAGTTCTGTTCAAAACACTGCTTGTTTCTTTTGTTTTAAGGGTGAGAGGAAAGTGCAGGAGGAAATAGCAATTCAAGAATACTCAGAAGAGCCACAGCAGAAAATTATTAATTCTGTGGTTCAGGCTGTTAAGTTAGGTCATCCTTTGTTATTTGCAGCATATGTATATGTAAACTCATAATATGCTGCTGAGCGAATTCTTCTGGTTAGCTTGTGTGGGTTAGACACACTTGAGCACTAGGAAAATACTGAGTTGTTTGGAAGCTCATACAACTTCTGAGTAAATGTTAGTGTGTGTTGACGCTTTCTGGAGTTGCTTCAAATTACGTGAATATGACTATTGAACACATGGAGTCTTACAGGCCAGCTCTAGCTTTTTCAGGAAAGTGATGTTGCACTAGTATCTAGCTAGTAGAGTTTATGGAGAGGAGAAAAAAAAGCGTAGGAGAAAAATGCTTATTTTGCCTGTTCTGCAAGCATACATACTGATCATTTCCCACTATTGTTTACCTGTCAGCTAAATACCACTATAACTAGGTTTGTTGCACAATGAGTGATGGATATGCTTCTTTAAGTATTTCTCATGCTGTGGGTTCTGCATCTCTACTCTGCTATACCTTGAGCTGATTGAGGCACTTTGGTTCTAGCTGTGCTGAAACTTAAATCTGGCAGTAGCAAGGCCCCTGACTGCAGGGTGCGGGCAGGGGCTTTCTTATTTTGTTCAAATTGGTAGCTGCTGATGGCTGCTGGGGTGTGGAGAGAAGCTGATGTGATTGGGAAGATTGGCAGCCTTTAAAGCATTTCTCTTTGTGGGAGGCAGATCACAGCATGGATTAGATGTCTCCATGATGTAATGGAGCTTATTGCTCTGGTTTTCAGGTGCTGTTTTAATGTAACTTAAAGCAGCAGAGTTCTGTCTGCCTAGCAGATGACACTGGTCATCTCAGTGTGACCATCATGAGGTTCCCCCTCATAAGCCAGGCTTCTTGGTTTCTTCATCCACTTGCAGACACAACCTTGTCCATTTCCTCTGAAGTTCTGAAGTCAGCTGCTTTGAATTTTGCTCCTTTTTCAGGTAATTTTTTTTTTTATAAACAAGACGAAGCTATTTAGAGCCCTCCATTCCCCTTTGATAGCTTAGGGAACAAACATGCAACAATCACTGCCTGCAGTTTTTGGCACAGTCTTCTGGTAGGTAGGAATTGCAACTTGCATCCCTCCATTGGGGTTGCCATGATGCACTCAGAGCAAACAACTATTCCTACACTGTCTCTACTAGGAAAAAAACATTAGTGTTTAACCACTAACAGGAATGATGGTAACCCTAAATAGTTCTGTGAGCTTATGCTTTAAAGACTTTACATTTATACCTCTCTTATCGTATTTGATGCCACTATCAAATTCCTTCTCCAATAATGTTTTAAAAGGACACGTAAGTGAATCTCCTAAATACTAGTTTTCAAGAACATTTTGCATGCTCTCTGAGATCTACAGGCAAGGAAAGGCTGTTGACCTCTTGTCATGTCCCACAGCAGCTTCTTCGCTGAAGCACTGTTGAGACTCATAGAACCACCCTCAGTCCCCTTACTGTGTGAATAAATGGTTTTCTTCAAGGTATAGAGTGTTCTTTAAGCTCTGATAAAGAGGAGGTAAAGTCTGTTGGGTGATAAAGAGAAATAATGGCTGGATCCATGTTGGGCACCCTTTCTTAAAACAATGAACTTGCCCGTGCCCAGTCCTGTGCAGCACCACTCCTGGCCTATTGGAGGGAGTGTGACACTGACTGGGGTTAGACGTATGTGAGCTGGGGCTTCTTCAGAGCAAGGGAAGTAGCTGTTTAGACATAAAACAACAGATGATAGAACTGGATATTAGCCTCACTATTCAGTTCCTTTCTTTTCTCTAAAAGGGAATGAAGAGAGGGGAATGAAAGCTATGAACGCTCCATTGACTGGTTGGAGCAGCTGGGGGTGCTGCTGGATAGGGTGTTGGAGACCAGTAAATCCCGACGAGCTCTGGCCTTGTAAGGCATGAGTGAAGCCTTAAATATATGTTTTGGTTTTATTATCCTGAATACATGGATTTTTTTCACTTCATTTAGCTAGTCCAGACTCTCTTCTCTGCCTGTGTAACTAATTGAGATTAAAGAAATGAAGGGCTATTAGCATTTGATTTAGCAAAACAGTAAATTATTGGAGGATGAAAAGCCAGCCGTTGTGTTTTTTTTTTAATAATATGCATCATCTTATTAAATAATTCTTTGCAATTATCTGCATTTGTTGTGTCATGTTTTTATGTGGTACTTCTTTTTTTTTTTTCCATGAGGTTTCCATCTGAGCGTTGGTGGTCATATATTTTCTATTTCATTTGTAGTTGTTTGAGATTCTGCATACACAAGCAACTTTATTTTTGTTTCTCTTGTTGCACGCCAGTTAAATTGAAACTATTTTCTCAAAGGAACAGCCTGCTGATGCCGGGGAGCTAAAGTGAATGAGGAAGACATCACTGAAGTAATTTTACAAATTGCTCACATCCTGGTTTTAGAAGGCTCCAATTTAAAATTCAGTAAAGGCTAGCCTATACTTACGGATCTTCATATATGTGCTTAATTCTAGGTTAGGTTGTATTCAGATTAAAAAAATTAATCCATTGTTGTATACCAGCTACAATGATGGAAAGACCTGTGTCTTTACCTGCCATTCTTCTTTAAAATGAACAAGGGCAATAGCAGTTAAGTGCTCATTTAGCGCTTCTAGGTGAAAACAAATTGCTTGTAAGAAAGAGAGCAATTATTAAGCCTGGTTCAGGGGAAAATGCAGTAAAAGAGAAACACAGAAGGGAGTTTGTAGGGTCAGAGAAATGCAAGGAAACAAAACGGAAGACAATACAAGGAGACCAGCAGAGAGGAAGAATAATACATTCTTCTGAATTAGCAGGGACCATGAAGAAAAAGGAATGCTTTACAAAAGGAAACCCTCCCTTTGCTTTTCTTATCCATTAATAACTGGTTTGGTTTGTTTAAGGGTGGAGCTTGCAATTCCCAAACAGGCTTAAAGTCTGCTTTTCAAAGCACATAGCAGTTGCATCTGGAGCAGAAACACTGCATTGTAGTTCTGTAGAAAACCAGATTGTTCTTGGTGTTGTCAGAGTCCTATGAACATAGGCAGGGAAGACAGGATTTCTTTCGTAGTAGTTCCAGGGTTGGCTGGTTTGTTTCTAATCTAAGCTATAATTTGGCATAACAAATTATTGAGAGGGTTGGGATTTTTTACTTAGTACAAAATATTTGCAGTTAAATGAAGGGGAAATAATACCATTTTTTTTGTTGATTGTATGCTTTTTTTTTGGGTTTCTAGGATCAGATCGGCCAGGCGATTACAATATACTGACAAGCAGTTGTGCTGCTGGAGAGCCTGAGCTTATTAAGCAGCCGAAGTGGGCCCTCTAGTGCTTGCTATGGTGAAGCGAGGATGTTCTGGTCCTGCAAAGAATCACGGTAGTCAGAGAATCAAAGGCATCTCTTGCCATGCTAGTAGTGCCACAAAATACAAATAATATTTTAAGTAAGAATCGGCAAAAAGTCCTAGATGACCCTGTTTTTTTTTAAAACTTTTGAGTTCTTCAGACTCTTCTGTTTTACCTGTATATAGCAGTATTCCCAAGCAGCATTCCTCCATCGTAAATGTGAGTTTAATGGTATTACAATTTCCAAAAGAGAACAGCAATTATGTTAGAATGCCTGTGTTTAGAAGACTAATTCTATAATTATATGATTGAAAATGGCAAAATTTTGTTGTTATGGTACTGGAGAAACTAAAGTACACTTGGTTGTAGGGTGCTGAAGTTTGCTTACTTATTTTTGAAAGTATTCAACAGCAAGTTTAACAATATGTGCCCTAGTGTAGACTGAAAGTTTTTCTTCTTGTTTTGTTTTTTTAATCTAAAGCTAGATTTTAGACTTGTTTTGTCTGACATTTATTCTTAAGGGTTGGTAGCTGTGATAGGCAATGTTTTTCACGTGGGAACTGCTGTTGTGCACTCATGCTATGAGTTGTGGTTTTCAGTGCACGGTCCATGCCCTACCTCCATGATCTGTAGATAGCAATTATCCTTTCACTCTATTTTGTTATGTTGCAAGGGTTTCCAGTGCCTCTTGCCCTTATTTTATTCAGCTTCAGAGCCTGAAATACAGCTAATCTTTATGCAGTTGCTGTTGTTGTTGCTTGACTGCCTTTACAGACTCCTTTGGGAAAGGTTTTGCTGGATTTATTTGCCAAATAAAATATCACTGTGAATGTGTGAGCAGAGCATTTTGTGTTCACCACTTGAGGGGCACTGGGTACAGTACCTTTTATTTTTATAATCTCTGCTTTTAAAAACTTTTCGGTGAAGTTACTGGTTTCCTTTTTCTTCCACTAATGGACTACAAATATTCCTATAAACAAGTCTTTTTTGTAAACGAAGAAAATCCTGCAGTTTCACCCAGAATAGGGGGTTGCAGCTGGATTGTCTGGCAATAGTAAACAGAAAGGCAGCTAGACATGTGCTTTGTTACTGCCTGCTCCCATCCTGGTGACTTAACAGGGTTTTGCTGTCTGTTGGCTTTGACACAATTAATTATGGAGTTTCTAGAATGCTGGGCTTGTTTTCAGGGAAGAGCTTGTTTTGCTCAGTCTAATTCATCACTTGTCGGTAGTGCACTAGATAGAAGAGGCCTTATAACAAAGTCAAGTTCATCTCTCCAGTGACTCAGCTGAAATTGGTAATTTTATTTGGGGGAAGAACTTTATTTTGTAGCTGCAGAGTATCTAATGTGGTATTGGAAGAGCTGCTTTGTCTTGTACCCCACAGATATTTTCCATGTAACACTGCAAGCTGCTGCCCTTCGTTGTTGAAATACCTCAGCCATGTGTCCAGAAGCCTTTGCTGAAAGAGAGTGGTTTATCTTGGACTTAATGTTCTACTAATCATAATGGGTTTAAAAACAAGCAGTGTCAACAGATGTGAATAAAACTCCACAGACATTTGAAGATGAAGGCAGTGTTGGACAGTCTCATTTTTTACACAAACAGTTAAAATGGTCCTCATAAGCAAAAACATAAAGCTGAGGAGATGAGGTGAAACTTGCTGTTGCTTAGTTTGGAGCTTTTTTTCCTGAGCCTACCCGTTGTGTGTGGGGGGAAAAAAGGGCTCCTGCTTCCAAGGCTGTCAAGGATTGTTAGATGAGGCAATGGCAAGTAAGTCAGCAGTGTGGATCTGAGTAGGTGGCTAGTTCCTTTCCATCCGGTGCTGATGGGTCTTGACAGCTTGTACAGTCTTATGTAAACAAACCTGACAATTAAAATGTGCTTATTGATCCAGTTGAAAGAAATGCAGTGTAGCTTTTCTGAAGCTCAGGCTTTCTGAAGTCTGAAACAATGTTTTCCTTACGTGAATCCTTTTCCTGCAAATGGATCTGTGCTCTCCCCGTTCTAATCAAGAGACTAAAGCAGTAGTTATGAGGCAGAGAATTCTTACTTGCCTGACAACTTGGTTAATGGGCCACTTCTTTTTATTTCAGGATTGATTTTATTTTTTCTTTTCCTCTCACCTAGGCATGCACTCATTTTTAAGCTGTAGGTGTGACTACAGATACCAACTGAGCAGCATTGTTGAACAATTGGGAGGGGAGAAAGGGGAGAGTTACTTTGTGCCTAAAATTGGGCACAATGTACGGTGTTCAGCTGACCAGGAGAAGGTGAGATTATGCTATGGAATGTCAGCAGCCTTCAAGGGAGATGAAAGATTCGCTGTCACTACTTACCCTTCACAGCTGAAAAAAGAAGGCAAAGCAAGGCATGGCAAAAGGCAGTACCTACCACTTAAGTAGTATGGGAACAGGGCTGAGCAGAGACCAAGTCACTCAGTCACTGTAACATCTCATACAAATGGCTTCTTGAGGCTTCAAGAGATGGTTCATCAAGACTGTAGCTATGAATTGGAAACAGTAAAAATACGTGTTGATTTGGTTCTCCCCAGAACGAAACCCAGTATCTCAAGGAAGATTTCTACTAAATCTCAGTGGACCTTGGGGAGACAAAAGCAGTTCAACCAATATTGACCAAAAACAAACAAAAAAAAAGAAATCAGTATCAAGGGTGGGAAGTAGGAATTTGAAAATGAGGAGGGCCAAGAAAGCCAGTGGAAAGGATTCAGATTGTAACTGGAAGTAAAAAAAGGTTTTTTTGTTAATTAAGGGACAGAAATGGTTATTTGGAAGCTGAGTAGAGAATTAACTGGATTTGGATTTTGTGGTGGGGGTGGAAACTTGAAATGTATAGTGAAATGTGAGGGATGAGGAGGATTTGGAGACCATGGTGTGTTATTTCTGTGTTCATCACGAAGAGGAAATAGAAGTGTTAGCAGGTGAGGCAAGGCATTAATGTTGGTTATACTGAATGAAAGGCTTGGGTGAGGAAAGGCTGAAAAGAGAAGTGGTCGTCTCAGGATGGAAGTAGGCAAAGTTGTTTCAAAAGAATCATTTGTATAAAATTTACCCACTACAGTCTCTGTAAGAAATATTTTTAACATTACAGATGAGAAACAAATTGCACTGTGTGTTCTAAATGAGTGGGGTTTAATTTCTTTTTTTTTTTTTTTGCTCCTGTGGACAGGTAGTAGGGGGAATACATGAATTTTGGAATTTGGAAACGGAGACATCTGGGAGAATTGCCCTTGCTAATCTTGAAGATCCTTGCTATCTGTCACTGTGGCATGGTCTGGAGAAGAGAGGGGGAGATAGGTCGTGCCAGGGCTCAGTAGTTGTGAAGTGGGGAGATTGCGGAAGATGTTAACTATGTCAGAAAGGAGTCTCTGTCCCCCTTCATTGGGAAGGTGAGTGCTAATCAAGGATGACATAAAGCTATGTTTGCTTCCCATGACAGAGTGACCACATCAAAGATTGGGGCCTATTGCAATAATGCTTCTATTACAGACTCGTTTCCATTTTTAGTTCAGTGGCGGTGAAAATCGTCACAGAAGCAAAATTATTCTCATTCTAAGAGAAACTTCAAGCTGCAAGTTTGATTTGACTAGACTTTGAACAGCTTGGCTTTGCTGCATTCATATCCATGTAAAGCAAGGTCAAGCAATTGCAGAAGCAATTAAGATATTTTTATTTCATAGTATCAAACTTAAATTTTGGTCAAGAGGCTGAAGCCTTCTGAAACGCAGACCAGCTGTATCCATTATCACTAAATGCATTGTCTTCATACAGTTTCTAATACATCCTAGTTCTACATCACAGATACTAGTTTGCCCGTGCTTGGATGAGTTGAGAGAATAACGATCTTAAAACAGCACTCCCCAAAACAATGTGTCTCTTCAGCACAATGGTAGCCATATTCTTGGCATTCTGTATTCTTGCTCTTGTAGCCAGACTCACTCTATTCAGCACCAATATCTTGCACCTTCTGAAAGTGACTAAAATTGGGAAGGAGAGATGCACAGAAAATGAGAAAAAGAAATTAAGTTCCCTTGCACTGTGTTTGCCAAAAGAATAACTATTGTTCCTGTGTTGATGGGGATGGGAACACCCCTATAATCTTCTCTGTATAAAATTGAGCGATTGACCACACACTGAATTTACTCAGGCTATTTTCTAGTACCTGTACACACTAAACTTGCCTACTAAACACGGGTACATGAATTAAACATGTGGAGAGCATGGTGTTAATGGAGTTGATATGTATATTATAGCTACTTTGTGCTCATGTAAAGTTTCTTCTGTTGGAACTTGGCTTGTTTGCACAGCTACCTGGTAAGTGCTAATTTGTGTATAATTGAAATATGTATCTGCTTTGAAAATACAGGCTTTAAAAGCCACATGAAAAATTATAGAGTACCTGACATGATTTTTTTTTCCTGTGGGCTGGTTTAGAAAACCTGGTTTGCAGTAGAAAAGCAGCTGTTATATATAGTTGCAAGATTCACTAATATGCAGTGAACATTCTTCCTGACTTGGGAGTTCATGCATATGTATTAGATGGTGGCAGATGACTTTGTGTGCTAGCTCTTCTTTTCTGCCTCGTTATTTGCAAATTGCAGCAGCTCATGTCACTTGCAGATCTAAGAGTCAGGGTAGCTTTTGCTCAACAAAATTGCCAGGCCCTTATTTCTCCCCTCTTTGCTACTCGTTAGGTTTTAGGTAGATTGGGTTTTCACACACAAAGCAGTAATTTTAATTTTCAGCACTACATATGTATTTTAATCTTACTGGCAATTTGCAGCATGCTAATTTAGGGTGGAGCCTTTTCCCTTATTTCCGTTTTCAAGGACACTGGAGGTCTATTAAACTGTGTTTGTGTCTGTATGAATGCAGCTACTTCATTAGCACAGAGCATTTAGAATACAATGTGAAAAGTCAGGTATACAAGGCTTTCCTGATAGAATTTCAGGAAGGATGGGTTTTATTTGGAGGGCGAGAAAGGGATGAAACTTAAAAAAGGAGTCTTTAAACACTGAGTTTACAACCATAGCTGTAGAATATTACTGTAGAACAAGAATGCATTGGAAAGATGGGCTGCTATTATAATACATCTCTACAGGTGGTTATTGCAGTGCATTAGATATACAGGCCAGAGTATTGGTTTTTTGTTGGAAGGTATGCTCACCAAACAAGCTGTGTATATAAAGGTCATCTGTACAGACAGTCCTAAGAATCAGTTACTTAGAGGAGGAGTTTTTCTACTTGCAAAAGCACTTCCCTGACATAAAAGGCATTATCTGTTCTGATCTGAGGGAGGTTGAAGAGAATAAAACCCAATAAAATTAAAATAAAATTAAAATGGTGCATGTCTATAGAGCCTTGTTTGAGAGTGCAGTATGAGTTAAGTCTGGGACAAAGGTGCTGCTTCAAGTACTGGTTGGGATTTTCTGGTAGGGAAGAACAACAGTCTTCTTTCAAAGTCTTTGTATCTCAAATCTGATTGAGTGAAGTCACCTCTGGATTCAAGTAACACCTTCTAATGCTGTTGATCACAAAGGAAAAACCCTAACAAAACCTCAAACCCAAGTGATCAAGACTTCTGTGGCTTGGGACTCTTGACATGCTGTTTGGAAAATAGAGTTTAAGTTCTGGCTTTGCTTGCTTCAGGATTAAAACACACGGAGGAAAAAGTGTTGGCGGTTATGGTGAAGGCTCTTTGTATTTCCTCAAACTTTAACCATAATTTCCAGCTTGAATATGAGAGGACTTTTCACTGGAACTTAATAGGTTTTGAGGAAAGCTTTGTTTTGGGTGAAAGAACATTAAAAAAAAAAACAACCCAAAAGTGCTTTCTGGCTTTATTTTAAGCATGCTGAGCATACCAGGCTTTGGCTTTCTGCTGTCATTGTATTCCATTGAGTTGACCCTAGTGTCCAGCAAAAACCTGTTTACCCTGCAAAGCTTAACTGCAGGACAGGCGGGAAGCCACTGGGTGGCACATGAGACTAAACCACATCAGAAGCACAGCAAGCGGCAGTGCTGGTCTTGTATTCACAAGTACAGGGAGAGGGACCAGATTAAATGTACCCGAGCTCCTTGCTGGTATCTTCTAGTGGGTTTGTCAGGAGCTGGAAAAGCAGAGGAGGGAAAAGATTACTGTAGATCTAGTAATAGAGCTAAGTATTCTGCAGTCCGGCTTGAATTGCTACGCTAGGGTTGCATTGAGAGTCAACATAATCTAATGCACAGTTATGGGGCAGGTTTTTAATAACATCTGTGTCCCAAAGCAGTCTATGTTTTTAAACATTGTCCTTTTTTTCTATTTCTTATAAAAATGTGAAATATCTGCTACTCTAAAGAAGGTCAAATGGAGAAAAAAAATGTTTATTTTCCCTTCTCTGGTGTACTGAAAACTTAAATATTGGTATTTTTCTTCATTAAGGTAGCAGCATATCCCTGTTTTCTTGCACGTGTGGGGAGCGTCTCTAGTACTCTGAACTCTGCTGCCTCTCACCACGTAGATTTGACAAGGTGTTATGGTTTGAGAAAACCCATAAGAATTTATTATCATTTAGACAATAATTCTCTCACCCAATGACCCCTCCCCACCTGGGAAGGGGAATTGGGAAAAAACAAGGAAACATGAGGGTTGAAATATAAATAGATTTAATGGGATAAGACTAAATAATTAACAGTAATAATAAAGAACCAGTATTGATCCTGATAGCAATATAAAATATACAAGGATTATACTCAGCCAATTATATCAGTAGGAAACTGTGCAGTCGCAGCAGGAGACAGCAGACATTGGACGCTGCGAGTGCTGCTGCTTCAGGAGGAAGGGAAGGGCTCAGGAGTCCAGCACCGGGGAAGGGCGTTCTCTGAACCACCGCCATCAAGGGAGAGAGAGAACTATTCAGCAAACTTTCTAATTTATATTGGATGTGATGTTCATGGTACAAAATAATCCTGTTGACCAGCTTTGGTCAAGTGCCCAGGCCTTGCTTCTCCTCATCCCTGTACCTGGGAAGGCCTGAAAACAACCAAGACCATGAATCCCATATAGTGTAGCTGACTATAAAGTAAATATTGTCATGAATTCAGACACTAGAGTCTTTCAAAAACACATTGCTCCCAAGCATTACAAGAGAAGTTAATCCCATGTCTCTCAACCCAGGACACAGGGTTAAGTTGGCGCTTCAGGGTTATAGCTTTAAAAAAAATGAAAAAAAATAATTTTCCAAGTTGCAATGGGGTTTCTTCTGATGGAACAGCTCTGCATTCACCTCGTGCTTAGTTTGCTAGATTGGTAGATTGGTTTCAGTTAGGTTTTCTGTGATTTATAGTCGGTGATATTTGTGCTGCAGTTGACTCTGCAGTTCACTAATTGAGGTTTCTGCATCATTCTAGCGCCAGCAAATTCACAGCTAGCAGCTCAGTTGCCCACCACAAAGCAGGGAGATAAAGTGAGGTGTGTGGCTGCAGCCCTGCGGGGGACCTGGATGAGGGCCACACCATAGTGGAGGAGCAGTGTTATCCCCTCTCTTGCTCGCCCTCTGTGTTGTGGGGTGGACTGGTGTGCTTTGCATACCACTCTCAAGTTGTGTTAAAACTGCCCCTTTAACTTAAAATGAACCTCTTCAGCGCATCCTCTAGCATTAACCAGCCCCTCTCTCCCCTCCTCCCAAAACAGCATCTGGTAGGTGAGCAGCAGAGAGCTTGTTATAATGTCACTAGTAATGTCCAGTTATTCTCTTCCTGGTATCAACAAATAATCTAATTTCCCACTACATTGATGAATATTGTTAATTGGCTAAAACTGAAGTATGGGGACTATGTGTCTGGTAAACAACAGCTGCCTGGAGACTTGAAGCTTTGCAGGTTTGGCAGGAGTAATACCTTTGTTAAGGCCTCACAGATTCCTAGATGACAGCATGCAGAAATCAAATAGCAGGGGAAACACAGGCAGCAGTAGTCACTGAAGGAGAGTGTTAAAAAAGAATTGTTTGCTTTGTATTTTGAAGCTATTTCCAGTGTAAATGTCTTTTCTAAAGCAAGCAAGTAGAGGGGGGGGTGTGCTTGTGTGTCAATGAGCCCATGTTCTCCTTTGCAGATAGAGCCTGGGACACGCATATGTTCTTCTTGTACTCGAAATGTAATTTATGGCTGAGACTGTTCTCTGATTCATAAAGAGCATGGAAATCATTCACCTAGGGCCTGAATGCTCTGCCATGTGATTCCTTTCATGTTTAGAGTAAAGCTTATCTGCCATGTGCTAACCCTTCTTTTCTCCATGCTGCAAATTAAAGTAATTAGCAAACAAAAGCCAGCTTGTAGACTTTCCATTGAAGCTGCAAAAGTACAAACAGAAAAGCAGCATCAAGGCACTTTTTCTTTCTTGTTTAAACATTACAAATGTCATTGATCATTTTACAGAATTAATCTTGGAAGGTTAAAAAAACATCTCAGAGGAGAAAGAGTGTGAAAGGGTAGGCAGTGAAAACCCATTAGGATGAATGTTAATGCAAGTACTCTGGTTGTCACTGGTAGTGATTCAAGCAAACAAGACACTTTGCTGTAGCTTGGCTGAAGAATATTTCTATAATACAGAGAAATGAAGTGTGTAGCATAGTAAATGCACTCTGAAGAGCCATTTCCTGGAAGCCATTTTCGTTTGTATCATAGCCCATCCTTAAACAAAGCATGACTGCCTTTTTCTGTGCTTTTGTGCTGGGACTTCCCATTCTTTGCTGTGAGCTACAGCAATTTGGGGTTCCTGTTGGGAGAGGAAACTTTCCAGGAAGGTGTAGACGCTAAAGAAGGTCTTTGCTTATGCAGAGTTTTGCTGGAAATAGCAGCCCAGAAAACAGATTGTGATTTGCTCCTCCAGTAATGATTTAGGTTCAGATTTGTCTGGGAGAACAACTTGGTGACTGTATTTTTTCTCATTAGGAGTTGAGAGGTTTGTAGATGTTTTTTTGTGGCAGATCAAAATCTGACAGGTTGTTTAGAAGTACTTCTCTTTTGCAGTGAGTTGTTTTTCTTGCTTTAGTGCGTTATGGGCAGCTGTACTACTGTCTCTTATTTTCTATAATTTTTTTACTTACTTTCTTTTAGTGCCTCTTGTTCTTGATTGGTTTTAAAGGCTCTGATGCTCAGCCATGCAGAGCTTCTGCGTCATGTTACAAAGAGCAGATACTGCAAACCTTTTGGGTTCCCCTTCTGCTAGGAGCTGGCTAGATGTTAAAGTGCCTTAAATGAATTAGAGCTGCATTATCTCTGTGTTGGTCAGAGCAGGTGGTAGGAAACAGTCCAAGTGAACAGGGTGTGCTGACCCCATGTGCTGTTACACCCCTCTTTTGAATTCTCCTGTGTTGTGCTGTAGAGATGGATCTGTGTGTGAAGATGCTGTGATTTGGCTCATGACAGGCTGACTCATGGGCCCCAGAAGTGAGGATAAATGGCAAGATTCACAAATGTAAATCAGTGGGCCTAAAGTCTAGGCTTCTCTCAAGGTAGTGGGTATTGCCACTTCCTTCAGTGTAAACAGTGCTCATCAAGCTCTGAAAAGCTAAAGTGGAAAGAATGTAGTGCTGGTGCTTTCTTCATGAATAAAACATGGTTTTTATGCCTCAGATGGGGTTGAACTTGTTTTCACAGGTCAGACTCTTACAAATGTTGCAAACAAGGAAATTTGTGCACAATTTCTGTATAACTACATAAATAACCTAATTACCAGTCCACATTTTCCCACTTTCGTTTAGCATTAAAGGCAGCTATGAAATACAACTATTTTTCAGTGAATAAAAGTTGTTATTATATTTGTACTTGATGTTAAATGAGTCATGCAGTCAGGCAGTGGATAAAGTTTGACAGAAGGAGGCAAAACTATTTCTCTACGGTGTCATCCCTATCCTCCTTGTATGAGTCATGACAAAAAACCCCATGAAACTGACTCCAGCTCTGCAGCAGGGGGCTTCATTGGCAATAAAGATCTAGAAAACAATACTACCCCACCGAGTTAAAATCCAAATATTGCTGTGAGTGTAAACATTTAAAAATCATCCTTTCCTGAGCTGCAGCTCAAACAATCTGTGTCTAGCAATGATTTTTCAAACTTATCTCTGCTGATGAAATTTGCAGGGTTTTGGATCTACTTGATCTCTTGTTCAGTGGTGTTTTGTTGCCTTGAGATTAAACAAAAGTGAAAGTCAAAATATTCTTCAGGTAGTTTAAACTGCTTTATCTCCCTTGCTTTAAGGATTGTTTCAGAAACAGGGTACTCTCCTTCTCTAATCCTTACAGCTGCTCAGCAAAGGCTGCAGTGCTTAAGAGGCCAAGATGCACCAGGATGGCAAGAATCTATGGAGGTTAAGAAGAGTTAGAATGGTAACCTTGGCTGTGAGGAAAAGAAAACATAGAAGTAAAAATATTACAGGTAAAATGGAAATAAAGCTGCAGTAAGATCACAGTTTGGGGAAGGCAAGGGAAAAAGAGCAACAAAAAAGTTCTTTCTGAAATGCTCAAGGTAGCTTCATTTGACTGGGAAGCTCTCTTTAGAACTGTACCTGAGGTGTCTCAGTCTGATCTTGCAGAGAGACTGTTACCTTCAGCCCCTGATCCTACTGTCCGTTCTCCCATCAGCTCTCCTGAGGCTATTTGCAGGGAAATGGTATCTCCCTGTGCACTCCTCATTTTCCCCTCTTTCTCTTCACTGCACACCTTCTGAATGCCCTTGTCAGTGTATTGGAGTGTGCTGGAAGAATGGCTCTGCATTGGAATGTTGCTGCAGCCCTGGAAGCAGAATGCCATTCCTGCTACCTGGTCCCAGATCACCCTTAGTTCCAAAGAGAAATGTGAGAGGAAATCTGTTTTTGTGTTCCTGTCTTTTAGCCTATTAAATGTGATGCCCGTAATTGGAAGACTGCACTAGTCCCACTTGAACCTCCAGATCTGACATACAGACAGAAAGAAAGAGAAACAAGTATCATTCAGCTATTAAGGAAGTGTGAAAACATCGTTCAAGCAAAAAAATATTCATACTAGGTGGAGTGTTAACAAAAGGGTGGTTCTGTTTCAGGATGTGTATTTCCTGATATAGCCAGATGTTCTCTGAAATTCTGGTGTAGATTCAGATCTCCTTCTGCATGGGGTTTCTTGTGACCCAAACCTTCAGATGTTTGTTTTACCATCTAAATCTTCAGAAATGTTAATTTCCCTTGGGCATGGTTTGTTGAAGCCATCTCCTGTCTAGATGGTAAACAGAAGCGTTAATGAAGTGTTAATGATTGCTCTAATATTTCACTTGGTGATAAACAAATGGCTAATTTTGAAATAAATGCTGCCTTTCCCTGAAGCAGAGTATGTGAGGGTGCAGGTGCTTGGAAAGGGGGTAAAAGGATGATACGCAGCCCTTACTCCATAGGTTTTCTACTTATGGGACAGCTTTTTTTATACTCACATAGATCTGCAACATGTAGCATCAAGCATTGTATATGCATGTGTGAGTAATGTCTGTAACTCATTACTAGCTCATAGGGTATACTGTCACAGTAAAAGCTAACTTGTCTGAGCTGATGTTTGTGCTGCTGAGATGGAATCTGGGGGATATTATGACAGCAGGATGACACACAAATAGGAAATGGGGGTAAAAACATAATCTGAATTACCAAAATGAAGTTGTTCCAGAAAACACTGCCACCTCTTATATTTGAGTTAAACCCACATTTGTCTGGATGTCACTTAGATTTGTGTAGGGCCACATGAGAAAGAAGTTATAGGAGGTTATTACAAGAACTTGACGGGGGAGAGAGAAAAAGAGGAAAGAGAAAATAACTCAGAATTTTTTACTATTGATTATTAGTTTTAAGAAATTTATTTCTGTCTTCTACAAGAAGACAGACTGTACAAACTAAATCTGTTAATGACAGAGTTAAACAAACCAAATAGCATAATTGCACAGAAGTACAGAAAAGTCACGTCAGAGATCTTGGATTGCTGTGAAGCCTTGAAAAGAAACTTCCGCCTAGTCCAGGGCCATGAACTTAGCAATGCATAATAGGAGCTCCTGCTTGGGGCAAATACTGTCTTTTTTTCAAAACTGGGCATAAAGAGCAAAAGCAGCTTTAGTACCTTTGTGAATAGTGATAAAGCTGGTCCTCCACTGAACACAAACAGCAACCAGATCAGAGGAGACTCTTGAGAATGGAGGAGACTGTCTAATTTGGGGTCTGAAAGAACACGTGGAAGCTGGCAGATGGGCTTGAGTGCGTGGGCCAAGAAGACTTGGCCTCCCTTGCTTCTTTCAGGGAAAGGGTAGCTTTTTATCTAAACATAGTAACAAGTGTTTTGGGGCTCAATGTAGGACCTTTCTAATGGCTAATTTTATTCTGCTGCTTTTTGTGACATGGAACAAAAATCTTTGCATGAGCCCCTGACAAGCTTGAATGTAAACCTTGAACCATCAGGCAAAAGCACACCTGAATTGGAGACCATGAGTGGTCTGAGAGTGGCTTGCTTTTAAAAAGCTCGGAACTAATGTACAGCCAAGTAAATAAAATACTGTGATGGCAGACATGTAAACATTTTACAGGTTGGGGGGGAAAACTGGCAACTGCATATTGGCACAAAGTTTCAAAGGCGTGAGAGACAGTGGGTTTCAAACGAGGTGCACTAACAGAGTGGCAGGTGGGATGATGAAATTCTTGTTGCTTTTCTTCCTAAGAAAGTTTTCACTGACATGTATTGCTCTGAGTACCTGGATGGATTAAGTGATTTGCAGGTGTGGTGGCCTGTGTCTGGAGGTCTGAAGTCAGAGTTTTTTCAGAGGGTCATCTCATCTCTCTTTTCAGCATATCCAGACAAAGTGTAATGATGTAAATGGTCTTTCTGCATTGTTTCTTAAACTCTACTTTTGGTAAAGTATTTTAAATAACATAAAATGTCTCATAGTTTAGTATGCTTAGTATGGTTTATTTTTATGAACAGCTCTTCAGAAAGCTGCATGTTTTTAGACCGATAACACGTCTAAAATTCAAGTAGAGTTTCAGCCTTGGCATGTATGGAGATTGTGCAATATCAGAAGGTAAACGAGTTGAAGATTTCGAGGTATATACTTCAAGCTGGTGAGCAACAATTTGCTTAGAGGTGCTGGCTTTCCATCAGAGAGCAATAGAGCAGAAATACAGAATGGGTAAATGTTTGCAGGGGGAAAGTGGACTTGTTTGTGACGAGTGCTTATCATGTGTTGCGTGACGAGCACAGCTAGCATATGTAATAGAAAATATTATTTTTGTTCTCTCTGCAGTTTACGTATGCATCTTATCTGAGTGCATCAGAGCCTTAATTCAGATACAGTAACTCTGCCTTGCATTGCCTCATGCTGGAAAAAATAGACCTTTTCCAGTGAACTAGAATGAACAGATGCAGTTGCGAAAAACTAGCAGATGTTAGAAGCAAGTGATCAGGAATCAGCTTGAGGGGCCTGTCCAAGGGGAGCCAGCTCTCCCTGGAGTTAGGAGACAGGGAAGGAGCTGGGGATGTTTTCTGTGAAGAGATGGAAAACGATGCTGCAATGACATTTAGCTTATGTGAATGAATTCCCATTAAATTCCAGAGATCTCTTCTATTGCCCCCTCTTTTTTTTTTTTTTTTTTCTTATTTAAAGAGATCCCAAGCATCTTGTGCTTGTTGTTTGGAAGCCTGGGTGAGACTGCTATAATTGATTTATCTTTAGGGCATAAGAATTGTCAATAATTATTCCTCTTAGTCTCCACTAAAAATGTGTTGTCTTTTCTATTACCTCTTTGCAGAACTGGAGTGAATGGGAGATGATGATAAATAGGAATAGGGCTGGAAAAAAGTAGTGGCAAGAAAAACATAATTAGTCCCAACTTCTTGCTCTGCAGCTCTGAAATAAAGCTTGATTGTTCCCACCCACCAGTTTTGCAGAAGTTTTAAACAGTCTCTAAAGGGTGGGCTACTGGATTAAAAGCTGAAAATTACTGCTGTGGGCAAGGTTCTTCCAATAGTGCAGGTTACCTGGTTTGTTAGTCTGTATAAGGTTTTACTCAAGGAACAATAAGAAACTTGGTAATTTACAGAAATCTATTTTGAATCTGCTTGTGAGACTATGCTGTGCTCCTCCATTTTTGGGAAATAAGATCTTATGAAGAGTCAGTTACTCTCCTGCTTTTTTTTTTCTTTTTTTCTTTTAAACAAAACAAATGAAAAAAACCCCACAACAGAAAAATCCCAGCCAAACCACAGACCCCCAACACTAATTGGGGAAAATCTGTGTAAAGTGCAGAATGCCCCTCTATATATTGCAGTGTTAATTTTGAAGGTACATTGGTTATATGAGCTCAGATGAGAGAATAATAGCCACCATGTAAGTGTATATATTAGATAGGACACAGAGTCAAATAAAGATTATGAAACAAGATCAACCAGACATCCACTGCAGCCCTTGCTGGGGCTAAGAATTCTATAGTGAGTGAGCACCCTTATAAATAATAGTATGCTATTTGACCGGAGGTTGGTTTCTGTAAACAGAAGGAGAGGGAAGCTGATGATTGATATTAGGCTTCCTATAAGTTAAAACCAGTCAGCAGAAATAGAAGAGAGTAGTATCTAATGGCAGCCTTACTTTATTTTTAAAATAGAAGTGTTAAGTCTAGATAGTAACAGTGATAGTGTTTCATTTTTATTAATGAGGAGGGGAAATTAGTCCTGCAGCAGGATCAGCGCTGTAGTTTCATTTAGAGCCTAAAAGCCATTGTATGTCTTCTGAGTAATTGAAGTGACACTCCCAGTCCTTACCACTGAAAAAAATCCTGTGCAAATCTCTGGGGGAGAACATATTAATGGTTTGGCGTTAAATCTATACTGAGTGTAGGCCAGCTGCCCTGCTTTAACTTGTAGTTGTGGCTGATGTTAAACTATTTAGCAGGGGTTTTACTGTCACTTTATTGTAGTTGATGATACAAATTCCTGAGCCCATGCTATTTAATACTGTCTGTAACAGTAGTTTGCCATACTGTCTGCACCTCACTGTAAATCCTGTCCCTTGTGAGGTGGTTAGGAGGGGCTTGGGCACAGGAGTTGCTACCACCTCCTTTGAGTTACTGTTGTAAGGCAGCCTTTCTGACAGAGTAGTTTCCTTCATTTAGAAGCAGACCTCTACTCTGTTTCCCTACCACCAGTCTAGGACAGGAAACATCCCCGCTATAATAGGTAATACAGCAGTTTCTTTTTGAGTGGAGCTTTCTTACAGCATTTAAAATTTGAGCACAAAATTAGTTTCTTCCAGAGCTCTTACTTTGTGTAACTAGCTTTGCAGGCTGCAGTGAAGTGGTATTTTGTAGAAGGGCAACGTCTTTGTTAGGGGATGGTAGCAGTTTTGTGCACTTAGCTTTGCAACAGCATAGAGAGCTTGTTGTTTCTCTGGTACATTAGCAGCAAAGCAAATAGTACACAAAAATGGCTAATCCTGTTCAGACTGTCCTTCACCCTCTTTTCCTAGAGCACCTGAAGGATGATTGCTTTAAGTTCAGTTCAAACATCTAACTCCTAAAGGCAGAAAGTGTTGAATACATTGTCTTTGTCTGTGATGGAATACAGAATCACCAGTCTGTTGATCCAAGCAGAAGACTGGTGAAAGGTCTGGAGCACAAGTCTTTTGAGGAGAGGCTGAGGGAACTGGGGTTGTTCAGCCTGGAGAAAAAGAGGCCGAGGGGAGACCTTATGACTCTCTACAATTCCCTGAAAGGAGATTGTAGCAAGGCAAGGGTCAGTCTCTTCTCCCAAGTAACAGACGAGGTAACAGCCTCTAGTTGTGCCAGGGGAAGTTTAGATTGGATATTTGGAAAAACTTTAACACTGGAAGTGTTGTCAAGCATTGGAACAGGCTGCCCAGGGAAGTGGTTGAGTCCCCATCCCGAGAGGTATTAAAAGAAGTATAGATGTGGTGCTGAGGGACATGGTTTAGTGGTGGGCTTGGCTGTGCTAGGTTAATGACTGGACTTGGTATCTTTAAGGTATTTTCCAAAATTAAGTAATTCTATGGTTTTATGGGCTGGCATATGGATAGTTTCAGTATGTAACTTGATTTCCAAGTGTATGAGCAGAAACTTGTAACTAAGTGTTTTCAGAGTTCTGTAGTGTGTGTACAGCTAAGACGTGGATCTGCACTCTGTGCTATATGGGTTACCACAAGCTGTGGAAAGAAAGAATTATTTGGTCACTGATTGCATGTAGTAATACACCAGGCGTTCCTGGTAGCTTGGATTTGTCTTGTGTAAAACTGCCAAAAATGCTTACTGCTGTTAGCTTTGGTACCTGTGGGCTTTGACAGAACACTTAAGGAGTCACGAGCAATTGAACTAAAATCCGTGGACAATCCAGGTATTATGTTTCTGTCTGGTCTTAACCATGATATTGCAAGATTGGTGAACATGCACGTATTTCACGTATTTATGTGTAACTGTTGTCTCCAGCTGTTACGATACACCTTTGGGGAAAACCAAATATCCAAAATACAATTCTCACCTTTTCATTTTATCTGATATCTATTGGTGACTCTTATTAGAATGGAAAATGTGTGACAGTGGTGTCATCACAGTGTCTTGAGCAAAGGTGAGCTATTACTGCAGCAGCAACAGATGTGTGAGTGTGTGATAAAGCATGCTTATTAAATGAGCAGATGCTCTGAAACTGGGGAAAAAAAATGTTGTGTTTATAAAGGATCTGTCTATAACAGATCTGAGTAATGCCATTCACTCATTCTGTCCTCACAAAGGTTACCATTTCCTTGGTTACACTGATTCAGATGTGAGCCCTTCCTGAAACGTAATCTTTGAAATGATCAGACTTTTAAAAAAAATACCAAAATCAAACTAAGCAAATGTTCCTGCCCCTATTTCGAAGAAAAACTGTTGAAAGACAGTTTTGGTTGGTTTTTTATTATGTACGTGCCATGTATGTGCCCCTATAAAAATACACTTATAAACAAGAATAGGCAAATGTGGTTTAAAAGTTAGCTATATACTTTTGATGGCAGATCTGCCAATGTGGTAACTCTTACTAAGGCACAAGGACAATTCTGGGAAAAACTGTCAGCTAATATTGGTAATAATTTACAGCACTTCCACTGCTGACAAAACAATTCCTGTAGCCTGTGTCTTGGTATCGATAAGGCTGCATTCAGGGGAAAAAAAAAGAAAATAAACACCACCACCACCACTACTGCCCCCCC
>JAOXJM010000023.1:18963043-18981678 GCA_026413425.1 Tringa solitaria | reverse complement strand
CTGTGTCAGCATACCAAGATTGACATGCCCTCGCTCCTCCAGCCAACTCTCCACACTTCTGGGCATTCATTTCATTTTTTACGCTGAAAATCAGATCAGAAGAAAATATATTAAGTTGTGTAATTTTGTTTCTGTGTAATAATTTCGATTTCTAAATACTTGCTAGGCACTCAGTCCTTGTTAACATGTTTTACTTTATCCTCTTTTATGGCTAAGTGTTCACTTTGTTTTGTGGCTGTCCTCTGAGTAACTTTTTCCCCAGTCTTCCTTCAATGGTGCTATGGGCCAACTAGAAAAAAATTCCATGAGGCAGCTGGAAATACAGTATTGAGCTCAAACAAATGCCTTCTCGCTTGCTACAGTTAGTTGCCAGTGCTCCACCTCATTGTCCCACATCTCTTGTCATGTCAGTGTTGAAAAGAGATGAGAGAGCTCATGTCATCTTAGAGAAGTGCCAGAGAAAAAAAGGTTCCCTAATATTTGCAGGATTTGTATCTCCAGTTGCAGGGTTTATTTTGTACTACTGAGATTAATTTTTAGAGTGTAAGATAGGAGTTTGGTTGGATCTCTATGCTAAAACTTAACCTGCTTCCCTTAAGCAGTAGAATAAGGCAGCTGGGTTTTCCAGAGTACGTTTTAAGGCTTTGCTTGTGGCCTTTTGTTTATGTGCCTCAAGGGGAGGTGTGCTCTTCCAGTTGTACGTATATAGAAGTCCTTGACGTCCCTATGAGGCTCATCCACAAATCCTTCCATTATAAATGGTAGTGTGATCACAATAGTTAAGAAAAAGTAATCAGAAGATTAAGTTGAGAGGTATAGCTGATGTTTTTCCAACTCTGTAGTATTGCAAAAACATCTCCTTATATAAATTGCCTTGGTACACACTGTACACATCTCTTTGTGCTCTAGATATGAGAGGCAGCCTGTGACTGCACTTTGTTTGCTGGCAGCACGGAATACTGACCTAAATTAAAACTTCATATGCATAGGGACAGTGCCACATTCAGCTTTAGTTCATGTGACTATGTAGGATAATGGGTTGCTATGGTAAAAATTGCGGTGATGAGAAGCCATGTGATGTCAAGCTAATATAAGATGGTTTTAGCAAAATGAAGAAAATACATCGAGAGAAATATTAGGCAGATATTTTGGATGAATAATGCTCTTTATTTTTAATGGAAGGAAATACTATTCTACCTGCATTAGTTCTCTCTGGCCAGTGAATCCAAACCAGATGGGGCTCGTGTAAACATCTGGCCATTTGTTCTGAGCAATGTGCTCAGAAAAATGGGATCTAATTGACAGAGAAGCATTGTTGTTTCATTTAATGCAGGCAATTTATAATTTTCCTAAGATTAAGTTGAATCACAGGTGCTCCTGTGAGGGGAAGAATAGTGTATTTAGAGGAAAAACATGTATATCCAGGGATATGTGTTGGTCCTTATTTTTGTAATCCAACTTTGCTAAGTCTTCTATTGCTGCTTTTTCAAGAAGTATGAGGTATGAGTCCATCAGTTTTCAAGGCTTGTAGAAGTTCAGTGAAGTCTAGTGGATTCATGCTGGACTTTATTAGGCATTAAGATGTAGAGAAGGGGCATACAGGTCCTATATCTGTTTTTCAAGTGAGATGAAATAAGCCTTACTTTTATTGTGGGATCTTTTGGTGCCTGATTGTTCATGTAGTAGCAATTTTTAAGAAATGTCATACTATTCTAGATAGGTACTGTTCTCATTGCTCATTTCATCATGCTTACAAACTAAAGGGAATATTTTTCGGCTAATTTGTCTCTTTCAATACCGTTGTGAGTAAATGGCAGGATACACTGCAGAAAATTAAAACAATTACTATTTTTACTTCTGACAAATGAAGTTAGATGTTGTTATCAAATAATCGCAACATAAAACTGCCTTGAAATACATTAAGGAATTAGTGAAGTACCTGTTGAGAGGGCACTATGACACTTACAGGAGTTCTTTTATATTTGAATTTGACTTGAAGTTTTTGCTTACAGATGTTAAGACATTTTCTGTAAAGAGGATGCTAAAATGTTCTTCATGCCCCATCAATGGTCAGTTTATAAAGTAATAAATTATTGGGTATGTGGGCTGCAAAGTGGTATATCTACTAGTTATCTAAGGTGCTCAGCAGAAAATAGGTATGAAACTTGACTCTGTAAGAGTAAGAAACTTATTGGCATGGAAAAAAATGGAGAAAGAGCAGTGTAGCATTTAAAGGATATTTATAATAATTGTCATTCACCTGTTAATCCCTTTCTTTCTGAAGATAACTACCCATAAGCTCAATGTATGATGTCCTTTTTTCATTTTCTTTTTAAAAAGATGAAAATACCTTTCACTTGACAGTTTGTTTACAGTCTGATTTCCTCTCTTGTGAACTTGTAGACTGCTGGGCTGAGAAAAATGGCTGCAGGTTTCCTTCAACACTTGACCTTGCGTCCTTCCATTCATCACATCTTATTGTTAGTGTCATTTTCACCCAGAAGTTACTTTCAAAGTTTCCCTTCAGCTTTTCCTCTGGTTTCTAAAGCTTTTCTTCCTGAATGGATTTTTTTCAACTCTGCTGCATGCTTGGTTGAGGAATGACTCTCTTCAGTCCATAATATAGAGACGGCTGCTGCATTGCTTCTTCTCAAAGCAGTATTAAAGCACAAGAACAGTGGTGGTGGTGTGGTTTAACAACTATTTGGAGCATCTTACTGATACATCCTAATGCCTACCCCTTCTCTAGTGTTACGCTTGCCTTTCCATAGCCTCTCTGGGTCCTAAGGTTGACTCAGACTAGGGTGAAGGATTTACAGTGAGTTATGATTGTCCCAAATCACCATCACTGGGAAGGAACATGGTGTATTCTTTGATGTTTTCTAGCAAGCTTTTATACCTTGCTTTTTCTTGACTGTCTTGAATCCAAATTTACTATAGCATGTATTTCCTTTGTTAAATAACTGTTCTTTGCTTTCTGTTTCCCCAAGAGTGATTTTTATTCAGCTTCTGGTTTTGCATTTATTTTTATCTGCCCATTGGTGAGCTCTTTATAGCCTTGGGATCTCCAGAGTGAGCAATAGCACTCTGTGCCTATATGCCTTGTACCAGGGGAAGTTTGTGTGGGTGGTTTAGTTAGGATTTTTTGTGTGTAGTGGTGTGGGTTCTGTTGGTTTTTTTGTTGTTGTTGTTGGGGTTTTGTTTGTTTGGGTTTTTTTGTAAGGAAGGAGTAGTCTGGTTTGGGATGTCTAAGGTGTCTCTAGCTGAAGGGTGATGTTTGGCCTTTGCAGAGATGAGCCAACAGGTCTTCTAGTGCTTGGCCTTTGCTGCCCTGATCCTTAATGTTCCCAGTGGATGCCTGGAGCCCCTTCTGAGTCACTCCATGTAGAAGAGACCCTATATCCCTGGGGAGAAGTCCTGCAGCAGTTATTACCACCATGGGGATAACCAAGATCAGCTAGTATCATTAAAGGAGGTCATAGTTTAAAAGTCTCTTTGGTGACTACATAAAAAACTTTTATGGGCCATAAGAGGCCAGAGGGCTGCATTTTCAGTTCCTTTCTTCTAAGATATTAAGAAATCTGAGTAGCTTACAAAGAAAACTGTAGAATAATGCAGCCTAAGGCACAAAATCTATTTTTCTACTCATGTTGCTATGATGGCAGCTTTTTTAAAAAAAAAAAAAAAGAAAGAAAACTGTATCTGTAGTCTCCCCATGTCAAAACAAAACCATCCTCTCCTGCCACCCCCCAATTGCAACACCAAAAATACCTTCAGTAGAATTTTAACACAGAATTTAAGAGGATTGAATTAGGGAAGAATTAGGCTATCAAGCAAACTGACAGATGGCCTTTCTTGTACAAAGAAAGCAGTTAAGTACAGAAAATTGTGCCAGCCTTCAGCTATTGAAATGTCGTCAACTGGATTTCCTTCCCTTTCCTTCTCTACCTCCTGTCTTCCCACCTAGTCTGCCACATTAATTCCCTGGATACGCCCATCCTTGGCTGCTGCCTTCAAAATCTGAGCAGCTGATTGGTGCCAGCTGGGGTTCAGTGCCCAGATGTGTAGGGACAGGTATGCCTTTTTGATCCATGACCCGATGGAGATTTCATAGCTGCTGTGATACCTTGGTCTGTGGAAGGCTTTATTTCTGCCACCTTGCCTCTACAGAGCCGCAGTTGGCCCAGGCAGCATTTGAAAAGCAGTCCAGCACTCAGCGTGTCTTGCCCTGTTCTTGTCTCATGGCTTTACCACTGTCACAGTTTCCTCCTGCGCCATCTTTTCAACATTCTGCCGTCAACTGCTCTTTTCCTGTCCCTCATAATCTCTTTCTTGTTCTCTGCCTATTCCAAATAGCAACTTCATTTGTAATGCTGAGAAGAGCAAGAACAAATTGAAAAGAGATGAGAATGAAGATTCAACAGTGTTTTCTTGGTCAGGATTTTGATGCATCATTGGAAATACAGGAAAGGCCATTAGCTGGACTAGGTATTCTTTTCATACAGCCTTGTCTCCATTGTGCTGAGATGAGTCAGTGGAAAAACCTCGGGTTCCTTCTGCCCTCTAAAAGCACTCAATGAAGCAAATTTCCTGAAGGAAGCTTGGAAGTAAAGGTTTCTTGGTTTGTTTATTTATTTCTCATCTTCCAGAAACGTATATGGAGCAGAGGTGCGAACTTCTGCAGTGGAAGATGCTTTATCAAATAAAAATACTATAATCCAGTCTCCTTTTGATGAGCAAAATAAATGGATTTCTCTTTTCAGACGGCATCATGTTGCATTTTGAGGACTTGGTAAACAGCATTGTCTGCCAAGTCTCATGTCTTAAAATTGTTGGAAACTAGAATATTGCTCTTAAAAGTCTGAGTGAAATACATGGTTTAGATTTGTGCGTCATCCAAGTGGTCCATGGACACCTGAATTCATTCTTGTTTGTAAACTGCAATGTTTTAAATTTTTTTTCAGAATTTTATTTGAAAGTCATTTGATGTCAAGTACAGAACTGTTTCTTTATCACTGCTGTGTTTTATGTAAGCTTCCAAGAGAGAAGCTTAGCTTTTAACTCTTCTGATCAGAAATGTAACTGCTATTCACATTTTCTAAGATGTAAACCCCACGTTTTTAAGTATCTTTCTCAGAAATCTATTCAAATGGGTTCCCTTAGTGGTGATTTGAGGAAATGGACAATTGCAGGTAGGTCGGTGCCATGGCCAGGATTAGCTTGTGTCTGTATTTGCTTTTAGAAGAAAACCAAGGAGAGAAAATGAGAGGTGCTAAGGCTTGGCCTTAGCAGACCCCTGGTGAGTGACAGTATTTCAAAGATGAATGTCACAGCCAACCCATGCTGGTTCCTTCCGAGGGGAAAACGTGAGGGAGCAGCCTTACAAAGCACACAGTCTTATTTGCAGGGCTGGAGGAAGGTGTAAACGGCCCAGAGAACTTATGAGTCAGTCCCTTAGGTGCTGTTTTGAAGGCTGCAAATAGTTTCTGAAAACTTGGTGTTTGCCAGTAAGTCAGTGAGAAAGCTCAGGTACATGTAGAGAAACAAATGCTTTCAAGTGGAGGTCAAAACTTGAACCTGACATTTGGTTTCGTAAGTTTTCTTTTTTCTGCTTGCTTCAGCAGCCCCTGTAGCCATTGTTTCCCAAGTGGAAGATGCATTTGAAGCCTGGAAGTAAAAGTCTAGTGGCCAGTGAAATCTGTGGGCTCCCTTGGTCTTCAGTGAGCTCTGCCTCATCAAGGCAGAAGGGAATACATCTTCCTGCCTCTGACTTGTCTCAGGAAGTCTTACACTTTAAATCACTAGCTGTACTGTGCACACGACTCTATTTCTAACTGCCCTTTCCAGTGATAGCTTATATTTTTATGTCCTTTTATGCCATTACAAAATTGGAGTATAAAGAAAGGTTTAGTTTGAAAGTGGTTGCATGTGTATATACATGTGCACACTTGATTCTTTCAAACTACTGGAACTTTCTGAACTTTTTTCCCCTCAGCATTTGTCCTCTGGATGATTTTTTTCCCATCGAGTGTTTTGTGGTGGTCTGCTGTTGCCACATCCCCTTTATTTTTATTTGACTTTTTTATTTTTTAGCATTGCACTAACTACTCTTGTCATTGCTTAGATCTGGAAGACATTATAATAATCAGAATTTGTACTGGGAATAAGTACAGAGAATAAGTGTGTTAAGTGGACATTTTTGTTTTCTGTACCAAAGTCCGTTTTTCTCCCACGTGACCTGACATGAGATCGAAAATGTTAGCAGTCAAAATGACGTGAATTAATGTGTGTCTAATGTGAAATACAGAAATCCTGTATTCTTTTTTCTGTGCAGGGCTGGTAATCTAGTTCTAGATTGCATTTATTTAATAAGACTTCTTAAAATTTTTACTTCCCTAATACTAAAAATAAACTACTTTGAGTAAAGCAAACAGACTAGGCAAAGCTTGTATGATTTGGTAATTTATCAAGTGTGGCTGCCAAGGACCCAAGACTTCCATCAGCTGCTTTGAAAAATGTATGTTTGCTTTCATAATGGAGCTGGAGTGTAGGAGAGTGGATGAGGTAGGGAGGTAGCTTATCTCTTAACGCAGAAAATCTTCTTAAGAAAACATGCTGATACGTGCACAATCATAATTAGTAATTATGGCAATTTCTGAAAGAGGGGAAAGTCAAATGTAACTGAAAGGACAATTTCCCCCTGATGTAGAAAGCACTACCTCAGACCTGGGCAAGTAAGGAAGAACAAGAGAAAACTAGCAGAAACAAGAATATGAAGTGAATTGAAGATTTTGTTTAGCACCTAAGTTACTTTCAGTTCTAGCATGCAAAATGTTAGAACTCAGTCCATTGCTAATATAAATTGATTTAGCTCTCGTTCTGACCTTCTCTGTGGACTATGTAAAACTTTTACCACAGGAGAATCTGACCTAATATAAAAGGCTTGTGTTAGTATGACATTAGGAGCTTTTGTGCCAGAGTCGTCAAATTCAGTGTAGCTTAGTTGAGCGAATGCAATGTGAATTTGTAATGTGGAAGGGAGTGAGGACACTGTAAATTTCTCATTTGAGCTACTGCAAGAAGCAAAGTTGTTTTTTGAAAATGCAAGTTCTCAGACTGAAAGTGGATGTAGCAGGGTACATACTGCTCTGGGGTGGTCTGTGCTGGGCAATGGTAGAACAGTTCCTAAATATCAAATCAACAAGATAACACAATGTACTGTTACTGCACCTGTACAGATTATTAATGCTCTTATTGCTGCTATTTCTTCCCTGTAATTCATATCCCATCTTACATGGGGCTCTTGTTGCAAATAGTTGTTTGTGGTGCAAGTACATCTAAGTAGCCATCTTTTATGCTGCACTGCAGAAACTGGGGGCAGATAACAGTGTTTAAAGTCTCTCCAGCTATCGCTTTGTTTTCTGTATACTTTTTTCAGTGTCATGCAATGAAAAGTTTTCTAACAGGATAGATCACCTCTGCCCATTCCTGTCCCACTCAGTTGATGCTCCTTAGTGGAGGAGAGCACTCTGGTGCAAAGCTGCAGCCTTTTTGTGCTTCCTTGAAGCTTGTGTGTGTAAAAGCCCCTGTGGTACTCATTTTTTTGGTTGGAAAACCTATGTGTGAGTGGGAGGGGTTGAGAGGAGTGTAGATTTTTACTATGGCAGATAATGTTGTCTAGAAAAACTTCTTCCTGCTGAATATAAACATTTAATTTCTCTGGGTAAGAATCTTCAGAGGAATCTTGAATCTCAAAATACAGTAATAAGGATAGATAGCTCTATTTATGAAAACTATTTTTTGTCTATTTTCCATATCAGTTCTAGACTGTACTGTAAAACTTTGGAAAATCAAAAGGTAGAACTGAGGTGTCAAAAAAAGCTTAACATTCTCATCAATAAGAGTCTGTGTCTGCTCCATTTCACTTTTTTATTTCAGTGTAAACATAGATCAGGCATTTTGTCCCTCTAGCTCTTAACTGAGACCTCTTAAACCTATTCATGCAACAAATGTGCCTTTTACTTGAACGCAAATGATAGACAAAGTTCACCTTTTAGCATTCAAATTCCATTTATGGTTGTTCTTTAGTAAGATTGAAGCTACAGGTCATTATGACACAGCATGCAAATACTATATTATTCTTACTGAAGCTAAGGAGATATGAAATGTTTTTGACATTTTCCAGAATAGCTGTGGTTATGCTGTCTGAAAGATCCAAATCTGGATGGGAGAAGCAGTGCCATAAGATGTGTAGGAAGAAGTACAATCACAGCTTTTTGTGTTGTGGGGTTTTAATAATTTACAGAAACTTTGACATCTACTATGCTGATTTGGGAGTGGACACCCATTTTTCCAATCCCAAACACCACCATTGTAGTTAATTATGGAATTTACTGCATTAACTCAGTGATAGTGCTGAGGCGTTACCTACCAGAATAGATCTATTTTGGAAGGCAAGTTCTTGAGACAAAGCAAGTCTTCATGGAGATCTTTACTGATTAATGCAACCTGTGTAATCTCCAGTACTATGGGAGGGTGGGTGAGACTTTTATTGCTAGTCATTGGCTCTAGGCTCCACACACAAAAGAAACCAGCGAACTATTTGCTATAGAAATAACTGGTACATTAACACTTGCTTTCAGATGTGATTTGCTGTTTATTATTTTGTTAGACTATGAGTTTTCTGACTCAAGAAAATATTTATTACCATGTGTTTATGCGCATAGGAGAGTCAACTCCCCTTTGTTCTCCCACACTACAGCATTGGTATTCAGAGTTTGGCACTGCAAGATTGGAAATGCAGAGTTGAAAGTGAATTCCCTGCAAACATGGTTGTGCCACTACTGGGGGTGTTGCTGAGCTTTGCCAGACTGTTGCCGTTCTGTTGAGAGCGCTGGTGTCTCCCAGAAGTGTGGCAAGTGGTGGTGGCAGCACCTGCCTCCCTATGGTGCTTGATGCTGCATGATATTGCCTTGTGCTGCGTGATCCAAGTTACGGTAAGAGACTGGGCAGGGATATTCCTGTATTTTCAATCTACAGTCTACCACCTGCACACCCAGGCATTCCTATAAAAATTCAGGTATTGAAAAAGTCTCAGTTATTTCTCACATAACTGGTAGTAAAGGTAAGAGAGTCATTGGGAGTTGAGGAGGGAGCAGACCATGAGGTACTTCTAATTGAAGACAGGCAAGAGATTAGGAGTAGTGGAGTTATGGGAGGAAAGGGGGTTCTGACATAAATTTCTCTTGCCTTAGCTTTGCTGCCGAGTGGCAAGCAATTTAAGAAATACACTGCAACTTCACGTAGTAAAATGTGATAATGCTGGCTACAGTGACTAAGGCATGAATTCCTGTTTGGGACACACATGATCTATATGTGGAAGTGAAACATGGCTTTGTGTAAATATTAAGATTGCAGAACATTACATTAAAGCCATCAGCTTTATGGTATTTAGCATTATTTCCATCAGTAGGTCAGTGTACTTTGCAGAGGAGAGAGGGACCAGCTCTTTTCTTCCCCAAACACCTAGCTTTTGGAAACAGAGCAATGGTGTCATATCAGTAACTTGCAAAAGGTGTCATGACCCAGGAGTTACTCTGTGCATGTTGGACCCCAGGGCGGGGCTCTGTCCCCTTCTGCCTGTCCACACAGATCTCTGTGTAGAAACGCGCTTTGTATGACAGCTTTAGATACTCTACATAAAAACAGGCACTGGATGGTTTTTCTACTTAGCATTTTGCATGGCCAGAACCCCCTAGAGGAATGAGAATTTGGGCATGAGTATGAGTGAACAAGTAACATGTGGAGATAAACTTTGAGACTGTCATAGCAATGATTGTATCTTGCTTTGACAGTTTTGCTGTATCAGTGGGACCTTAGGCTGGGTATTAAGACCATTGTGTTTTATTGTGATGACATTTGAAGTTGGAACTGCTCACAGTTAAAATATCCCCATCCTCTTGAGCCCACTGAAGCTTTCATCATCTAATTGTTCATTGTGTCTGGAAAATTCAGGCATGTCCCCGAAGGCCTGTCTGCCCTCTCAGGTACACAGGGGAATCCTGCAAATGGAAGGCAGACAGCTATGCATGCCTGAGTATTCCTTTTGTGAGGATGCTGATGAACGCTGGAAGAGGTGCATGCCTGGGATATGGGGCAGAGAGGAGCAGGGTGGATGAATTGAAAGCTCTTAAGATGAGTGTTGCCAAGGAAACCACTGCCTTTCCTCTGTGTGTGCAGAGGTATGTTGGATGCTTACCTCTTCTGAAGTCAAGCTCATATCTCAAATCTGTGATGCAGAAGTGCCTCAGAGGTCCCTGGGGCTGTGTCTGCAGGAAGCCCCGGATAGGGCTGTTTTCATCTGTGCAGCTGAGAAGCTTGCCCACATCTTGGCAGTCTAATCAAGGTCTGCCTGAGCTCTTGTGGTTTCTAGTGAGAGTGAGCAAGTGTGGTGCTGTGTCAGGCCTGCTCTGATTCCTGCCTGAAAGCATGACCGAGTCTCATGGGACAGGGAATCTCTATCCTATTCTCATCTCTGGACCTGAGTTCCCTTTTGTGCCTTGACTTAGCCATCTGTAAAATAGCATAGATCTCTTATTTTTTACAAGTACAAAAAGATCAGGCCAACAACACTTATGATCCAGACTGATAAGAAACCCTCCATAAAAAGCTCTTTAAGTTAATCCAAGAATGGGCACACCTCAAGCTGTGATGTGTGGTGAAGAAGAGACACCTGGGACCTCCTTCCATGCCCCTGCAGTCAACGAGGGTTTCTGTGTCAGGATTCCTCCTCATAACCCAGGTGTTAACTTATTTGCCAAAGAAATCTTAAAATTCCCACCCACTCTATGCAGATGTTTTAATTCTTTTTTTCTTTTTTGTCTTGCTACTCTGGGACACAGGACGTATGGAGCGGTTGGGGGGCTGTAAGAAGGCACCAGAAGCCGAGGAAGGGAGGCCCTGGGTGGATTGCCAGTCATAAACATCCTTCCAGGAGGTGTCTGGGCCTTGCACCGGGGCAAGTCAGTGTGGCAGAGAGGATCTGTGCCCCAACTCAGAGGGGCAAGGAAGAGACAGGGACTTGAGTTCACGTTGTATGTCCTGCAGGACACATACACTGAAGTGTAAGTGATTAATATTGTACCTGTAGTTCTTTAGTCAGATTTCCTGTCCCTATTTTGTTAATTTTGTAGGTGCTGGAAGTTGCTCTGTATTTATGAACTGATCTGTGTGGGTTCAGGTATGTAAATGTACCTAAGTGTCTCTCAATTCTTCTGGGGTTGGTTTGTTCTACCTGCACAGTACCATATGCTGTCTTTGTATTTTGCTTTCCTGAATTTGTCTTTGATTCTTTTAAAATAATTGATCCTTTATTCTTGTTGATGTTTAAATCTTGTTCTTTCTTCTCCTTCTGTTAAAGAAAATACCAAAGTGACCAAATCAGTGTTCTGTCCACAAAGCTGGAATAGCACTTGCACCTTTCTAAAATTGTGTGGCATGTCTCCTTTGTTTTAAGCTGATACAGATTCAAAAAAAAAAAGAGACTGAAAACATGATTAAGTGTTGTGATCATACTTTACTTTCTATGTTTACTGAGTTTCAGAGTTCCCCCTTTTAAAGACTTTTATTCTATAGAGAAAACAAAAGCTGGGGATCTGAGAGAAGAATTCAACTCCAGGACTCGTAATTCCAGGAGAAACTTTGGATCTTGTTAGTGTACAAATCCTTACAACTCCTATAGAGAAGCACTCATTTTGGAAAGTATTACTTGGTTTCTGCTCACTGTGTTTACGAAATGGAGATCTCTTGACTTTCTTTCATCACACTAGAGACAGCCAACATCTTGGCAGGATAAGGAAAGGATGATTCTAATTACTGTTTGCTTCATGCTGATGCTGCTTTCAAATGTTTCTAGGGGTACAGCAATAGTTTTGAACCATCCTTTTGGTTTTTTGTGACCTTGTGTGCTTTCGTATTACCTTCTGCAGCTAGTTTATTGCATGTAAAGATATGAGGAAAACAAGAGACTGGAATCCATTGATTTATTTTTTTTTAAAGACTCAGATTGCTCTGGGATCAGAACAGAGCAGTTTGGTGACTGACATTTACAGTAAGCCTCAATACGCAAGTCTTAAAGTTCTCCCAGCTCAGAGTAGGTGTAAATGAGGGAGGCGTGACGACTGTGAGATAATATAGTCTGTTGGCACCCTTCTGTGATCTACATGAAAACTGTTATGAAATCTTACAGTTGAATTTATGTTAAAAAGTGGGGCTGTGAATGTAAATCTGGAAAGTCTGTGCAGAAATTTAGGACCTGTGTATTCCTTGAATAGGCATCATACTATTTATGGGTTGCCCTTGGGAAGACTGAGAGAGTAATAATTGCTCACTGTTTCTCTATAATAAAGGATGTTTCATCTCCTTTATACATTGTATATTACATCATTATAGATGTAGAAAATCTTTCAGAATGCTAATATTTTAGATGGATTCATGGTAGTGAGGGTATGAAAATGTAATTAGCGTGTGTTGATTTAATTGTTCTGGTGTGTGATAGGGGCTCAGATGGGAACTTCAGTCATTGCTGCTTGAAATAAGGTTAGACAACTGCTTGTTCTAGAAAAGTATAAAGCTTGCAAGACTGGATATTTAACACCAAGATTTTCATTGTCTGGGGAGAGATAAGGTTATTATGTAAAAGTGAATCTGCCGAGGAGAATAAAGCGGTTAGTGTGCTACCATTGTGAAATGCAGAGATGTTTTTTAATAGAGGAAGCAGAAAACAACTGTGTTTTTTTATCAGGGTAGAGGTTGCTGAGACTTGTGGATGATGACAGAGGCAGTTTTATTGTGTTCCAGCTTAATGATGCAGTGCAGGAAAGGTAGTGCTGCATCAGAGCTACTCTGTAATCATTCATCAGGGTCAGGAGAAGGGTGTTCTCTGCAGTGGGAACATGCTGTGCCTGAGCTCCAGGGGGGATGTTACTGGCTGATATAGATGAGTGTTCATCCAGGATGATGCTGCATAAGAAATGGGAAGGAGGGTGAAAAATTCACTGCTCTTGGGGCTTGGGTTCCTGCTGAAAGGGGTTTGAAAGACCATTTCATTGCACAAAGGTCTGTCTTCCCAGTGCAACTTGTTTACTTTAGCACACTGACAAATACATATAAATAAAGATGCTGAAGCAATATGTAGGTTTATCCCTTCTCTTAAGAATCCCAGACAGTGTGTAATTTTGAGGAAGCACCTTAGTTCCCATTACATTTCATGATTTGGAAATAGAGACACAGAAAAATACCTTGGCTGTGGCATCACACCTGCCCTGCTGCAGGCCCTTGGGGGTATTCCTCATCATTAAGAACAAAAAAAAGCAAATTATGTAAGTTCAAGTGAAGTAGCAATCACAAAGGAAACTATACTGTAACAAATTTACATGGAGGAAAAATGGATGGTCAAAAAATACTGTACTATTACAAGTTACAAAATATTATTGAAGCTGGTACTTTAAAGTCTTTAGAGTAGGGGTCTAGAAAAGGAAACCACGTTGTCTCTGACAAAAATTCTTCTGTGACCTTAAATGATTCTCAGTGAACACAGAAAAAATTGCAAAGACACTGGGATCACTCAGCTTTTCAAAGAGATTGGATGGTTATACCTATCCTTTGGGATTCCCACTGATCTCTCGCCAAAGGAAAAACAGAATTTTGCACTCCTGTATTTTGAGGAAATATAACTAGTAAAATAATGCCTAGAGCTTGGCTCTCTTCAGAGTTGCCTATGGAGAGTGATGAGATCAACCAAGTAAATGACACAGGAGACTAAGACGCTAGTGACTTGCTACTATTTACAGAAGAAAGCATTCAGCAATTGTCTTCTCTTTGGTGGAATTTCTTCCAAGTCAGGAAAGTTTTTCTGAAAGACAAAGTACTCCTTCCTGGTATCTGCATTCAAGGCTATGATGTGAAGACTTATGCTAGTCTAGAACACAGTGTTTGCCAGCTGATTTTGTGGGGTAATCTCCACATTGTAGTATGACTTTTTTGGTGCAGTAATAGAGCATGTGAGCAGGGTGAGCTGAATACAGTGAAGGGCCATCGTGTTTTATGGAGCTCCCCTTGCCTGTTGGTCTGCTCCTGTAAATGAACCTGGGTGCGGTGATTCTTGGCATTGCTGTATTGATTCTGCATTATCAAGGTGTAGGGCTGGGTGTTTGTTCTTGAGACCTGTATTTATATTCTAGGGCAAGATAGGTAGTCAGAGTATTTTTTGAGTGACGGACCACAGCCTAAGTCCTCCCAGCAAAGGTCCTGTGGTCTCTCTCCACCTGTAAAGCCTTGCAGCGTGGCATGTATGCTAAGAGATGGGAGATGTGGGGTCAGACCTGCCCAGGAGGAGCAGGGGTTTGAACTCAGACATGGCTCTGACTAATGGGAGCAGGGGACACAGCAGACATGCACCTGGGTGCTACGTTGCCATGTCGCTGGTAAATACTTCTCTCTAATGGCACTGTAAACCAGCAGCCTAGTAGTATGTTCATAGGTAAAAGGCACTATTAACCCCAGAGTTTACTACCTGACAATGTTCCATTATCCAGTTGTGTTAACAACAGAAACACATGATGGAGTAGACTTAAATACCATCTAGGGCTTTCATGACCACAAGACAGATACAGAGAAGATTAAGCTTCCATGGTCGTAAGGAATATTCAATGGAAGCCTAGTGCTTTGCTAAAGTCCTTGTGGCATCTTAAAAATATTTAAGGGAGGACCACTGGTAAAATACAATGGGTCACGGCAACAAAGCAGCCTTTCCTGCAACATGCAAAACTCTTAAAATCGATTAAAAAGCCTTTATAAGAATTTATCCCATGTCAGAGAGGCTGGGCTGAAACCTATGAAGAAGCAAGTTGTAGGACTCTGAGTCAGATGCATGCAAGGAATAATAATAGCATTTAGGAACTCTGGGGAAATAAAGAACTACAGTAATTCAGCCCCCAAAGGAGTACAAAAACAGGAGGGGAAGGAAGAAAAGAAAAAGACATTTACTAGTAGTTTGACATCCTTTGTCCTGAGGGGCAATTCTTCCAGGCAGCGTCATGCAGATGATAAAATTATGCTTTGCAAATTATTCTGGAGACCATTGTCCCTTTAAAGAGAGATCCCAATCCAGGCATTTCCTTCCACATTAGTGCAGCTTGTGCAAATGAGGAAAGCTTTGCTTTTTTGAGTGGAACCTGGGGAACCTGTTTTGCAATTGGAGCAAATGCTCACTACACCAGTTATTCAGTACAGTGATTTCCCTGCTACCAAAATACCCGTGTCTGTTCTTTTCTGAATCTTGGGGAAGGGGCTGAACATTTGCTCAGCACTAGTGGGAAGAGAGATATCCTGAAGGTAAAGTCATGTACAGTTGCTTCAGTCTGGAACACAGTTCTGTTTCTGTGGTAGGTTTCTAATATGACTTAATGCAGGTTAATTGGTGCTTTTTGATTGACTTACCCTAATGCCAAGCAGCAGTGATAAAGCCACTTTCCTCACAAGGGTACTATAATGGCTAATGCTTTCTGAAGTATTTAGATATGAAAAAGGTGAGGAGTAGCAGAGGAAAATAGATGCTTGCTGGTTTGAAATGTATTGTGTACAGTCTGTGCTTATTTAGCTGTGGTAAATGAACTGTAGCATGTAATAGAGAAGACCTGAGACTAGATCTTTTTCATTATTAAAGTTACGTTTTTCTGACATTCCCCCCCCTTCTAATATGCTGTTGTTACGGCAACAGTGTTTCTATGAAGAGATTCGTATGAACTACTGAACCCTCCTTGCACTTTTACCTGTTTTGGCACGCTCAAGATACTTAAATGCATATGTTCTTGAGTTGTTTTTGTTTAACCAGAAGGAATTAAAGCATAATTTTGAGCAGAACTTTACTTCCTCAGAGAACTTTGCCAAAATCATCGTATCTGCTGTTAAGTACTGGTGTGTTTAACACAACCTATATAAAAAAATGCAATGTCGTATTTCCTCTGCCATGTCCTAGAGTTGGACAAAGAGGCCTCCACAGCAACCTCATTGCAGCTTTTAATAATCATGGATGAGTGGAATGGTATCACCAAGTTCACACATAACTTACTGCAAAGGATTGTATTTCATTTTACTTTTGCACACCTCATTTATGTGCTCCTGCGTTCCTCTAACAAGAGCCTCTGGAGGGAGGAGATATCTCTGATATCCATCACCCCCAATAAACAACAGCAGCAAAGTGGCACTCTGACAAGATCATGAAATAGTCGTGAGGAGTCCCAAAATAACAGATGGCAGTAAACTGTTACTGGGTCTCCTAACCAAAAGGAATGGAGGTGTGTGACATTACAAGCTTCCAGATGGCAGAAGATGGAAAAGACAGCTTCATGATCTGCTCTTATGAATCCTAACTGCTGCGTGTCACTGATGAATGAAAGGTATAATTATTTAGGGGGGAGGGTGTTTTTCATTTCTTTGAGTGGTATTTCACTAGTTGGATGTGTTAACTCAAGTTGCCTTATGAAATATTTTCTGGGCAGGTTGAGTAGAAGCTTATGCACAGTTCTGTCGTTAAAGTGCCTGGTGTGTTCAGTTATTTTCCTTAACTGTGCCTCAAATCTTCATTTCTAGTACTCTGAACATAACTAACTTTTTTCCTTCCTGTAACAATGTTTAGAAAGCACCTCATGAACAAATGTGAAATATACCATGATTAAAACTTTACATATCTTGGCAATGCTTTGTACCAAGTTGTGCCTTTAACTTTATTATGCTTGTTTGGGGAACATTCCTCAAGATAGGTTTCTTTGAAACATTTTAGTTGTGACAATCCCAGAGCATTGTGACTGAAAATCCTAATCTTTCTACTGATTGTTTCCTGCAATGGGTCTTGGGCTGTATCTGCCTCTAAGATATGAAAAATATGAACTGTATTCTGATAATGGATAAATACATTTTTACGATATTAGTCTTAACATAAATCTTAGTGAAAGGTTAATTTTGGACTGCCTTCACAGCACCTCAGTTGCAAGCTGTTTCAAGCATAGTGTTCTAGGCATGCTGAAATATTCATGCATTTATTGGGGTTTGGAGGGAAATGAGGGCATATTGATGTTTAATTGGTTGAATTAAAAAATTTCTATTACTCTAAGCAAATGAAACTGAAGATATTTTTGTGCTCTTGGTTTCATGAGCTGTATAAATCTTAGTCTCTGGCTTTTGCAGGTAGCAGACTGTTACTAGCACTAGTCTCAATAACCAGCTTCTATGAGACTTCTGTGTATAATTTCAACCTGCAGGAAGCCTTCTAAGAGAACTTACTTTCTTTGCCGGTTGCTCTTAGGTTATATCTATGTACGCTGGTAATTTGGCGCACTAGCGGTGAACCAGTAGATGAAGACAGTTAGTGCTGGGGCCTCTACCTCTGTCTACATTGTGTGCTGCTTGTTAGGCTTGCCTGGGACTGGATTTAGCCTGGTCTTCTGGACTGCCTGCCTCCCATCAAATGGGCTTCAAAGCTGACCAAAGGGTCAGTCATTAGTACAGACCCTTCTGGGCCAAGTGAGGGTTGGGAATGCTGTCACTGTTTTCTAGAGGTGGTGCTGTTGTTGTCCTTGTGCTCTGTAGGGTTCTGGGCTGTTCTGCAGGCCTGAGATGGGAGCAGTGACCTTCAAGGCAAAATATGGTGCAAATATTCTCATATTGTATTTATCATATGCTCAGTATCAACAGTGATTGCTATGAGGGGGAGATAAGAAGGTGATTTATCATGGTAGTATTTCTTAGTATGCTCTCTTTCTGAGGTATCTGCACTCAGATGTTTGCATGGAAAGCTGTTTACCTGATTGCTTACTCAGTTGGTTTCTTGCTCCTCTCTCCTCCAGCCGTCAGTCTCTGCTGAGATATCTCATACTTTATGTTGCCACCTTGTACCCTGTGCTTTCTCCTCCATCACAAGCCAGTGGAAAAACCCTAATTAAGGTGCTCTCTGATACATACAAATATGGAAAGACAAGAAGGTGGAGAAAAGATGAGAGTTTTCTCTTTCAGTCATCATTGGGCTGCCTCCTACTGTATTGAAATGCCACCAGGAAAATTCTTTCTGCACGCAATAATTTTTTTTAAATAGTTATGAGCAAGCTGCAACTGACTGTAGTTCATTTTGGCCAGTGTCCACATCTTTTTAGCTACACTTTCTAAGGGTTTTTTGTGTGTTGGTTAAGCTAATCCTTGTTTGTATAAAAGGAAATGCAAAGATCATAATCTGTTCTGATGGATTTTTCCCCCTTGTACTGATCTCTTTACCAGTTGCACAGTGACATTTGAAAATCTTTATAGTGTATAATAAGCACTTTTTTTAGTATGCTTTTTTAAAACTGATTCAATACAGTTCTGTCATTAACAGTGTTCGTCAGTCACTGGCATTCATTAGCTGACCCAGTTGGTTTGCATTGCAAATTAATTAATAGCCGTGGATGGCTATAAATGTGCAACAAGCTATATTATTCATATGTAAATATTCTTTTGATTATATCCATCTTCACTTGCTAATGCCCTAAAATGCTTTGATGTTTATTCTTCTACAAGTTTATGGACCACGATTTCAGCCGTGCTTC
>JAOXJM010000023.1:18925731-18939948 GCA_026413425.1 Tringa solitaria | reverse complement strand
CCATTGCCCCTTGTCCTCTCACTGGCAACTACTGAAAAGAGTTTGGTTCCCTCCTACTTCAATCCCCCCTTGAGATACTTCTAAGCATTGATAAGGTCGCCCCTCAGCCTTCTCTTCTCCCTTTTTGTCGGTGAGTGGACAGGACTCGTCATACCTTCAAAAAAAGTTGAGAATTTTGTGGAACTAGGTGAAAAGCAAGGGCATAGGACTGTATTTCATAGTGTGAGGTGGAATCCTAACAGCTGTGGAACTGTTGATACGTGCTTCTGGGTCTGCCTGTTTCCAAGGACAGTGATCCAAGGCAAGCTCCCATTCAAGTCTGTGGGTCAGATCCTGACCTGATGGAAATCGATGCATGTCAGTGGAGACAGCACCTCTACTGATGTGAGGGTCTGGATTCAGGCTTTCTAACAACTTTTTGCATTGAAGCAGAGTGGTAAGATAGACTAAATCCATGATCTCTCATGTTGGGGATGGGTGATACTGCAGTACACAGTCTAACTCAAAAGCAGTTTGAATTACTTTTTCCCCCTTTGTGATTCAATGACGTTTTCAGAAGTGCAGCCTAGGAGATGTAACATCATAAGGAAAGACTGTTCCTACAACGTGGTTCTATAACTGCAATTAAGACAGCTGGCAAAAGGCAAATCTTGAAGGACTGCTGAAAAATGTGTGTAGCTGCACTGGGAAGTAAATGCAAAGAAGCTCACCCATTTCCTGGTGGAAGTTTTGGGTTTGCTGCTTCAGTGCAAACTTTGCAGTGTTTCTGCACTGCATATGAATTTGATGCAGACATTTTTCTATGTGCCCCCACTTGCTTTCATGTTCAGTTTTGTTTTTCATTAAATGAAGAAAGACTGCTATGAACAATGGGATAACTTAAATGACTGGTCTTCTGGTTTTTGTGAGTCCACTGTAAAATATCTTGATATTTTCAGTGCAAACATCATAAAAGTTAGTAAAATCTTACTGAATTCCAAATCACTTTCTCTGCTCAAACTTTGGCAAACAAACAAAACCGGAATTATTTTAGAGTTGTTAATGCCTCTAACATAAAAGAACTGTTTGCTTTTTCAGATCAGTCCAAAAGTTCATCCAGTCTAGTAAAAAGTCACAATCAGTAGCTACTTGGAGAAAAACTCAGGCAGAGAGTATGTGAAATAACATGTGCTTAAAATATCTTTTGACACGTATTTCTCTTTAGCTGTTGGTAATCTGCTGAGTATTGTTTTCCAGACTGGGCAACTGTGGCTGGGACATCCTGATTAATATACACCAATGATGAATGAGTTCAATTTCTTCTTCAACCTATTTACAATTTGGCTTCCACAACAGGATGTTGTGGAGAGCTCTGGAATTAAACTTAAGCATTGCATAGGAGAGAAAAAGATCTTGTTTGTTTGTTTTCAGTGTGCCAAATAATTTTGAGTCCAAGCACAAGAAATAGAAGCCTCTCAAACACCATTTTGTGCTTGGGCTAAACGTGACACTTTCCTAGTGGTGAAGTGTCACATACGGTTGGCCTTTTCGGTAGTACTATCAACTGGTGATATGTAAACCTAGGGTCTGCATCCGTGCTTTAAAGATTTATATTTTTTTGCTTATTAACTTTGGCATTGTAAGTATGCCTGCTCTTGTAAAGGAAAGTACACTGTTACGTTAACATAAAAGAACTGTTTACTCTTTCAGATCAGCCCAAAAGTTCATCCAGTCTATTAAACAGTCTCAACCAGTAGCAGATGGTGGCAGAGGCATCTTGTGCTCTGTTGTGGAGTTCTCGAGGAAAATCCTTAGGTGGTAGTTGTGTATCTGAAAATACTTGCACCAAATAGTAAAAAGCAATTAAACTTCTCTGACAAGTCACACCATCCATTATGCAATTATCAGTGTTTAATTTTGCATCATCTTTTCCTTCGCCAGTTTTGTTTTCCTTCCTCAGAAATATCTGCTCTTGTTTAAATAAAAAAAAAAAGGTGGAGAGGAATAAGTCAGGTCTGTTCTTTGGGTGCTATCTGATAGATGGTACAGATTTTGTGTCTTTATATCTATGGAATGGTGGCTGATGGGGAAAAAATGAGAACACGTCTTAAGAAAAATTTCATACAGTGGGTTATTGATGTATTCTTTGTACACGGCCATTTGAATACAGTCGCTTTTGTAATAGAGCATAAAAAGACAGAGAACCCAATTAACAGTCCCCTAAGAGTCGTGATGATGGTCTTTGTGTACTGCTGGGGCAAACTTATATCAGGATTTAGTTATGAATTTACTGAATATTTTCCCTCAGTGGCAAGAGATGCTGGCTTTGTTCCTTTAAGGGGAGGAAGCAACATGAAAACTAAAAGAAAGCATGACTGAAGGTTGCTAACAGCAGCAGAGGATGCATAGGCTCAGTTCTGTTTAATTTTGCTTCCCAATTTACTTTATAATTACAGATCTCTTCTACCTAAACCCCAAATGACTCTACAGGAATAGAGCAAGTATGCTACTAATTAAATACAAAACAAAACACAACAAGCCAACAAACTTCACAGTAACTTGGGATGACTCAATTCTGCTGTTTCTAGATGCCCTTGAAGTCAGAAACCTCTGTTAAGGAACAACAATACGTTCATTTCTGTAAATATATATTTAGGTGCTTAAGTGAATTGAGGTCCTGATACATTTAGTTCAGAGATGAAGATATTTACAATGTTTGTTTACCTACTTTCTTACTGATACTTTTCAATCAAGGTTGTATTTGCTAAGCAAGAATTTATTCAGAGTATTGTCTTCCTAAAAGGACTTATTATATTTCAAGAAAGATAGGCAGATCTTGATATGACTGAAGTACGTATAGCGTGGAGTAGAGCTATTATGTTTGGAAACAGTCATGCTGGTGATTCATTTGGAAAGCCATGGAACTGTGTATTTCAAGAAGTAGTACAAAGTGTCTTGTTACTGAGAAAATACAGCAGCAAGGTGTTTATGTTCTGAGCTGCATCCCTGCAGTTGCTCATCAGAGATGTGCTGTTTTATGTCTACTGCAATTAGAGGATGTAACAACAATCAGTCCAAGCACTCAGACTGGCTTTGGTAGCTTGTGACCTTCCCACCAAGAGATTTCAGCGGGTTCATACGACCTTCTTGCTGGTAGCAGCATTGTCAAGACTAAATCACAAAGGTTTTGTTTCATGACAGGACAATTCCTATTGTCTTGAGCAGGACCACTTCCATGTTCACTGTGGAAGTACAGCTATGGCTGACACAGCATTTCCCAAACCACTGCCTGTTTCACCCTTGTCAGCTGTAGGGATTCACACCTTCACAAAGGGAAAAGCCAAAAATATTTAACTTAGATAGAGGTGGACAAAGACTGCTAAAGGAGAATCGTTATAGCCCCGTTTTACCTTGGGAACGCATACAAGCCTGGTTCTTTCCCGACATAGAACTGCACAGAAGTCCTGCTGTAGAATAGGGAATGAAACCTTGAATTAACTGGAAATTTATCCTTCCCCTTGCATTTTCAGTTTGCTGATTTTTGTACTTTAAGTGCCATTTTTCTCTGATAAACCCAAACCCAGCCTTATCTTAGCTTATACAGATACTAAGGCTCTAAGTTAAAAGTGTAAATTTTAAAATGCCAGAATAAAGCTGCTTTTACAATTTTGATGGTTTGACAAAGTTGTAGCCAACTGAAAATAGGACCTTGCAATGGGAAATATTGGTGAATTCTACTTGTGCTAATTATAAACTGGATTATATAGGTTCCCTTGTAAGAATAACTGTAATGGGATTAAAGAACAAATCTACAATGGTCTCTTTTTAGGGACTGGCTTCCTGAATTGTATTAGCCCATGGAGCCCATGCAAGGACTGAACCACCAGAAATGGTGATCTTATTCTTTTCTCATTTTCATGACTTCTGCTACTTACAGCAATTTTTGATGTAGCTGCTTTCTCACCTTTGCCAGAGAGGCTCATTCTCTTTGCTGTGCCCTGGAGTTTTCAACATCGTTCAACTTTAGCTTTCTTTAGCTAGGATTTTTTTTTTCTTTTTTTGGCAGTCAATTTTCCCTTGTTAAATTCTGAGCACTCTGGCACTCAGTTGCTTTCTGTGTAATTTATTCATGTGCACTTTGCTTTTCTTCTATGGTAAATTAAAAGATGCTCTAACTAATGTGTCCGTTGCCCTCTGGAATTGTATCCAATAAACCTCCTCTCTCACTGGGACCTCTGGTACAGTCATGTCCAAGAGATATTTGCTTACTTCAATTTTATTGCTCTCTTGTAAAGCAGTTCTGTTCCCATTCTGTGTTTCTGCAGGTACTGCTCTGATTGGGGCTGTGAAAATATTACTTGTGTTGTCCTTTTTGCTAAGTATCTTTGAAGGTTTATCTTTGATGTTTAGCAAAGATTTCTCATCCTCTCTAGCAATATACAAGCTGCTGCTACTTTCACACGACTCCTCTTGTTTTAGACAGCTTTATACGGATTGTTACAGGACTTTGTTAGAGCTTCAACCTGTTTTGGATCTGGTCCTTTGTACATAAACCTAAAAGAGCAAGCCACAGGTGTCCTTCCTGCAGGATTCGGCAGCTTTGCAGGTTCCCTCCAAAGCATGTAACTTCCTACAAATATCAAAAGGGGTTGCCTTGGTAACAAAAACCTCTGAGCCTTCATTTAATTTCAGAGGAGCAGAAGGTCATATGCCCAGTCAGCAGAGCTGTGTGTCAGGTACTAATGGTAAGGGGAGAGTTACGAAGGCCAAAGGTACTTTTGTTTTCAAATGTCAAGAAAATTGAAAACCATGTGAGAAGCAAATGATAAATTTCCTTGTTGAAGATAATGGCTGGAGCAAGTGCTTTGCTTTCATGAGGAAAGAGGAGCCAGCTTGCCAGGAAACTATCCTGTCTGCACCTGCTTAATCATGCTGTTAACACAGGTGATGTTATCATCAGTGTGGTCATAAGGACGTGCCCTCCTGTCCCCAAAAACAAATATAAGAGACATCCTCAGACACCACCAGCCCAATGTAGCTCCGAGTAGTTACGTTGAGACCAAAGAACAATCAAAAAAATTGGACTGGATCTTCAGCTGGTTTAAACACTGCTGTTCCACAAAACATGGTAAATCTACCCTGAAGTTCAGCATGGAGAGATGAAACCCCATTTCCCCAACCTGTTTTCCTGCCTTCTAGTGATTTATTTTGTGTATCTGATAGCAAGTGAGACTTTAAAATCCTGCTCAATTAAATAGGGCTGCTTAGAAGCTGATTATAAAATACAGAAGCCGTGTCAAGGTGAAGAGACCTGATGGCTGACTGAGGTACGGATTGTCACCTCAGTGGTGATGGTGGGATGAAATGGGCATCTCTTCGTTGTTACAGCACAGGATCCTGCTGGCACTTGCCTCTGTATGCAGAGAAGCAGCAACCAAATGTGGCAGTGGTGAGCACAAGTGGACACCGTAACTGTTGGAAGTTAGTCCGTAGGGGTTGAGAGTGCTCAGCCTCATACCAGCACTGTGCAAAGAGGGAAAAGCCCAGCTCCCTGCCATCCTTTTTAAGGCATTTTTATGAAGTTCTGCTCTAGCCTGCTCTAGTTCTGCTCTTCTCCTTAAAGGAGAATTACTGAGAATGATTTGTAGGCCATAACTAAACTGTATATGCACAGCTGAACCAGCAAACGCGGGAGGAGAAAGGTCATAAGGGGGGAGAGTGCTCTGAGCATCTTTTCTCAGGCTGCTGACCCACACCTGCCTGTCTAGTCAAACTAGAGCGTTGGCATTGTGCTTCAATTACTGTTCTCCAAAATCTAGATAGCTTATGTGTGCCTCCCAGCCCAGAACAATCAGAGAAATTTCAGGAGAAATAGGAGAGAGGAAAGGACAGACTCACTTGGAGCCACTGTGTATCAGGGTATTTCTTGTAGCCGTCATCTTGGTATTGACATAGCCCTCAGCCCTTTGGTTCTGGTTCCTTATAATGCCTGTTGTCCTGCTTAACAAACAGAAATGAGCATGGTTACCATTTAACCTGCCACTGTCCATCTGACACCATTTCTGATGAGTCATTTCCTGACTCCCCCTATGGATTGCCAAGTATAAACACAGATTTTGAAGAAGGCAAGCAAACTTGAAACCAACTTTCAAGCAGTCAGTTAAGTTGTAGATACCAGTGTGTGCTTAACAAAGTCCTGAACAAATAGGATGTTACTCACCACCTCCCAACATTGTCACCATTACATCATGGGTTGATGGAGTTTGTTGAATCTGGGCAGAACATTTTATTCAAAAATATTTTGCTATGAAACTGACAGTTTTCGAGGTCATGTTATCCCTGAGGGCTAAATTGTGAGATGAGGAATGGTTTTGATTAGAGAGCAGGCAGAGAGTATCTGTCAGTGCTAACTCTTCTCCAGGTGACTGCAGATTCATTCTCCTGGCACTGGCTCTTCACTCGGCTGTGACATTTAAAATAGAGAACCGGAAAATCCTGAGACAGAATGGCAGCCATAGCCGCTTTAGACACGGTACAAAGAGGATTGGAAGAAGTCAGTATGTTGTGTTACTCTCATGTTAGAGCTAATTAGCAGAAGAGAGGATCAAGTGTTCCTGCTCCCTCAAAGCCCTGGTTTACTGCCCTACCAGCTGCTCTGCCTCCCTTCTTTCTTCATATGACTGTGATTGAAGAAGCAAATCTATCCCATGGAGAGCGTGTGCAAGTGGTCTGCTGTGGTCATGAGAATCAGGGGAAGCTCTGCTGGGTCTCAGTTCTCCTGTAGTTGGGAATAGTAAGCCTCCTTCTCTCGCACTGTGACTTCAAGTTTTGTGCAGATCTGTGGCATTCTTGACTGTGTTTGCAGCTCAGGACAATCCTGCCTGTCAGGGCAGGTTATGTTTTTCTTCTACAGCTGTTACGTGATCACTCTCAGGAACCTTTCATGCAAACCCCTTCCTGGCATGAACCACATGTGGCTTTGAGGAACTTGTTCCATTTGAACAGACATGGGACTTTCTGGAGCAATGTGAAAACTGACATGCTGGATGCTCTCACAAAGTCCTAGTAACCTCACAACAGAGGAATGAAAAGGAGCCTCAGAGTAACCGTGTACCAGGCTTGCATAACTGAGATCATAGAATCATAGAATGGTTTGGGTTGGAATGGACCTTAAAGATCATTGAATTCCAACTCCCCTGCCATGGTGGGCAGGAACACCTTCCCACTAGATCGGGTTGCTCAAAGCCCCTTCCAACCTTGCTTTGAAAACCTCCAGGGATAGGGCATCCACAGCTTCTCTGGGCAACCTGTTCCGCTCTCTCACCACCCTCACAGTAAAGAATTTCTTCCTAGTATCTAATCTGAATCTCCCCTCTTTCAGTTTAAAACCGTTACCCTTCATCCTATCACTACACTCCCTCATCTCTCCTCTGGGCCCCCTTTAAGTACTGGAAGGGGCCATAAGGTCTCCCCACTCTCCAGGTGAGGTCTCACCAGAGTGGAGTAGAGAGGCAGAATCACCTCCATTGCCCTGCTGGCCACACTTCTTTTGATGCAGCCTAGGATGCACATAATGAAAAACCTGTTTGTACAGAACAGTATTTCAGATCACTAAGGTTTGCAAAAGCATGTGCTTATAATCAGGTTGAGGTTAAGTGGGAGACATGTAAGAAAAATCTTCCTGGAGGTGATCTTTATTTATAATTCCTCAGGTGCTGTTGTCAAAACACTCCTATTAGGCAGCTATTGTGCAGAAGAAGAGTCACTTTCTGCCGCTTTGACACCTTGAACTACATGCAGTGCTGCTGTGTTGGGGGCATGAGAGACTTCTGTGAGGCCAGCTTGATGCCTTATTATTTCTTGTAAGTTCTGCTTTGGAGTTTTCTGATAATTGTAACTGAATCCTGATTACATTTTCTTTGATTTGTAAAAACAAGGAATGTGAGAGTACAAACGGTCTGCCTTGTTCTCAAAAAGCAGTACCAGCACTATTTTAGTGCACAAGGTTGTTTTTTTTCCGTCCCTTCCCAATTTTATATAGGGCAAACTTGTATAGCACAAAATTATACTTGGAATGCATTTTAATTCAGCTTGATTGGAGTATCATGAAGATCTTAAGCGTATATATGCAGACAGAACTGGAAGCAAGAATTATCCAGCAGCATTATCTTTTAATGGCTGTTTCTATTTTTGTCCTGAATTCATTTGCTTAGTATAATAGCTAAAGCCCTATGCAGTATATGGAGAAAGCATCACTGATGGTTAACAGACAAAGGGATAAATACATTTTATTTCATGGAAACTAATTTGTTTAATCATCATCACTTTGTTTGGTTTTAGCTAGAAGTAATTACGCAGGAATGATGGCTAACAAGTCATCAACAGGCTGAAATGAACCATTGGAAGAATAGATTAGTTCACACTACAAAGAAGCAAGGTCACTGAGTATCTTGATTATCTCAAAATGTCTCGAGATAATCTGTTATTCATCTTCTGTGGTATTCTTCTGCTTTTCAGAGCTTAAAACTTTTAGAGAGGGCAGCAATTTAGGCTTGAATACTCATGGTAGTAAGGGCAAGGAACTGAAAACTCTTATTCTACAGGATGCATTGAAAGGATTTTTTTCTGTTGCCTATGAAATATGTATACAGTTGGAGATACTGCATTTTTATTTGGTTTCAGTATATTTACAGTTGTCTGTTTTCTTTTTCTCTCTGCAGATAACTCTACGTCTGATGTGTAAAATTTGGGCAGTGTTTTAAAAGATTTTGGGCTAGGTACCAGATTCTAGAAACTACAAGGTAAGATCTGTCTTGTGGTGCTTTTGGGTGCATTTACATTGTGTTATAAAACAAGCACTATCTGTATGTGCAGCTATAATAAAATCTTCAGTTTGAATTTTCACTGGTCAGGTATATTATTTGATGTTCTGAAGATGAGCTCCAAAGATTAATTTCTTTCCATCTCCTGCATCTCACACAGAGATCCATTTTTTATTATTTATCCAGTACAGTCTTCAGGTTATTTGATAATGCAGCTGCTGCTATTTGCTTCATGAAACCAATTGTCTTCTGAAGGTAAGTGCCATGAGGTCCTGTGCTGCTGGTTTTTATAATGACAGTTTTTCTGTGAAAATAGCAGTACGCTTATACTCAGGTTCATAAATGCATGCTATTCAGAGCTTTATACTATACAGTCATTTGCAAAGAAAAAAAAAAAACAAAAATAAAACCAGACTAGGCAAAGCCCTCCACAAGCAGTGGGTAGAGCTCATTCATGTAGTGATACCACTTTGAAATGGATGCTACTGAAAAATGCATGGTGTGTAGCTAGTTGTCATTTCTAAATGTCATAGAATTTTTTGCCCTTAGAGGGACAGCAAAACCTAGATCAGGCTAGCTTTAAATTTAATATGGTGTTCGAGCTGAGAGACAGGGAATACATATTGATTCTGTAAGTCAGTTTTCTATTAATCTTGCAAGATCGTTAATGATCTGGATAAACTGTTTAATATACTTCTGCGTATTTTTAGCCCGTATCTTTTAGTAGGTCTTACTTTTCTTAATAGATTAATGCATAGCTACTGAACCAACTGCAATAATGTGGGCACTGAATTTTATTGAAAATGTATTGACTTACCTTTTTGTGTCACATCAAGAAATGAGCCAGATTTAAAAAAGGAGGTACATTTTGTGAAAAGATGTAAAAGGACATATATTAAAAGCTGATAGAGCATGTCATGCATAGGGGTGGGGTTGGCATGAAAATGAGAATGAAAACATGGGGTCAGAGGAGGAGGCAGAAATTAAATTAAGCCTCTAAATTACCCTTCTCAGTTAATCTTTACACAACACCCCAATTCCATTGGAAATGAATTCCTTCCCTCACTAAAACATCATATGTAAATACCTTTATCTCATTGAACAAAACTTATTTACAAATCAACTGGAGCTGGGAAGAGTTGAACCTCCCCACTGTTTTGTGAAGCCCAACACCAAAAAGCATTCCATGGCTTTTCTGTATAACAAGTGCAGTTCCTTTGATGGTGTGCATGTAACACAGATATGCTCCCATAATTAACATATTAAACTAAGATGTACTACTTTCTCTTTGCACTGGCATTCTCAACAAACTGAAAAGAAGTACCAGTGATGTATATTTTTAGATAGATACAGATACAAATGCATGTAGTATCCTGATATGCGTCTTTCCTGGTGTCTGCATAACAGAGGCATTTTCTTAACAATTTACCCTATTCCAAGAGATTTCCAATGGCTACGTAAGGCAAACTGAGCAAAGTATTCATCTTAGTTTATCAGTACTAGGAGACAACAGTATGTGATGTGTGGGCTTGGATAGTATACTATTTCCTGGATAAAGGTTTTTATTAAATAGAAGGGTTTGCCAAGGTTTATTTCCCCTTCAGGGAACTTCAGGAGAATGGTGAATTGTTTCTAAATCTTTTTTGCGCTCACCTGAGGGACTGCAGATTGCTGCCTGGCTGCACTGGGTCTGCCTCAACAGACAGTGTGAGGAGCTAGTCCTTTGTTTCTCTTCATTCTTTCACCTTGTTGAGACATTTCTGCCTATATTGAAGAAGAAATGAAAAATTCTAATTTACAGGAGGAATTTTTGTTCTTATGTAGGCCTTATTTGGGGAAGAACTTCCTAAGTGGTAAACCTACTTGGTAAACCTACAGCCCTTCTTCAGAAATTTCTCATAATATTGTTTGAAGACATCCTTTTTGTTTGGAATAGACCAAGTCTGATGTTGGGATTGGATAGTGTGTGCAGGAATAGAATGTTCTATTTAGACTGAATGTGCTTTAACGGGATATTTTATATGTGACTGGGTCCCCTTTTTAAATAAAAGAAGGATCTAAATTGTGCAATGGGCTTTGACCCCTGCTGCCCCTAATCCCCACTGAAGTCTGCCTAGGCCAGTGCAGCCAGAAGGGACACTACCTGTGGAAGGTCTGTTATTGTGAAGCATGGCAGGAATGATGTCTCTGACCCAATGTGAGAAGTGGCCTCCCAAACGAATATAATTTTGATAACATAATGCTTATTTATAGCATGCTGCACTTTTTAGTCTTGCCCAGGACCAAGGGTGCCAGTTTGCAAGCAGACAAAGCACTTGATCGAAGTTGATAGAGTAGACAAAGGGATAGGAAAGGAAATAGGGAGGTAAAATATCTTTTTCTCTGCATGGACAGACACAGGAGTAAAATCCCGTTGTCCTGAATCCCAGCCCTGTGCTCTGCCTCAAGACCTGTTCTGCTGGAATCAGCTCTCTTGAGGTATCCCAGATGTCATAAATTTCAGGTATGACCTACTTTCTGCTCATCTCCTCTGTCCTTTCTTGGGCTGGCCAAGGCACACAGGCTGTAGGTTAATTATTTCATCTTCCACAGTGGGAAATGGCACAAGATTCCCAAGTGGTAGCAGTTCCAACAGCTCCTTAGGTACTCATTCTTGCCCAATACCAGTGTCACTGACTCTAGGGCTTTTCTGCTCATTCTCTAAGTCTCCTTATTCGTATTGGGGCAGCATGGGACAGTATTCAGCTTTTTGGTTTGTTTTTCTTGTTAGCCTTTCATGCTTGATTCAGATATTTAAGGTCTCTGCCTAACTTCAAGATGTTTTGATGACTTGGAAAGAGAGTAAGACACACAATTAAGTGTAACAAACCCTGGCTGGGCAAACTGAAATGTCCTCTTGTTACAGGAACTGTAATACAAGCAGCACAACAAAAAAATATTTCATTGATGGCTTCGCTGGTCTAGGGGCATATTAACTAAAAGCTGTTGTGTGTGTCAACAGGAAAAGAAGTATGTTTTCACTGAATGGCAGAGAGCTTGCAGAGTTGATGTTGGAGGCTGGTAATTAAAATGTAAACACAGAAGTACAGTCATCCACTTCTGGGAGGAATGTATGTAAGAAAGGAAACTCAAGTTGTCTAACCTATGGATGTTTCAGACTAGATTGGCAAAAGGCAGTAGAATGTTGTAGGAAGCATGTAGAAATGGTCCTGCTTAGTACCTTCCCCAGGGCAGAAATGAGGCACAAGAAAAGCATTGATTATGGTTTTTTTTCCCAAGTAAAGGGGGATACACCCTGTATTTGGGGGTTGACAAGTTCAATTGAATCCAGTGTTGACGTCTCTGAATTCTGGCTCTTTAGGAATGGTCCAGCAGCTGGGTACTACAGGGTTAAAAGACAATGCTTTCTAGATGCAAACTTACAATTAAACCTACGGAAGGTTATATGGTCCGGGTGAGTTGCTATATTATCCTCTTTTCAAAGTCCAGTCTAGTAATTTCAACGTGGTCTAACTAGAAGTACAGCCCAACTGAAATAAACATAAAAAGAATAATTTTTTCTCCTTCCAGAAGCTTTTTTTGTTTTCTGTGGGCACAACAATAGTCTTCATTTTCTACCTTGTTAATTATGTTGTTGCGTTTTATATAATGTTAAAAATATTTATTGAGTTCTCCCTGGACTGGTTGTATATTCCTTCTTAAAAAATAGATGTTTATACAAGAACTGAAATTATTTTCTGACTGGTTGATTAGATCATTGCAATTACATTAGACCAATTGCGTATGCAGAGTTAAGTTTCCCATTTGCTGGATACTGTTTTTAATGCATTAGCAATGAGCATGTCTGAAAACATTTATTATGGCTAGGATAGTTTCAGGGAGCTGTGACTGACAGCTGAAAGTTGCTGAGCTGATTACCTGGAGCATTAATGTAATGCCATCCCTTAGCCCAACCTTGGCCCTGAGCCAGAGTGGTATTACTATTTCATAAGATAAACCTCTGAGAGCAAAACATTTTGAATCCAGATTTGAGTAGCAGAGAAATGAGAGAAGCCACCTGGGTCAGATCCTCAAGCCATCATAAATTGGTCCCATTGGGCTGTGGAGGTGTGTGCTGCGTTTTGACATTGTTCCTTTGAGAGCCTCCCATGGGACAGGCACAGATGAGGAGAGCAGTTTTCACTAACTGCAGGCTGCAGACAAAAACCAGCAAAATGTTCCCCCTGACTATCAGCTGGCTGCTGCTGCTCCCAGGTGCAAAACTGCTGTTTGGGGTGCGAGATAACTGGGACTGCCCCCCGCCTCTCCATTTCCCTCCGCAGCATCCCACTAAGGCTGTGTCTGTCCTGGCCCTTCCTCTTTTCCTTTTGCTATTCAGTTCCTGTGACACAAGTAGCCTTGCACAGTCCACCCTCCATAACCTCTCACCACATGATGAGGGGAAATCTAGAGCCACATCTGGCTGCTTACACACATGCAGGCATGGCTTTGGGGGGCCACTCAGACACTCCACAGAAATGCAACAGCAAGCCCGGTGTGTCTAAAGCCACGAGGATCCCTACACAGCATGGGTGGATCTCCCACTTCCTTGGCTTCATGGCTTTCTTTTCATAGCAGATGTGCTTTCATCTTTGAATCAGTAGCACAAGCTCAAAAGGCAGCATGAATGATAGGGAGCTACTTCAACGTATTTTTCCCTTAACAAGGCAGTTGTGAAATTTTCATTAGTAGTAGACACAACAGAAAAGATATGAAAGGTTTTTACCATTTAGGAGATTAATTGTACCTCATGGGGACCAGCATTGTGCTTTACCTAAGCTCATCCAGACAGAAAGTGAACAAAACCTGCTATGCTTGTTGCCTGAATCTAACCTGAACGGAAGCAGCTCCATGATATTAGGGCACCACTGATAAAGGACTAAGCAGACTAAACCTTATCAAGAAAGATACAATTCTTGTAAATATTAATCCATTTTACTCAGAGGCAAGAACCTCTGGTACCTTGTAACTTTAAGAATAAAAGAATTCAAATTCCATGGTGCAGGCTAAACAGGAAACTAATTTTCAAGCAGACATTAGCAGGGAAAGAGGCTGGGTAACTGTAAAGAGAGCCAGAAAATGTAGTATTTTTTCCCTGCAATTTTTAGCCTTTGTCATTGGAAATACACCTGGCTGTAGCATATGTTTCCATAACTGCCAAGCAGGCAAAAACGAGGGTTTCAGAATGGATTAAAGGAACAAGGATTGTCAAAAGGCACTTGGGCAAATTGCACTGAGAACAAAGTAGGTGCTGAACTCTAATCGAAAGGAGCAAGGCTTTTCCTTCTATTTGTGCCACAGAAAGTCCTTCTTAATGATATATTCAATCTTCAGGTGTCATTCACACAGAGCTGGGTGGTTTTTTTTTTCCTTATGC
>JAOXJM010000023.1:18906192-18917418 GCA_026413425.1 Tringa solitaria | reverse complement strand
TGTTAATATTTATACTTCATTAAATTAATTTAGTTCATTCTAAACTTCTAAATCTCCTCAGCTCTTCCTCTCCACTTTTTTAGGGGTGGGGGAGGGCCATCTGTCAGTCTGGTTTTGGTAAATTTGGCCTAAACCACGACAAGTACCTTTTATTAGAGGGCCTGGGACAGAGGCTGTAGCTGTTAAGATAGTAAACATGCAGGGATTTCTTGCATAAGTGGGTGAATGTCCTCACTTCTTATCTCTTGAAAATGTGGAGATGAAAGGATCGTAATTTTGTAGCTGATGCCTGGGGTCCTCAGCTACGAGTGAAGAGTTCTAGGCTCTAGTCCCTTTTCCAAGACCTTGCTGTATTTCTTATCCAGTGACTCCTGAATACAAAGTACATAAACAGTCTTTTTGCCGTGTCTGTGCTTTAGGTAATTACAGGCTAGGGGATTTCAGGATTTCATTTTTGGACATGGCTAAACTTTACCTCCTTGAAGCTTTAAAACCTCTTTGGGATATGCTACCATTGCACTTTGAGTCGTAAGCCTTAGATACATAGGAATTACTTACTGAAGTCAGAATGAGATTTCAGTAGTTTCCAAAATTAAATTGGACACACATTTTGCTAAGGTTGTTTCAAAATGGAGGTTTGAGTTCTTGCATCATTCTATGCTGTTGAAAACTTTATTTGATAATACAAATGTTCATGGTTTTTTACTCCTCTGTTTCATGCTGTCAGACTTTTCATTAATGGCTTTCACAGGCAATTCCACAGTTCAAGTGAAAAAAAAAATTGAAAATAACTTTTTAACTTTTTTTCAAATTCAGTGGGCCAATGAGCCAACCTAGTGGTGTGTTGAATTGGCAAAAAGCCCTGGCTTTACAGCTGTTGTACAACACGGGAAAATGAGCTGTAACCAGATTTGTGAAGGTGAATCACGGAAGGGGGGAGCCAACAGAGGGGGCTGTGGTTGTTTTATAAATGCTTGTGAGTAGGCTGAGGCTTTCGGTTGGAGTCACTGAATATCTGATTTTGGACTATGTTTATTTCTATAGCACTATACAGAAGAGTTGAGGCCAAAGTTAGAATAAAATCTCATACTGTATAGGTTTGCTGAGTGTTGTACACGTACTTGGAGCAGCATGGCTGGCGCCACCTCCAGGAAACCTACATGTTTCACCAGCTGTTAGAATAGTACCCATACAGGAAAGAGCTCAGAAGAGACACACTGAAAGATTTAGAGCAATGCCACCTAGTGATATAATATAATCTCCTGATATAACTCAATTTTAATTTTTTGGGCTTTAAGATGTTTATTCCTTTACTGTACTCGTTGGCGATTCTGCTTATTAGCATTGAACTTGGACATCAAAAATGCCTTGAGGCGTAGTTAGAGCTTTTGCTCAGCAGCAGTTTAGGTTTGTAGGTACGGCTCATATCCCACCGAGAGCAGCTGCAGAGCTGACCAGGAGGAGACCTCTCGCCTCACTTCTTTTCTCCTGTCTTATTCCAGTGTGTGGCTGAAAGCTGATACCACTACTTAGCAGGAGGGAATGCATCTGAATCTGACCATTTTTAGCCTTTGATGCCTGATAGTGAATAATTTTTTTCCCCCCAACAGCTGCTTGAATAAGGTGACCATCTGTTCCTTCTAAAAAAAAATAAATATCCTTTATTCAATGCTTAATGTTCTGCAGCCTATATCAATTGAATATAGGGTATACTTTGTCCCACATTTCAGCCATAACCACACAGAGCAATCTATACAAAGATACAGTGGCATGATTTGATAAGATCTGTGATTGTTGCATTGCAAATACAACACCGCAGACTTTTCTTTCCATTTTCCAGTGTTCATTTTTTCTGTTTTTCATATTTCTTCTCATTATTGTATTTCCTGGTAATGCAACCATGTGTTACTGTGACCATTTAATAGCCAAAATTATTTGGACCATTCTGTATTATGTACTTCCATAAGACTGAGTCGATACCTTTCCCCGAGGTTATTTTTGCTTCATGATGCTTTTCATGATGTTGGTGATCCTGCTGCTTAATTTCCTTATGCAAGGTATCACCATGGTTCAAAGGGATGGCTCCTCAGAGTAACTTGAACAGGATATGACTAAAATAATCTGCCAAAACAAACCTTTTGTTAAAACAGCAATGCTCATTTGGGGAGGCAGATGCTTTTTCTTCTCAATGTTTTTGAAATAGTGGTCCATGAGTCTGCCAAGAGCACTGTCCTATCATATATATTAGGTGACATACGTGTACAAAGGCAAACATGTGATAAAGACCAGACCTTTTGTTTTGTTTCTTTTGCCATCTACTTTACTTTGCCTCGAATTTGAAACTCTTGATTTGAAGCATCAGCCTCTTCTTCTTTCTTTGGTGGTGGTGTACTCTCTTCTCTGAAGTGAAATTCACACGGAAAATTTGCTAAATCCCGCTATCTCCCTTTGGATGCTGACGCAGCTCTGTTCCTATTGAGAGGGAAGGGCTGCAAAGAAATAACAATTAACTGAGAAGTCTCATGAAGGACCACCCCTACTCTTGAAGCCAGCATGGTAGCTCAGATGGAAAATAGGTTCTCATTCTTTAAGATCTGATGGTGTAGAAAAGTAATAACAAAACCAAAATCGGACCCCCCAAAAAAAGCCAAAATAAACTAAACTTTAATTTTGCCATACCAAGATGTTTATTGAAAACTTCAGCTCTCATCTGTTCCTCATGGCTGCTTCATTTTCTACAAGTAAAATGAAAATGTTGCCAAACATCAGGTTTTTGCAGTGGTTTAGAAGTGAGCTCTTGAGCAGAGCCTGCAGAGGTTTTCATGATGTTCATTATAGTTATCGCACAGCAGAAGTAATAACAGGTAATGAATTTCTTTATGAAGAGAATGATGATACAAGAGCAGTTTGGGAGACAAGCAATGTGTTTTTCCTAACAATTTACTTGCTCGTATTTTTTCCTTGTTTCTTACACTGTCAAAATTGACTTTTTCAGTTATGAATGCACAGTGGCTTTTTGGTGAATTCTTTAGGAAGCCGCGATACTACTTAGTGTGACAATATGTGCATATAGACTTTATAATGATTTGGAAAGGGACAGCACTACAGAGAAGGTGGTGTAGGAATAGATAGGTTTGTTTTCATGCCAAAAATCCAGACAAAATTATTTCTGCCAGGGGAGAATGTCAAAGAACAGATAGGCTTTGTCATCCATCTCCCACTGCATTTCAGTAGGCTTTGTATGGCCTGCCTTTTAGAAAATCCTTCATTTTTCTTTATAAAAGGCTGTTTATTGTTGTTGACTACAGCACAGCACTTCTGAACCTCAGACCGGAATGAGGTTTCATTGTGCGAACAGTCTTAGTAATCATTATACAAGGTACATGTGAGCTGGAGGGACAAATTCAAGGTTTCGTTTCTCCCTGTGCCTTTCCCGTTGCTGACCTCTCTCCTCTGTGCCAGCTGTGGTCTCTAGCAAACAGCTCTTTGTGGCACGATTGATGACAGAGGGTTGGGCTGGTGGGTGGTGGCAGCTGGACTCAGTGTCACCGTGTCGGGATGTCTCACACTCTGACCCTCCCGATGCCCAAGCTGATATCTGCAGAAGACTGGCTGCAGCATCCTTGGAGCTTTGTGCCCCAGTTCTCATCCTGTGCCAGTAGCCCAGCTCCAGTGTCTCCATACCAGGAGTGTGAAAAGGTCACTGGTTGCGAGGGGAAAGGTTTTTGGGCAGGGCCTATGAATGAGACAGCTCAATGTGATGAAATCTAAAGGTAGCTGTGCAGAGATCCTGAAGGAAATGAACTTTCCCAGGGGTAAATAGCTATTAAATTAGAACTGCTATTCTGGCATGATGCTTTAAGCTATTTTGGGGGGTTTCTTTTCTATTTTTTATAGTTATGATTAAGACTGTTTTTTTAACTCTTGATCAGATGAAGGAAAAATTGCTGGTCAGCAGCCTTTAGCAGCGATGGGGGGTGAAGAGCAGGCCTGTGAAATCACTACAAGAAAGAGCGCAGACAAATTCACCCCCATGATGGACCAACCTACTTAACTCTGGCAATACTTAGCAGCTGAATTATGAGAAAAGTCATCAAAGCAGCCCAGTGGAGATGGTGGAGATATTTTTTTCCTATCTTTGCCTCTACTTTTTAATAGGCTACAAGGCTTTAATTTGAAATAGAAAATACAGGAATTTTATAAGACAGTTTCATCAGAAGGATATTTATACAATGAAGTCTTGAAAAGTTTATTTTCCTGTCAAAAATGATAACAAAGTTAGCAGTGGAAAAGTTTGATTTGCCTTTGAGAAACTTGGAATCTCAAAGATAAACTTGGAAGAAACCTACATTTATCAGACTATATGATGCCATATCTCTAACTTAAGTCTGCCCATAGAGAGCTTTCAGCTCAGATAGGAGCAGCATCATGTTTTATTTTCAGTTTTGCCTTAATAAATTATTTTTCTGTGATCATACCTTTTCTTTAGTGCTCGAGTTTAAAAAAAAAAGCTTTTCTAATTAATGTTTATTTTGATTGGAAACAAAACCTGAAATTTTAATTCATGGAAATTAAAAAAAGATTCTGAAGACATATCTTTGTTTCATACTGATGATTGGTAACTACTAAGGTAAAAATGATTAAACATGCTATGGGGAGCATAATATCTTTGAGTGAAATCTAAAATAAAATGGACACTAGTAAACCCAAAATTTTTCAACATTTGTTTAATTAGCAATCAAACTTTTGGGTTTTATCCAACAAAATTTTCATGGGAACTGTCAACACTGCTTATGGGTTTTGATCGCAATAAACTGCATTTTTGGTGGACAGCTGTTTTGTCCCACGTTTCAGCCAAACATACACAATTACTGCTCCACCGAATTTGAAGAGCTCATTATTAGTTGCGCCACACCTGTGTGTTGTTATCCAGTTGTCTTTAATAGCAAGATGAGCAATTACAAGGGCTCAGAAAGTTGAACAGTTACTGCTCTCTCTTCCCCACCTTCCTTGAGCCTTCCTGCAGTTCATTTGGGATACAGTTAGATTTGCTAGTAATTCATGAAAGTTTTATCACCCACATGGGTGGGTTTCTTGGAGACCATTTTGTTAGATCTTTTGGTATTCCCTGTTGAGTTCTTTTTTCAGTCTTTCTTCTGATGCGTGATCTCTGTGTCTAACTCCACCATTTTCCTTTGGCCCAGTCATTCCCATGGTTCACAGATCTCTCTTATCTTTTACCTTGAATTTCTTCTGCCCTTTTGCCTAAAGTCTGCTGCTATTGATGGGGTTTGGTTTTGTTCTGGTTTTTTGTTTTTTTTTTTGTTTTGTTTCTGGGTGTTGGTTCTTTGGTGGTTTTTGGGTTGGGTTGGGTTTTTTCATGCTAGTATTTCCAAGTCTGGCTTAGGAGCTTTCTTTCATCCATTGTTATCTTCCAAAATGTCACTGAGACCATCTGCTCCAAACTGACTCTGCTGAGCAATTCTAGTTCTCTAATATCATTGGCACAGACCTCTTTTCCAGACAGACTCGGCCTTCAGCAAAGAGCTCAGTAGCATAAAACCCAAACAAGCCTGGTAAATGCGACAAGCATATCCTTTTAATATAAATGAACCGCATATTTTCATTACTTCTAGTACCTCTCTGCCATGGCTGCCTAAGCTGAACGTTTGTCTGTGTGGATATTAAGCAGCGACTAAGAGTCAGATTCAGGAAACGACTTCAGCGCGTGGGTAATCACATTCCCATTTAGCAAACAGGCACGTACATGCTGTAGTCCATGAAATCCTTGAGGCTTTCAGCGGGGGCCTAAACTTAGCATACTCAAAACGCTCAGTTAAACACTCTTTTCTTTCAAGGGCTTTATTTTTCTATTTTTTCATTTTATTTGTGCACATGTATTTTACACATAAGGTATTTCTCTCTGTCCGCTTCAGATTGTAAACTTGTAAAGTAAGCATGGGAGAGTGCTTTCACTGTTTATATCAACAGCTTTCACTTTCTGCCTGTCAGACACCATGTTGCTTACCAGCCCCTCTGTTGTTCCTTCCATCTGGAGTAATAAATGAAAGAGAACCAAAAGTGCTTGAGGAGGAAATTACACCTTTCCTTCTTCCATCCTCTTTGCTCGGCCTGCTGGCCTGCAGTCAATGGATGCCGGAAACCAGTTCTCATACTCTTCTTCTTTACTATTTGCATTATCGTGTTGCTAAATTAGTACATACAGTTCTTGTTCACTCTGACACTTGGCAATATACGACTTGTATAAATAAATGTGTGTTGAGAGGATTCTGCCTGCAACTTTAAGTAACTAGAAACTGTGGATTAGGTATCCAGTCTTAAAGGACACCTGAAAATTAAAAAGTCCATGTAGTCCCACAGAGTGATGGCATGAAGTATTTCATCTTCGTTTGTAATTCCTGTGCCTGGTAACTGCCAGCCTTTCTAGGCTCACATATCTTAGATACAAAGTGTGCCTGCTGTAGCTCTCTCTTCCCTAACAGCATTTAACATAACATATAGCAGATCAGGAGCCATGTGCCTGTAAATAATGCTGCTGTTGTCAATACATTTCTAACAGTAATAAAATACTCCAACAGTATAAAGGAATGAAAATGTTCAAGTGGGTATTTTTAAATAGGGCAAATGATGTTGAAATCATCTATGATACCTGTATCCCAAGCTGTTTAATCTAGAATCTCTGTGCAGAAACACAGAGTTTTGCTTGGCTTTGTCAGTTTGCTACGATAACTCATATATCCATCTTTTCATCAATTTGATCAAATGGCCCAAATGTGCTTTATGAAAACCCTCCTTAAGACAGTCATGGCTGATTTGGCAGTCAGCCCGAAGTGGAGCAGTAGTAGCTGTGCTCTCTCTGAACTCCTTTACTGTGGTTTCTGCTCTGCTTTCCTCATACCTGTGCTGCACAGTATCAAACCAATTTAAAGCTTGCTCTTATACGTTGTCATAAGATGGTCCACAGCAAGGCTGGTAAGTAGATACACCTTTAGAGTGCTTGTTCTGGAATCTTTCTGAAGTGACTTTTATCCTGTAGCTGAAGTGGGCCCAATGCATTGCAGTGAGCTGGTCCATTCCACTGACGTGGCAGTTGCTGATACCATTTCACTCTGTTCTTTTCATACTGTACATTCAATTACACAGGTACTCTGGTGTTCTTGATACGCAGAGGGTGTATTCTTCAAATAGGTCTGTTCGTTCCCTAGTAACTTCTAAGCAAGGTTGTCAAAACAATACTGTTTCACTTTCAACCGTGGGCTTTGTAGCTATCCATCCATTTCTTTCCTTTTGAAATCTCATGCTTTTTTAATTCCCATTTCTGTTGCTCCAAATGTAGGTATTATCTTTGAACCTGCTCCAGAGTTCACTTAAACCATGGTTGTATTCTCACTTCACAGCTTCAGAAAGACAGGTTTAAGGGAGACTCAGAGTTGTGCAAAAGGTTTGTATCTGGAGGTATTTAAGAAGCGTGTAGATGTGTCACTTCAGGGCATGCTCTAGTGGCTGAGATTGTAGGGGCATTTTGTGAAATTTGATTATTACAATATTCTGTTTCCAGCTCTTCAGAATGCTACTGCTCACGCACCTGCTAGGATGAACGATTAAAGATGAAAGCAATGTAAATCTTGTATTTAAGACTCGGTTGACTTTTCACAGTGAGGAAATGAGTTCTTACCTAGAACATACTGGTCTCTTTTGGCACGGTACCATCCTGTGCAGTTCCCAGGGAAAGAAACACCTGCTGTAAATGTTGGTACTTTGTTCACCTCATACAGAATGCCAACTACTTCTAAATTAATGGTAGTAATTTAATGGCTGTTTAAAGATGTAGTCAGCAATCCATTTGGGAACTGTAATTGTTAAACTACTATTATATCATTTTTTGAACACTGTTGTATTTTTGACTGGTGAAACTAGTAGTGTTGTTTATTCGCCTTCTGTTAGATGAGCCAAAATTTATGGGGAACCGTAGTCTTTTTTACTGGACCAACTGATGAAGTTTGAAAAACATTTTCACCAGTCATGTCTATGACATTGCTTGTGTCTGAGAGACCCTTTATATTGGATGACATGTTAGTGAACAAATTGGGTACAAAATCAAAATATCTTTTAGGAAACAGACTAAAAACTGATTAAATGCTAGGTTCTTAAGTATGATTACAAAGTGGGAATCGTTGCTGAAGTTGATTTGTTTCTGGAGAGGTTCCAGAGGACTGGGGCCAAGAAATGATCTCTGTAAGATCTCGCTAAATCCAGTACATCAATGTAAATTCATTACTGATAAAGGTAGTAGGTTAAAGAAGGAAGTTGTAAACTATAAAAGAGAGGTGTGCTGAGTGATCTGGGCTGTTTGGAAAGCAGCATGCAAGTAAACGATGTGCATTTCAATAAAGAAGGGTGATAGATATCTAGGGACAAAGATCATTGGCCATGCTGGATATAATAACTTGTCCTAGAGCACAGCAGTCCTGGAGAGGGCTTGAAGGAGATGAGAGGTGTACGAGTCGGTGGGGTAGTCAGCTGCATGTCAGGGAGACTCAGCGGGAAGGAGACTGAATGGAATCCTTGGCTGGTGAAACACTGGGTAGCCAGTAAGAATAGAAATGTGATGTAACATCCATTTAGTACTGGCCTGACCTCTGCTGAAAAAATATCTGATGCAGCCCTGGCTCGCAATTCAAGGAGTAAAAAGATTTAATGGGAATGGTTGAAGGGATGGAAAATATGCCTTACATAAAGAGACTCGGGGAGTGCTTATCTAGATGTCTTTATCATCACAACCTTAAAGCTACCATCTGAGGAGGAAAAGTTCAATAAAAGTTCAGTAGTTCCATGGACAAATCCATAATAAAAACAACACCTAGAAGCCAGTGCAAAATCAATCAGTATTTTAAAGAGAGGCAGAGCTACAACTTTTTACAAATGGCTGTGAACATTCCACAATAGCTGTAATAGATCAGCCTTGATTTTTCACTCAAGATTGGTACATTAAGGAAAAAGAAAGGCTATGGACCAGAAGCAAGAATTAGTACAAATAAGCCTACAGCTTCCATAAAGCACTAGGTTAGAAATCCCAGTGGTCCAGTCTGGTCTTAAATTTCTATAGTCATCAACTCCTAGAGATCATTTTTCTTCAAATCACGTCTTCGAACTGAGTTTTCTCTTCTTGGTGTTGTTCAGATCTGACTTTTTAACTCAGTCTTTCCTAACCTAATCTCTTTTTAAAAATTTTTTTTTAAAACATCATCACAAAGACAAAACCATCAAAAGCTCTATATTGTGAGGTTTATAAGCTGAGCCTGGTTGGTGCTATCTCCTCAGTGTTGCAGTGTCCCTGCCATGTAGTTCTTCAGTGGCATCAGGTATAGAGCAGTGTCAGCCGGCGCTTGGGGCTGGCAGAAGATACTCCTCACCCAGACCTGGGATATGGTCTTAGTTTCTGAACGTGTGCAGCATCTTGTCTTGCTGCTTTGAGGAAGCCAGGAGGGCTGCTCCATTGCCTTTGTTACTGATGTCCCTCTTTCTGCAGACTGGCAACAAACGGGACAGAGGCACGTCAACCAAGGGAAGACCTCTGGGGGAAGAAAGGCTTACATATATATTTTCACAGATAGGAATTTAAAGTAGAGAAAATCCTTTTCCCCTCCTCCTTTTTTATTTCCCTTTAGCTTCTGATCCTGAGGAACAGCTATGGATGGAAACCAGTAGAGTCTCCATCAGCTGTCGAGCAGTCACCAGGAGGTGTTACTGACCTGAGAGTCTCACAGGCTCCACATCACCTGGAAACACGTCATGCAGCAGGATCTGCTTTAATACTGGGAAAGATGTTTTAAGGAGAGGTGTTGCTGAATATTGATGAAAACAAACAACTTGGCTTAAGGAAATAACATGTAAAGTTGTTTATAAAAACTGTCTCTGCTTAGAATAGGCATCTAAAAGCTGAATTCTATTGACACAGTCTCTTAATGAGTCTGCAAAGATGTTTTCCTTCTCTACTGTGCCATTTCTAATGTTTCACCTTTCCCTTCTGTTTGATTTTTTTTCAACATCAGTCATTCATTTACAGCACTTCTGTTGATTTAAATGGGCTTTGGATCAGGCTCCAAGTTACCATTTCCCTTCTGTTTGAATAGGGATTTTCTTTTACCCAGAAGAGGGAAATCAATAATTTGTCATAACAAACCAATGGTCATTTGGATTGACAATCACGCGGTGAGCTCTTCTGTCATTTTCTAAAGCATTTTAGGATAATGGAAGAAGAGTTTCACTTGTGATCTTTGCAGTTTCCTTTTGTTTTCCCATATTGATTTAAGTTCTGTACTCCATTTGACCATTTATAGAACAGATTACAGTAAATATATCATTCTGTTTGTTTTAAAGGCAGTACTAACTTTCCATGTTTTCTGTGCCTCCAGTCCTGTGCCCAGGGGACCATTCGGGGATCCAACAAAGGATTAACCTTTGGAGTGACAAATTAACAGATGTATCTGTAGGAAGAAGCTAAACTATACTTTGACGTAAGCTTGCGTATTCTGTACCGTTTGTTTCCACTGGTGAGTTCTGCAGGTGGCAGGTTATTTTTTTACAGAACCGAGTTCCCATCCCTTTAGGTGCTGCCACCTCTCCAAAATCCCACCCGCTCCCCACCCTTGGCTGTCTCATCACAGGGAATGCCCAGGTGCTTTCCTGCCAGTGATTTCCTTGCAAACTTAGGTTTGGGGATTGCTCGGGGAGCTGGGACCCCCTCGTGTCCCGGCACAGCTGGGCCACTTGGCAGTGCAGACTAGTGGTCAGAGCATAGTGGGGGGGCCCTGGGGCTTTCCCCTGGCTCTGTCCCCGGCCTGCCTGACCACCTTCCTTCTGCAAAAAGAGGGATGGGGACACGTTGCCGATTGCCCCACGAGGGGCTGGTGTGGGGTGTGGGGTGCAGGCTGGAGGGGAGCATGGGGGCTGCTCCCAGACACTTCGTGGAAGCTGGCCACCGGCCCCGGCCGTGTGGGTCTTGCCAAAACGTTTAGCCCTCCTGACCCTACGGCCACCTGCGGATCAGCTCCTGCCCTGGGGGTGTCTGGCTCCACTCGGGGAGATGAGCTGGAGGGACCGGGGCAGGGCTGGTGCCGGTGGGGCTGCTGCGAGTGCTGAACCGGGGCTGCCGTGTGCTGTACGGGTGTAGTGCGGGGGATACGGAGGGGGGATTGTGAAGGG
>JAOXJM010000023.1:18894224-18905790 GCA_026413425.1 Tringa solitaria | reverse complement strand
CCTCCATCTTTTGGGCGCTTCCCCGCCCGCCCCGCGGCGCGGCGGGCTGCCTCCGCGGGCGCGCAGCGCGGGGCCATGCCGGCGGGGCCGCCGCTGCTGCGGGGCCCCTTCCTCCTCCTCTTCTTCATCCTCTTCTTGCTCTTTCTCGGCGCCCCGGCCCGGGGAGCCGTCTACACCAACCATTTCTTGGTGGAGCTGCACGGCGGGGGCCAGGCGGAGGCCGAGCGGGTGGCGGCGGAGCACGGCTTCGGCGGGGTGCGGAAGGTAAGCCGGCGCGGTGCGGGGAGGCGGTGCGGTGCCGTGCCGTGCCGTGCCCTTCACGGCGTCCTCCCGCCGTGAGCATCCTGCCCGCGACTTACCTGGGGAGAAGGGATGGAGCAGGGCGCGTCCCGCCTGTCCCCACTTCGATCCCCCCCTTCCCGAGGGGATTTTTTAGGAGTAGCGGTGCCAAGAGCCATTGCAAGTGCTTCTCGGCAGTGGCCCAGGAGGGTGATTTTCTTGGACTAGAAAGCAGAGGAGTTTCCCACATGGTAGCTCGGTGCCTTTTGACTTACTATGTAAACATCCTCCAATTGAGCGCCCATCCTGCGGGGTCGGGAGCGACTGGGGCCGCCCAGGGCTTCCTGTGCATGGCTGCGCTCCAAACTGCTCGGAACACTTAAAAAATAACTAAAGCTGCATCTCCATGGAGAAGCTTGCATACAATTTAAATGGAAGATTTCACAGGAGGTTTGACACTCAAGTTTGTGAGGCTGGTGGCTTCTTAATCTCACAGAGAAACGGGATGCCCCCAGGCTGAACAAGCTGATTAATATTAAGCATGATAAGCAATCAGTGCTTATATCTGATGAATGTAAGTTGGGAAACTTAAAGTGCCATTGGAGGTTGTTTTCTCTCCTGAGGTCCCAGGAAATCTGAGGTAGCCTCGGTGGCAGGGAGTCTCTTCCCAGCTCGTGGGGAGCCCAGATCCAGTAGAAATCTCCCCCATTCAAATAATAGTTAAACCTCTAAATATTTTAGGGTACAGTCAGATCTGGGGTGAAGACAGGGAGAGGCTAACAGGGTGCCTTGGTCAATACAATTCCTGGCAGACTTAATGCCCAGGCAGCACTTGGCTTGGAGCGTGGAGGAAGAGCGAGCTGTGAGCGTTGCTGCTGCTGCTTGTTTGGTTTTTTTCGTTCCCTGGTAGTTATGCAATGAGAGCCTGAGGAGATGAATGAGAATGGTAACCTGAACTTGGATGAGTGAAATGGATTAAGACCTTGATTTAAAAAAAAATAATAAAAAGGCATATGAAGTGAGACTCCCTCCCTCGGGCTGCCTTGTCTCAACTCCAGTGGGGGCTCATTAGAGAAATGAGGACGAGATCGTTGTTGCTTTGACCACAGCCAACTCCTGCTGCTGATAACATTCTTTTGTTTTGGGCTCATAGCCTTGTTCTGATAGTGACAGAGCTGGGCTGCTGATGCCCTTGGGAAAGGATCCCTTGTGGGGATTAGGTCTTATTCCATGAAACTTCTTAGCTATGACTTCTTGGTCAACCGTTTCCCCTTTATATTCCCCTCCTGTTTGCACTCCCTTCCTCCTATCCTGGGGACATCTGACTGATAAGGCCTTAGGGGGAGGGAAAGGCATCCTTGTGCAGAGCTGGATTTCTTACTACTTTTGTTGGATGCTTTCAAATGATCCTGTGACCCACATGGGGAGGAGACGGGGAGAGGGGGGATTTTGTAGGATGAAGAAAAGCAGCTTCTGGGCTGTTACCAGAAGCTGTTACCTCTCCCCTCCACCATGCCTCTCCCCAGGGTGCCTCGGGCACATGAGGAGACATACAGATTCTTCATGGAAATAAATCTTATAGCTCATCTCGGCAGAGAGCTGGAGGGAAGTCCCTGGGGTGTGCGAGAGGAGACTACCTGCTTTCCTGTACATGCCACGGGGGGGGCTGTTTCCTGTGGACACGGGTGTCTCTAGGAATGAAGCCTGGCAGAGCTGTTGTGTGATGTGCGTGTGCTCGCAGGCTGGGGGGTGGATGGTGGCTCCTGTACTGAGCACATAATGTCCCAAGAGGTTTCTAGGTTACATCATCCCAGTCCCTGAAAAGCTAGAAAGCCTCCCACTGCAATCTCCTCCGCAAATGCAAGAGAAAATAGCACCTTACTAATTTTAGGCAGTAATTTTAGGGAATAGGAAGAGTTCAAAGGGTTTGGCATTTAACTGTCTGTGTTGGAGAATAATCCGTGAGAGGCTGATGGCAATCTCAGTTCTGCAGCAGGGGAAATCTGTGACGGGGCTTGGGTGGTGACAGTCGGCTGTTAGTCAAAGCTTGTGCAGTCTCTTCAGTACTGCTGAACTGAAGACTCTCCTGATCTGTTTTTCTATCATCGGGCTTGTCTGGCATCTCTGCTTAGAGTCTGCAGACTCAGCTTTCATGGCGGTAACGACAGTGCGGAAAGTTGAACATGGCCATGTGTGTGTATGGAAACAGAGCTGCTACTGGGAAGCTCTCAGGGGAAAGTACCGCGTGTAGATATGCTATCTAACGAAATATTCAAAAAATAGCAGAAAAAAATCCCTCAATTTATACCACAGGGAGAAGTAATCTTTGCATATTTCAACCACACATACAGTTTGGGTAATATAATGAGTTATTTACTTAAATCAAATACAGTTACCTTTACCCATATTGGAGAAGAGCTCTTGTCTGAAAATAATCACCTTTATTTCAATGCAGGGACTTTACCAGTAGGAGCACAAGAGCAGATTCAGCTTTTTTCTGTGTGAGGATTTAAGACCTATATGAGAGGGATTTCTTTTATTTATGCTATGCATCACAGACCTCTTTTAACATGAGCTGATGGGAGCTGATTTTTAAATTACATATTTTTAGCACACATGGTTTTTTCCTAATAACAATCAATCTCTGAGCAAGTGCATATTACATTTACTTAAGAGCAGATTTCTGCAGAAATACAAGAGAAAGCTTTGCCTTGAAGATTAATGTAATGAACTATATGGTGGGCTTTCTAATTGATTCTTTGGCCATGCTTTCTGCCATCATTTTGAAGCCACTACAAGACTTCAGGTGGGCAAAAATGTGTACTTGAAATTCAGTGCTGGATGAATTGACTAAGAAGGGCTTGGTACTTACATAAACAGGTGCCTATGTTTAGATCTAGGATCCTAATGTGAGACAGTCTCAAAAACACTAGTTAATTTTTCTTTAACCTTCCTTGAATTAATCCCAAGTACGCATCTTTGTAACTCCGATTATGCCCTTTGATTTTTTTTTTTTTAACATTTGCAATTTTTCAGTCCATTTGTACCTGCCAAAATTGATTCTATATATTCCTGGTGAAACAGATAATTGTGATAAAGCATATTCTTTTCTTAAAATGGTTAGCCTTACCATCTCCGAGCATTCAGGAGTCACAAGGGTGCCCCTCTAATAGCTACATGTTAAATCGTGAGAACTGCAAAGGGAACAACTTTTTTTTTTTTTCTCTTCATTTTATTTGCCTTCTGGCATGATTGCCACCAGAATACATTTCTTAATGCAGGCTGAAAAAAGCTGCTTTCTGACATTGCTTTGCAATTCTTATTTCATTTCTAACAAGAGGAGTTGGAAGAAGCATTTGGAAAGGTCTCCTAATTTGGAGATCAGAGTTTAGACATCTCTTTCCATTTCATCACCAACTGGGAGAACAAGATAATCTATAAAATGCCACCATAGCTAAGTATTCCACTTCTGGTAGCATTGAAGTGAAGGGTTTTATACAATTATCATTCAGTGGCCTCAAATTTTAAAATAAGAACCAAATACAGGTTTCAAAACACAGAGAATTTTGTGTTCCCCAAAGTTGGTATGTTTTTTTCTTTGATGTATCACCTGATCACCTCTCTTAAACCTTGCAAAACCCAAGGTACCTGTCACAGCTGTGACTTTTCTGCTTCCCATTTTTGCTTAGGGGGCTGCTGGTTGAGGACCAAGCTTTCTGCAGTTGGCCAGGAATTTCTGGGTGAAATGTTGGGAGCTTGTGCATGAATACGTAAATCGCATAAATACAGACTTATGGAAAGCAAAACGTAACAGATAAAAACGTCAGATTTTTTGCTGCAGCAGCCCACTTCTGCACCTAGGCTGGGAGCCTGTGAATCAGGAGTTGGAGTGGTGTGGGAGGCAGACCAGGAGGCAGAGTAATGGCTTTGCAGCTTTTGAAGCTCTTTCCCAGGATCTCCTTCAAGAATCCTGAAAATATCATCTTGGGGTCCAAACACTAAAGCCCTAAAAACCCCTTCTTGTGATCAGCCCCTCAATCTGAGAAGAGGTGTTTCCCTAGCTTGATAGTTAAGATGCCAGGATGTGCTTAATGCCAGAATGCACTGCGATAGACAGATGGGATTGTGTCCCTGTGAAAAATGCTGGTTTCAGATGTGGGCCTGTATGTGTGTTTACAGATATGTGTGTTTATATACATAAATGTGTTTCTTGGTCCTTTTCCCTGAATACCTGTTCACGGAGAAGAAAGAAGGGTGAATTCTTAGCCAGGCTCCTGGCTGACCTTGTGTGCATATATGTTAACCAGGCAATTGTCCACATATCTGGTGGTCCATGTGTTACAGGTAAACATGCATGTGTTGCCTTCACATGTGCTGCTAACCCAAGAGCTCATGGAAGTGTTAGTTCTGGCCAGTTGAAGGCAGAACAGAGGATGCAGACGTGCCCCAGTGTGGAAACAGATCCAGAAGCATTGGAGCATCCCATGCAAAGAGGAGGCAGAGAGCCTGGGTCTTGCTGCATTGGGCCTGCTGAAGTCCAATGGCTTGAGATCAAGCCTCTGTCTGCAGTGTTTCCATGCCCTAATATGTTTAATAATTCATTAGCTTTGTGTTTTATGCTGGCCTAGAGAAAAGGATGTTTGTTTGCAAAAGTAATTCTTCAGGAAACAGAAAAACCTCTTAGAAATAGAAGGTACAAAGTAAATTTTTGAGGAAACCAAGAGCTTTAATTTCCTAGATTTCACTGCTGCAATTTTGTGTTACTAAGATAAGAAGTAAATTCCATGCAAGTGCTAATTGTGCAACTACTGACATTTCAATAGGTCATCTTACCATAACAGCGAATGCTTATGTTTCCAAGAGCTAGTCTGAGCTGATATGCTTAAATTAGGGGGAAGAAGCAATTAACTAGCAGGAAAAGTTTGATCCTGCTGTGGGAAGGCACACTGCTGGGCGATGACAGAGAGCTCCCTTTTCCAGAAAAGCCCTGGAAGAAAGTAACTGGGGAGACAGAGCAGCTATCTGTGTTTGGAGGGATCCTTGTCAGCTCCTTGCATGTGAAGTCCAGGCTGGGCACGGACTAGGAAGTCCCATTTGCTCCTATTTACACTCGAGAGAGATGTTAGTGGAATTAAATAAGAGTTTTGCTGTCCTAGGAGAGAGTTTGCCTCATACGTGGAAATACAGTGTTTCTTTCAAAATGATCCTGTTTTGTTTTGATTTTGGTTGTGGGGTTTTTTTATATTGTATTCTGCTTTGGGTGCAGAAACAGCCTCAGGAGCAGACACTGTAACTGCCTAACTCAGAACAAAAAAAATCCCCTGATACTTAAATGGACTCACTTATGCATGTGAAAGCTGTAAACTATCAACAGGAAGAAGAATGTAAACCACAGGCTCAAATACATCCCTAACCCAGTTTCTATAGAGCTCCTTCTCTATCAGAGACTGATTGTTGGCGGTGAGTGTTCTGTTTGAGGTATGAAAATAATTACCTTGTCAGATTTTCATAGCATTTATTATTTGAGTGTAAAACAAGAAGGTCAGACTCCCCTACTCTAGATCCCTGCTGTAATTGCTCTATTACAGTTTTGAATACATGGTGTAGTTCTGTTTCTTGGCAAAACACACCCATTAAACATTACCTTTACAGATAAGTTTTGTTTTGTTTGCTGAGCTACAGCTCAGTAAACACAGGGATACCAAATTCTGGGTATTTATAAAGCTGCCTGCATTTGTAATTTTGTTTATACCATATTGCTTGAACTCATTGGTGAAATTGAACATGTGGTATAGACCTAGGAAATGAGCTGTGCATAATTCTTTTTTCACTTGTTTTTTTGATGCTGCAGCCCAGCTGGAGATGTGCAGTTACTTGTTTTCATTTAAATTATATGTAGTTTTGCCAGTGTCAAGGAAAGAAAAATATAGAGAAAAAACATACGGAGAAGTGAACATTTCCAGACGGCTGTGATCCCAGCACCCCAGAACTGAACGTGGTGTTTATCTCCTGCAGCCTAGCCCCCAGTGCCTTCCTGGTGAAAGCTGGTGTGTTGTGGTGTGAAGGCAATAGGGCCAGCTTTCCACTCCAAGAGGTAGCTCCGGGTCTGAGGGGCTTTAAGCAGCTGAGGAGGTTCAGTGCTCATTTGTGGATGCTGGGTGGTGCCAAAGCTGGTGAAGCAGGACCAGCTTGCCTGGGTTCCTCTCTGCCAGAGGCTGCCTGCACACCACCAGAGCAGAGCAGCCTCCCAGGCCAGTGGTTTTCATGGTCTAGCACCGTGGAAACCAGATGCTGCCAGTGGCCCCCTGACTTGTTTTCTAGAGCTCCTGCTCTGGAGAGTACTTGTGGCTGCTTCACCAGTGGTTCCCCCGCCACACAAGTTCTTTGTTAACATTTTGTGGCAGGAAACTGCTTGTTGCCCTGTATACTGTGTCTCCTAACCCTGGTGATGCTCCTTTTCCTACTCTTGTGAAATCCTTTCAAAGTATTGCATATGGTGAGACTTCAGCTCCCCAGGTTGTCTCTCTCCTTTGTACACCTCTGTGTAAAAGAATCACGATGGCTTGTGGAGATTTTTGTGCTACACAAAAGAAGTTCAGGATTTGCATCGTGAGAAACAGAATTATTATAGAGAAAAGAGGTCTCTTGCTTTGTTTCTTTCAAGTCTGCCAGTTTCTTAGCTTTTTTGGACCTATGCTATGGAATTTAGAGTCAAAGGTGTTATTTTAATATCAGAACTAGATAAACAAAGATCATTAGTATGGTATCATCGTCCTGCTGTCAGCCTGGGATCTCCTTTCTTCTGCCCAGATAGCTTTCTTGCAGATGACTTTCAGGCTATTTCTGGACTCTGCAGCATATGGTTCTATTCATTACCTGTTTGTTTTTGAACTCTGGGATCCCATATGCTGTGGCTCTCTCTGAGGCCCTACTTGAAGCTCTCATTCCTCTGGGTAGGTTTTCCATGTGTTGAGAGCAGTCTGAGAGCTGCTCCTAAGAGCCAATATGGATATCTGTTGCTATTACCTACACCAAAGTTGAATTTGTCCCCAGACGTGAGGTTGCAGAGCTGTGCCCAGAACCAGACCCCGATGGTTTAGGTTACTGCAGATGAGGCAGAGCATTTTGTTTCTAGCTTGGGAGTTCAAATCCAGATTAAAGCTCTAGACCAGAATAAATTGTCAATTCACTGCCAGTTCAAAGTTCTTTCATTTGAGAACCATCCTTGGCATTTGGTTATTTGCAGGCAAACGGTCCCAGAGACTGTGCTACAAGGCTTGGCTCCTTCAGAAAAGCACTGAGGTGCCTTGTGGGGTGCATGAATGTTTTATCTTTTATAACTGACCTTTGTGTGAAGGTGGAAGATATCCTTTTATCCTTCTCACAATATATGACAGGTGACAAGGTGTAACACCTTACCCACTCTTAGAAAACTTCTACTGCTGTAACTAATGTAGGTAATATGGGAAAACAAACCCAGTTGCAGTGCTGTTACTATCAGTGTAGGAGTGCTAACATCTGTAACTCATGCCACATCAGAACATTATTAGCAAAAATTTCATTTAAGCTAGAGCTTTAACCGATAAGACCACGCTGATTTAAAAAAAAACAAACCAAACAACAAAGCCAAACTGACAACATTAAAGAAAAAAAAAAAGCATCAGACTTACTGGAATAGTTGTTACTGGTAATACTTTACAGTGTAGCTAAGTAGAATTTTGCATGTGACCCTTTTCCTCATCCATCTATGGAATTACTCCAATTAAAATTAATCCATGCAACTCAAATTTCAAATGCTTGTAATAAAGCACTTACAAAGTAGTTGCTGAAACATACGTAGAATTTATTTGGTAGATAGGTTCAATTAGCAAGTCCTGAGAAATGTCCGTGCTCATGGAAGATTCTGTGAGCTGGAAATCAAGCCAAAATGCTAAAATGATTGATAAATTCTGCCAGCTCTTATGAAAATATTATACCTGGGAAACCCTGCTGTGCAGTTGCAGTCTGTAGCCTGGGTGGCTAGTTTCTGTGAGAGCTGGAGTAAGAAACTCAGTGGTGTAGTTAATGAATCTAAAATTTACCTGCGTCCTGTACTGATATCCGAGTCATCAGAATCCCTGCTCTTTTTTTCTTTCAACTTTTTCAAATAATTAAATGGGTCAGGTCTCTACAGGATGCTGGCTGCATGGTGGCTATAAATATTGCAGTGAGCAGCCTAGAGCTTCCATCCATCACTGGCCTCTGGTGGGAGGAAGCCGAACTGCTCGACTATTTGTCAAAGACAGGATTTCTCTAAGTAACCTGAAGCAGTCTGGGGTATTGCTCTGGCTGTAAATCAAGGTGAGCTCTACATTTAACTCCCCTAAGTTCTTTGAAAAAGCTAACTCTATGCTACTGAAATGGAGATTTAATTTCAGCTCAGGGGTCCCAGGCTGTGCTTTGGGACAGAGAGCGCTGTCCTAGAGAGAGCTGAATTTGGTGTTGTGTGAAATTCTGCATGGCCACCACATGCAGTTTATCAGCCGGCATGAAATCCAATTTGGTCATGGATTTATGACAGTCGCTCGAAAGTCTCAGTTGAACACTGTCTGTGTTCAGCAAGTAGCGGGAGCTTGGACCTAAGAAAAGAAATTGCGAGCTAGTCCAGTTACCATTTATGCACTGGGATTACAAACAAATAAATTAGGTAATGATAGCTCTAGTTTACTCACTGAAGTACTGAACTTGGCCACAATGTTCTTTGTCATGTATTAGCTACCTTCTCAAACAAAACTTCTGTGTAAATGTTACATTCTTAACTTCTTTGTCCACAGAAAGCAAATGGAAAGATTGACCTCAGTGTTTGCATCAATCGGGTTGGCAAGTGTGTCCCAGATACTCATGACTGAACTAGATTATTTGCTTACCTGATGAGTAGAACAGTAATATGTCAGAGCTGCTTTCTCCTAGAGTACAGAGCCAAAGTGCGGAAACCTGAAACTCAACAAATATATATTTAATTATTATTATTAAGCAGAGAAACTGGTACCGTTATTGGGTGGAGCCAAACAGGTGAGTCTCTTCCTTGTGTAAGTAGTAAAAGAGATGGGATATAGCCTCCACTTGCCCGATGACAGAGGGACATCCTTTCTGCCTACTCATCCTTTATGAAACATAAGTGAAATGAAGGAGTGTGATTGTGAAAACCACTCTATGGGTGAGCAGTCTTTGTCACCTACTGTGCAACACCAAGTGCAGTAGAAGCTTCTGTTTAAGGCTTTTAGCTGCAGCCAAGATATGTTGAATTGGCTCTAACTATGGCTGGTGAATTCCCATCGGTCCCACAGGGACCTAGTGCTTTTTTGTGTTAATTAATGTTAGAACTGTGTTTCAACTGAATTGAGCAATTTAGAAGTTACTCTGAACCAAATGTAGAGTGGAACTGTCAAGTCTGCATTTGGGTGAAGAAGTATCAAAACTCAGAACTGGAACACATTGGGAGGTTTGGAAAAAGTGGTTGTTAACATTGGTGGAGTGACAGCTGTGGATCAAGGACATCATCTGAAGTTTGGTCTTCGCAGCATTTCCATCTATTATTTTTTACGTTACCATTTAAATCCCCAAACTTCACAGGCAAATGTACTTTTGTTCTCTTAACTGTAAAACCATTCCATTTCTCCTACAATTTAGATACAGTTCAGAATAAAACCCAGACAGAAGAGCAAGTGGATTTTTTCCCTCTTTCTTCTGATGGGGATTAAAACACTCAATTTCATTCTGTGAAATCCCCTTTTTCCCTTCTAACTGAACATATTTTACTCACATTAAATACATTGCACCTTGGTAGGGAAACCAGTATTCTGGGCTCTAAAGGTTGAAACATGCTGAGTGATTAATTAAAAACCTACATTTGCCTTGCTTGACTAATGTAATAAAAGCAAGATAACATATTAGCACACGCTGGATTGACCACAATTTCTGCCGCCAATAAACTTCTGTCATTTATTAATTGGTAGTAGCAAACAGTAAAAGGACTTCACAGCTGCCTGAAAGGTCCATGAGGTAGGTCCTGGGAGGAAGGAGAAGAGGTGGTGGCGCTGTTTTCTTTTCTTTCTCATTGGTATTGCGAGCATTGAGGCAGATTTGGGTCAGCCTTTTCTTCTGTCTAATTACGAGCTCTTGAACCCACCCAGAGCAGTTGTCTGTGTTGTGAAGCAATGATTGTACTGCTGTATACTGGAGCCAAGAGGAGCTCTCTCCAGTTCATGATGATATAAGTAATGGAAGAATTTGCTTCTGACCTGGTCTTGTGATGGTGGGGATTAATGTCCATGACTTTATCTTAGCAGAGTCAAGCAACTTTACAAAACTAAGAAAAACAGAAGCGTGCCAAAATTTCTCTTTTCTGTGGCTTCACTGAAAATATTTTTCTTAAAGCTTCCTTGCCCTTCTCTTCTCAAGCCTACTATCTTAAGTTTTTTAAAAAAAAAAGAAGCAACAGTGTGCACCCCCCATACACTAACATCACGGTTTTGTTTCTCATTCTTAGCCATCATCATCTCTCCCATAAAGCACATACTTTTCTCCAGGGCTCGACTGCTTCTCTGGGAACTGGAAGGCTTGTGTGGTCTAACAGCAGAAACCTCCCTGTGAAGCACTTTCTGTCAGTCGGCTATTGCTTGGCAGCCTGGCATTAAGCAGATGTGGAGAATAAAGAAAACAGTAAAAATTTTGAATAGAAAGCTACAAATCTTCCTTAAGGGTTGGCAAGGGTAGCATCTTTGCATTTGTGCAATTCACCTTCTCTGGGCTTTCTCGAGTAGCTCTTGTCAGTAACCAATTAATTTTGGTCTGAGCTGCTTTTATAGCACTACTTCATTAGAGCCCGAGTTCATGATGTTGCTTTTAGGCGCTAGATTCGTGAGCACTGACACGCATGTTTGTGTCCGGCACACTTTGTTACATGGACATAGATTTAAAAATAATGCTGAAGTGCTCTGCTAAAACGTTCGTGAGCAGCTGTGTCTTGCCCCGTCTCCATCTTTAAGATAGAAGTACCAGTAATTTTTGGCTGGGTCATCCTACATCTTTTTAATGCTGTTTTAAAAATAGCAAACTTCATCTCATGGCTTTTATCTCAGTGTTTTTAGAGCTGATGTGACACCAAGTTCTAGTGTGACAATAGCAGTTAACCTGTTTGGTTACATGCTTAGAAGGAGAGCTGGGTCATAGATGAGGAATGAGGCAAAGTGGCCGTTGTTAGCATTACTAATTGCTGTCAGCAGTATTGATCCAGCTTTGTCAGAAA